>CM037786.1:12894718-12944718 GCA_021229015.1 Solen grandis | reverse complement strand
TATATTAAGACAATTTGCAAGCATTTCATCCCCCCCCCACCCTGATATTATGTAGGAAAAAAAAAAAAAAAGATTTCATTTACATAAATAAACTTGCCCGCCAGGCTATCTTCTTTGAAAAATCACTTGCCCACAGTGATTTAAACCCGGCGTGGGCAAGTGGGCATCCGCTTAAGAAAACCCCTGCTTCGTCTCATTAAGGATTAAGGTAAACATTACTGCAAACTTATCAGAAAATACTGTGATCCATGTGTAAATTAATGTCCAAACAAACAAAGCCAGCATCCTTGACCTATTACCTCAAAAAGTAACCTTGACCTTATGTAAAACACTTTGTCTGATTGAGGCAAACATTACTGCAAAGTTATCAAAAAAATCCAGCAATCATAAGTTTCAACCTGTGCAAGCAAATCCTGATGAACTGTCACACTAATGCATAAATACCAGAAAGACATTGTGGCGATTATGAAGAGCTTCCACAAGCAGTTTTAAGAAATGAGAGAGAAGTACGCCTTTCTTTAAAATAAGCATACAGAGAAAATTTAATGATCATGTCTCCAGCATAAATTAAACCTTCAGTCATCGCTACTCCCTTCTAAAGGCTTGTGGTGCAATTTAGCATAAACTAGTAAGCATAACAGCAATTCACAAAAAATTCATGTGCACCTCAAAGAGATAAATATCTTCATATATCTAAGCAACCATGTTGGATATGCAGTGATCATCAGATATAAAAATAACAAGTTAAACATACCTGTGCAAATAAATTAGCATTCTAACTGCCAGTTCAAACAAAGAGTTCTAGAACACGCTGTAATCTGTACACAGTTCAGCCTGCCACACCTGAGCACCATTATTTCATGAATGACAAAACTCCTGTCGGCAAATTATCCGCAAACAAGGATATTTTTTGTTGTGATGTGTTTTTGCCTCCTGTCTACAGCCTCATCATTAATTTGCCTCCACAAGGCCTGGGGACTCCCCAGCAATATCATTTATATGACAATGTGGCCACAATAACTAACTTCACCCTTCTTTGTGTCAGAGCACCAGCTACCTTAGTTTTTCTTCGTGACTAGGATATATCCTGAATTAGGAATATATGTACAGGAGAACACATTTATCATGTCCAGGAATATATGTACAGGAGAACATATTTCTCATGTCCAGCACCCTTCAGGGCCTTGCATCCGTCATGTACAGAGGCCCTTAATAGGGGAAGAGAATAGTGTGATGACAATCAATATTACAACTGTCACCATGTAACAACAGAACTTGCATGCTCAAAATAAACATCTAATTAAGACAGTGTGCAGCACTCTGTCATAACTGATTCTCGACCTGACCTTATTGATCGTGCCAACACTGCACGCCACAGGTACGACATGGGCTCCAACATTGGTGAAGCCTATGAGAAGCCTTCACTATACAGGTGCTCCCCTACAAGACACATTTGTCTTCTGACGGGTCTAGACTTGTCAGATTTCCCAAGTTCTACCTTACTCCTTCTGTACATCATCAATATATTCTCAAGTGCAAATGTGTCTGAACTCTCCTTGTAGTGTTGTAACATCTGCGGGTTTCATTACAAGAACCTCCAGGGTTTAAGCAGAATTTGTGCCAATGTCAATGTGATTAGAGTTTGTACCACGTGAACTTGATACTGAATCACTAGCTGTGGCTAGCCATTCAGATTCACTAACAGACAGCTCAGTGTCTGAACTATCAGATTACAGGTTGGCTTCACTTCGGAAGTGTGAAATACTTCACACTTTCCATAGTTTTAATTAATTTCTAATTAGAATTTCAAGCACATTGATTCCACAATAAAGCTAAGAAATGCCATCAAGCTGTTGGGGGTCTTATTGATAACAGCTGCAGGTATAAACCGAGTACCAGAACCTCCAACACTGACAGATGGACAGTTGGTTCCCTGTTATATCGAGTATTTTGATCACCATTATTGATACCGGAATAAAATGTGTATGGCTATTTTAACATAGACACATAATCATAACAATTTAAACAAGAGGGCCATGATGGCCCTGGATCACTCACCTGGTATCATTAGGCTATGTAAAATCAAGTGACCCCACTGGGGCAGAGCCAATTGTGACCCCAGGGTCATGATTTGAACAAACTTGGTAGAAGTCTATTAGCCCATATTACATACCAAATATCTAAACTCCATCCTTGTGGTTTTTGAGAAGAAGATTTTTCTAGTTTTTTTTCCAAAAGAAGTCTATGTAAAATCCCCGGGGGGGCCAATTTTTTCCCCAAAAAGATAGATACAATGCATGATTCATGATTTGAACAAACTTGGTAGAGGTCTATTAGCCCATGTTACACACCAAATATCTAAACTCCAGGCTTTGTGATTTCTGAGAAGATTTTTTTCAGGTTTCTCCTATATTAGTCTATGTAAATCAAGTGACCCCTGGGGTGGGCCAATTTTGACCCCAGGGTCATGATTTGAACAAAATTAGAAGAGATCAACTAGACAATGCTACACACCAGGCCTTGTGGTTTCTGAGAAGATTTTTCAAGTTTTTCCCTATATTAGCCTATGTAAAATCAGGGACCCCTTTGGTGGGGCCAAATTTGACCCAATGGTCATGATTTGTAAAAACGTGGTAGAGACCCAGTAGACAATGCTACATACCAAATATCAAAACTCCAGGCCTTGTGGTTTCTGAGAGGAAGATTTTTCAAGTTTTTCTTCTATATTAGCCTATGTAAAATCAGGGACCCCTTGGGGGGCCAAATTTGACCCCAGGCATGATTTGAAAAATTGGTTGTGATCACTAGACAATGCTGCACACCAAATATCTAAACCCCAGGCCTTGTGGTTTCTGAGAAGATTTTCAAGTTTTTCCTATATTAGCCTATGTTAAATCAAGTCACCCCTGGGGCGGGGCCAATTTTGACCCCAGGGTCATAATTTGAACAATCTTGGTAGAGAGTCATAAGATCTATTTTTAGCTCCTGTGACCTAATTTTTGACCAATCAAAATAATTTTAACAACTTTGGTAAAGGGCCCCATACTGAACATTCCTGTGAAGTTTTATCAAAATCCAGTGAGTAGTTTAGAAGGAGATGTTGTTTAAAGAAATTGTTGACGACGGACAAAAGGCGATCACAAAAGCTCACCATGAGCACGTTGTGCTCAGGTGAGCTAAAAATGTCCAAAGATGTTACACATTAGAACCACGTTTACAATGAAAACTGCTCATATACAATGCTCATGAGTCAAGCTTCTTTATGTGAATGTGTTATTGACAGTACCTGAAACAAGAGGGCCATGATGGCCCTGATTCGCTCACCGGATTATAAATGAGCAACATATGTTGGATTTTTCATATTGACCGACTTTTTGACCCCACATGACCAACTTTTAAACTTGTCCAAGACATAATAGAAACAAACATTCTGACCAAGTTTCATGAAGATTGGGCCAAAAATGTGGCCTCTAGAGTGTTATTAAGGTTTTTACTAAGATTTGACCTTGTGACCTATTTTTTGACCCCACATGACCCAAAATTCAAACTTTGTCCAAGATTTATGAAAAACATTCTGACCAAGTTTCATGAAAATATGGCCAAAAATGTGGCCTCTAGAGTTTTAACAAGTTTTTTTCTAAGATTTGACCTCGTGACCTTTTTGACCCCACATGACCCAAATTTGAACTTGTCCAAGGATTGGGCAAAAATGTGGCCTCTAGAGTATTAAGGTTTTTCTAAAATTTGACCTTGTGACCTCCTTTTTGACCCCACATGACCAAAATTCGAACTTGTCCACGACTTAATGGAAACAAACATTCTGACCAAGTTTCATGAAGATTGGGCCAAAAATGTAGCCTCTAGAGTGTTAACAAGGTTTTACTAAGATTTGACCTCGTGACCTACTTTTTGACCCCACATGGCCCAAATTCGAACTTGTCCAAGATTTAATGGAGAGAAACATTCTGACCAAGTTTCATGAAGATATGGCCAAAATGTGGCCTCTAGAGTGTTAACAAGATTTTTTCTAAGATTTGACCTCGTGACCTACTTTTTGACCCCACATGACCAATTCGAACTTGACCAAGATTTTATGGAGACAAACATTCTGACCAAGTTTCATGAACATTGGCCTCAAAATATGGCCTCTAGAGTGTTAACAAGCCAAATTGTTAACAACGCACGAGGGACAAAGGGCCATCACAAAAGCTCACCTTGAGCACGTGCTCAGGTGAGCTAATAAAATTAAGGCAAGACAATGCAATAATAAAATTATTTTACATACAGGAAAGCTCCTCACCCTAATTACTTCCCTACCCATGGACAATGTGACAAATTGGTTTTAAGCAAGTCTCTTGGGAGTTTTTAAGAGAGACTGCATTCAGACAGGTCTGGGCCTTAGACAGCAATAAATCACCTACTTCCAGCCATCATTTGCCAACTTCCATATTGGATATAGGAAAATAATATCCCCTACACATGCAAAAACAGTGTTAAACAGATGATAAAACAAGTCTTATACTTACTGTGACTGAGCAGATGTCAGAAACAGAGCTTCTCTGAGGCTAAAATCAGAGTTAAGTATACTGAGAGGCATTTTTATACCAATGCCTTAGTCTGATGGAAAAAAAGAAATTAAATAACAAAAAAAATGACCTTAATATTCAGATTAAAGCATGAACTCCTAATATAGTTAGAGGGCATTTTGAAATATCCCAGCATTCCCTGGGTGGGCCAAGTGAACTGAGAATCAACTTAATTGTCATAGTGGACTGAAAAATAGCATAATATCCAAAGTTGACTGAAAATGCCTTAATATTCATAGAACAAAAAAAAAAAAAATGAGATTCATAGCCTCATGGCAGTTTGTAAAATACCTTTATCTCCATGACAAACTGAAAAATACCTTAACCTTTACCCTGCTGGAACCGTAATTGCTAACCTTTGCCATCAGTAAAGAGCCAGGTCATGTGCAGGCTGGCTTGGCTCTTTACTGTTGGCTGACCAACTACAAGATTTCATCTTGTTATCCCTAAAATTGACAATGGACAGTTCCAAAATCTGTTCTCTGGAACACATGTGTCACCTGCAGAACTGTGACGAGAAAAGTGTGACAGACAGACAGACAGACATACGGATGGACAGATGACAGAAAAGTGATCCCTATGACTATGATATTCATTTATAGACGACTGAACCCCCATCCCTTAAATCACACAAACACTTTAGAATTAAGAGGATTGAAAAAAAACAAAAAACAAGAGGGCCATGATGGCCCTGAATCGCTCACCTGAGTACCATTGCTTCAACTGATGTCAAGGTTTTTAAACAGACAAGGATTCTGATATAACTTAATCTAAAACATTTTACCCCTGACAATACTACACACCAAATATCTAAGCAATGGGCCATATGGTTTCAGAGAAGACTTGGGCGCAGGGTCATTTATCACCCTAGGGCCAAGACTTTGAAAATCTTTGTAATGAACCATTAGATGCTACTACATACCAAAAATCTTAGCTCTAGGCCTTATTGATTCATAGAAGAAGATTTTTTAAGATTTTCCTATTTAACTCTATGTAAAACAAGTGACCCCTGGTGTGGGGTCATTTATCACCATTGGGCTATGATTTGTACAATCTTGGTAGTGGCCCATAAGATGATGCTACATACCAAATATCTAAGCTCTAGGCCTTATGGATTCATAGAAGAAGATTTTTTAAGATTTTCCTATATAACTCTGTGTAAAACAAGTGACCCCTGGTGCGGGGTCATTTATCACCATAGGGCTATGATTTGTACAATCTTGGTAGTGGCCCATAAGATGATGCTACATACCAAATATCTAAGCTCTAGGCCTTATGGATTCATAGAAGAAGATTTTTTAAGATTTTTCTATATAACTCTATGTAAAACAAGTGACCCCTGGGGCGGGGCCAATTTTGACCCCAGGGTCATAATTTGTACAATCCTGGTAGAGAGTCATAAGATCATGCTACATACCAAAAATCAAAAGGCTAGGCCTTGTGGTTTCAGAGAAGAAGATTTTTTAAATTTTCATTTTTAAAATCTATTTTTAGCTCCTGTGACCTAATTATGCGATGGACCAGAACCATTTATACAACTTTAGTAGAGCTTCATCCAAAGAACATTCCTGCAAAATATTTTTCAAATTGGCCAAGCCGTTTAGGAGGAGATGTTGTTTGAAGCAATTGTTGACGCCGGACGCACGGACGCACTGACGCACGGACGCACGGACGACGGACGACGGACGCCGGACAAAAGGCGATCAGAAAAGCTCACCTTGAGCACGTTGTGCTCATGTGAGCTAAAAACAAAAAAAAAAAACAGAAAAAAACACTTTATATTCAAAGAGGACTGAGGGAAAAACACCTTAATATTCAAAACCTTATTAACCATAGAGTACTAAAAAATATCTTACACACAAACATTTAGATGCCCTGTTTATTATCCTGACAAACCATTCAAAAGCCTGACCTGACAGGAAACAATTATCATAATCCAAAAAATACTTGGGCATGGCAAACATGATTTTAGTCGCACTCAGAGAGGACTGTCAATTTGCATGAGGAACTGTGAGAATCAGTCTAACATTAATAGCTTCCTAAGAAAATGTATTTGGTGCAAATTCCAAAGTTCCACTACCAAATCCTGACTGAGAAGTCCCAAACTATTTAGAGCACCAGTCCCATACCAACTGCCCCCACCATCAAGACAAAGTGTCCTGCTAACCAAACATGACAATACACAAAACACAACCAAGTTGGACTCTACAGTACCTCTTGTTGAAATACTATTATAAAGTATACCAGAAAACAAATTTTTATTTTGCAGTAAACTTGCTCCATCCAACAAATCTGCACACTAATGGCAATGAAAACCTGTTTGCATCTTATTAATGAGCAGTTATCTCTTAAGGTCATCTCTGAATGCATTTACGGTGTCCATAATAATTATGCCTGGGAAGGAAATGTCTCATAAACATGTTTGTGGAATTGGAATATCCGGTGTATGTTTGATTTGATTTTTCATTTATTTAAATCAACTATGCTCTACATAACTCCATCTAAATTTTTGCCATATTGATTGCACAATAACAGATCAAACCATATGAGTTTCACATATATATCACTGCTAGAACTTGTCTAAGTGACATCCTTAATTGAATTGTGGAACTACAACTGTTGCAGATATTTGATAGTTTGAGTTTAGCATCCCACCAGCAATATTTCAATCATTTGGGGATTTTACCCAGAAAATGTCTGCCTAAATTCAATATCATGTGACAAGAGCCATATTCCACATTATCTGAGTCAACCAGTTTTGGAGCTATCCTTGCATGTTGAGTGCCAATTAAGCAATGGAGACATACCAGTACTATTTTTTAACAACTTTGGTATTTAGCTGTCATTTTTATCACTGCTAATAATCAAATGTTTTTGACTTTGATCAATGTTGGAATCTTATAAAGGCAAATATTTATGAACTTAAATGTTAGACTAAGATATTTGAAATATTTCAAATGGACCAGGCAGTAGAATTTTACAGATTGTTTTCTGTTACAATTTACTTCATCATAATCTAGAGGCTAGACTACTTAGGGATGTAGGCTTCAAAAGTCATTAACCATTTTATCTCATGAATATTAATGTGCATATTAATGACTTGATGAATATTAATAGAATGAACTTTAGTGGTATATGAAAGAATGTAGTTTTCTTTGGTGTGCAGACTGTGTAGAATACAAGCTCCTATATTGTATGAACAAACAGATGACTTGACTATTTAAGTTTACCGTCGCTTCAACAGTATTTCAGTCATATAGTGAAGTCCAGCTAATTACAGGCAGAGGAAGACCCCGAATGCACGGAGGCATCCGGGTGAAAACCACCGACCTACCACAAGCCAGCTGGAAGGCTTCCTCATATGAAAATCCGAATGACCCTGCCGGGATTCTAACTCACACGGTGAGCGGCTAAGTGAGTGTTTAAGTCAGCGACTTTACCCTCTCGGCCATGGAGGCCCCTGAACAAACAGATGAGACCCTGACTGGACATCTGAGTCTTCTGTGTTAGCCATTGGTTGATTACTTGGGCATCCTCTGCCTTGATCTGGTATTTAAAATATCAATACACATCTAAGTTAAACAATTGAAGAATATTTTCATGAAAAATTTAATGGAGTGTTAATGTGATTGTAACTTGAAAAGATTTCTAGTGCTTCTGGTAAGGAAAAACTGAGTTTATATTGCTGTATTATCACCATAAATAAGTTCATAAACATTTTGATCAAAGGAAAATTTAACCTTGTTAAGTGTGTGTCTTTGTTAAACTTAAGTATATTGGAAAAGAACAAGATATAATGCTTTATACTTTATTAATGATTTGAGAACAACTAAATATGGTGTGTTACAGCATCACAGTCACAATCTCTATAAATGGATGGTGTGTTACACTGTATGATGTGTTACATCTCAGTCAAAATGGTGTTACAGCATCTCAGTCACAATCTCTATAACTGGATGGTGTGTTACACTGTATGATGTGTTACATCTCAGTCAAAATGGTGTGTTACATCATCACAGTCACAATCTCTATAACTGGATGGTGTGTTACATTGTATGGTGTGTTACATCTCAGTCAAAATGGTGTGTTACATCATCACAGTCACAATCTCTATAACTGGATGGTGTGTTACATTGTATGATGTGTTACATCTCAGTCAAAATGGTGTGTTACATCATCACAGTCACAATCTCTATAACTGGATGGTGTGTTACATTGTATGGTGTGTTACATCTCAGTCAAAATGGTGTTACAGCATCACAGTCACAATCTCTATGACTGCATGGTGTGTTACATTGTATGGTGTGTTACATCTCAGTCAAAATAGTGTTACAGCATCTCAGTCACAATCTCTATAAGTGGATGGTGTGTTACATTGTATGGTGTGTTACATCTCAGTCAAAATGGTGTGTTACAGCATCACAGTCACAATCTCTATGACTGGATGGTGTATTACATTGTATGGTGTGTTACATCTCAGTCAAAATAGTGTTACAGCATCACAGTCACAATCTCTATAACTGGATGGTGTGTTACATTGTATGGTGTGTTACAGCATCTCAGTCAAAATAGTGTTACATTATCAATCACAATCTCTATAACTGGATGGTGTGTTACATTGTATGGTGTGTTACAGTATCTCAGTCAAAATGCTGTTTCAGCATCTCAGCAACAATCTCTATAACTGGATAGTGCGTTATACCTTATGGTATGTTACACATTTAGTTGATAATGATGCAATATGTTTTTTGCTGCATTTAAACCACATAAGACAAAATGCCTAAGTCAAACTGCATTTCTGAGAGGCAACCCCGTTAATACATACCTAAACATATCTCTATGTAACTGATTCATGCGCAAGTTGTCTGTCTGCTCACAGGAAGCCTCCATTCCGTCTGTGACAGTCTGCCACACGGCCATGACAGCCGCCCTGGCCTGCCCACACAATCTGAGCCAATCAATTGTGCCTGGTGACAGTCCAGTGTCATTCAATAAATGTTTAAATACCTGCATGTTATGTTTTTTATCTGCTGATGAGGGGCCAGCAGACATGGGTACATACATTGATCCATGATTCATGTCAGGTAGTTTCACTTTGATTCATCAGCAATCAATGGCAGAGTGGCCAGAGCTGTCAGCAGAATTTCTTTGATTTTGTGATTTATCACAATTATCCTGTGATCTACATCACAGATTTTGTGATGCTACATTCACTTCATGAATCTATATTTTTTTCTTTCACCATTCACTATTTGGGTAAGTAGTACAAACAGAACTAGAGCAGTTAAGGTGACAGATATGCCTGCTATTAGAATTTGAAAAGACATTCAACTTTTTCTAAAAGGTGATGGGACAGGACACTGTGATAATTCCCCTTCAGCCCCACCTCATGAATATTCATGGACAAAATTAATTCATGACTTGATGAATATTAATTAACTGAACATAAAAGTATATATGAAACTGCCATGCAGATGATGTAGAATCTAAGCCCCAATATTGTATGAGCAAACAGAGGAAGGAGCAGTCTGATCTGGGTCTCCTCTGTTTGCCAATTGCGTCTTTATGAAATAAAGAGTTAAATAGCTGAGCCTACTGTCAGTGTCACGCACAAAATCTGTGCAGCCAACACCTTCCAAGGTTGATACAGCAGGACAGAGGAAACTGCTCTGTGGGCTGATATCCTGATGTGACTTTACTGGGCAATTTAAATTAGACAGAGAATAATATAAGGAGATGAAAGAGCCTGTCAAATCACATTAACTGATTACAATATCCATTTGTTAGATAGGCAAGGATTGATCCCACATTGTGTTTACTCAAAACTACAATCAATTACCCATAACTGGTTTATGTGGAGCTTCATAGCTGTTGTTGACCGTAATATTTTTTCATCTGAGAGAGTCTTTCTTCTGTGCCTGTGTTTATCTCCATTAGCTTCATATGGTATATGATTTATTGACATATATATTTCATCTTGAAAAGCTGCAAATGTAAGCTGTAGCTAACAATTGATACAGAAAGGGCTCCACATGGAATTACTGCTATGCAACACTGAACTGAGTCAGATTAAATAACAGTACAATAGCGATGAAAACAAGTTCTTCCACTGACGTTCTGGAAACAGAAAGGCAATGATTGGTTTGAGATAAGAGAATTATAACGCTGATACTATTTCGGCTGTTATCTTGTTTCTATTTGCTCTGATAATTATTTTTTGTCAAATACAAAACAGAAATGATTTTTTCCCTCCAAAACTCTGATATTATATCAGTACAGTGACATGAGATTACTGTCTTATGGAGACTAAAATACTGATGTGCTATTATTCTAGACAGTGATTACTTTCCAAAGCCTAGCCTCATATCATTCAACATAGTTACATAAAAAAAAAAAAAATAAAAACAAAACCTCTAAACTAATTGCTTTAAATTTTCTAATACTTTGGTTCTTGAATTTGTAAAGATAATGGATATACAGAATAAACACTGATATGAAAATAGTACAGTACATTGTAATCTTATTAAAATATGGTATGTGGGATCTAAGGAAACAACCTGCATTATGTACAAGAATGTCTGTTAGTTATTATGTAAAATACTTATGAGCACAATATTGTTTGTTTTGTATTATTTTTCATTTTTATCCTTTTTGTTTAGGTGAAAGTATTTGCTAAATCTATATGAAACAAATACATATTGACAGCTGATTTTTCATTTACAAACTGAGTGGCTCAAGAAGATGGAAGAGTGAAAACAACAGTATATGTATTGTCTTGTGACGTACACTTGCTCACATATACCGATCAATGACGGAACAGATGTTCTGAGCAAGTTGATGGGTATAATGTCCTGTTGGTTTGTTGGGTTTAACTTCCCACCGACAGTATTTCAGTCATTTAGAGACAATGGCTGCATGAGGCAGATATAGTGCTGCCACACTGCAGTATCACGATGTAGACATGTGGCATGATACCACGACCAGTCACATTATCCTGACACCGAGCCAACCAGTCCTGCAACTACCCTTATATGCTGAGTGCCAAGCAAGGGAGCTATACCAGTACAATTTTTTATAAACTCAGTATGTCACGGCCAGGGATCGAATCCACCATAATGTCCTGTAAATTCTGATTAATAAGTGTGTGATGGGGAGAGACTATCATCATAAGAATACTCTTTATGCTTTAATTCTTTGTAGTATTAACCTTTCCAGTCTTAACCAATGTTTTCAAATTGACTTACAGGCTATTTTATGGGATAAAAGACAGTCAAAGGTTGACCTGGTTTACAAATAATTACAAATGGTTTTGTTTGTAATAGTGTTAGACAGCAATTGAACTAGTCATGAATGGAAAGGATGGGTGCCACCAACCTGTTACTAAGGAAACCCCACTTTGATTTAACAGCTGATTTTTAAATTCAACATCACAATCAACTCCATGAATTAAACAGAACAATTCCTGAAATTTGAATGGCTATTCAAATATTTTACATCCATATTTTTAATTTTCAGCCACTTTCTTGTACTGTGACAGTTTTATGAAAGAAAAATCTTCCAATTATTTGAATGCACTGTTGTTTGAAGCCAAATAAAAAGAACAATGTAGCTCTATCCCCCACCTAAAACTGGCACTTAGCCATATGTTCAACATTCTCAGTTTTTGATTATGAGAATGATATTAATATTGGCAATGATAGAGGTAATGCGTAGAACCCAACCAGAGAAGTCAGACTGATATCAAATAATTATGCAACATGCAGGGGTAAGGTTTGTCAATATCCGCAATCCAACTAAGTAAAACAATACTTCCTAACCCAGCATGTGCTGTGCAGTCAGTCAGGAGCAATACACCCAAACCTTAGGTTAGGTTGGCTGCCAGAATGAGAAAAATACAACCCAGCCCCATGCTTAGATTAACGGACAAAATGGGGAAATAAACCCATGCTTTGGTTTGAATTAAGGCTGAGGCAATACATAACCTGAATTTTTGTTGGCAGCAGGACTCATATAAAACACCCAAACATAAGCATTGGTTGGTAGCAAGATTGAGGCAATACATCCCCACATGAGATTTGGTTTTAAATCCAGGCTAAGGCAATACATCCTAACATGTGATTTTGTTTTAAAGCCAGGCTGAGGCAATACATCCCAACCTAAGTTTTGGTTGGCAGCTAGATTTAGGCAATACACCTAAACCTAGGTTTTGGTTGGCAGTTAGATTGAGGCAATACACCCAAACCAAAGATTTGGTTGGTAGCTAGATTGAGGCAATACACCCCAACCTAATTTTTGGTTGGCAGCTAGATTTAGGCAATACACCCCAACCTAAGTTTTGGTTGGCAGCTAGATTGAGGCAATACACCCCAACCTAAGTTTTGGTTGGCAGCTAGATTGAGGCAATACACCCCAACCTAAGTTTTGGTTGGCAGCTAGATTGAGGCAATACACCCCAACCTAAGCACCAAAACCCATGCCTTTGTTGACAACCAAACTTTGGCAATAACCCTGAACCCACACTTTGTATGGCAATACAGTCGGAAACTTTATCAGAATGAAGGAATCAATCATGTACTGTTCAGACAGGCAGCAGCCTTACACCACAAATCTCAGCCACTCACAGAAATCACTCCACTGTAATAAGTGGCCTCACATCAAAGGAGAGATGGCCAAACCTACACTCCAGATAATCTGATAACATCTCCAAGGTAAGAATCATGTATCCACATTAAAGGCATTCAATTCAAAGGATTAATTTATCAAACCTTATCTCCCATTCTGTTCTCCTCCATGATTGAAGACTGAACCAACCTTTATATTATGGAGGAGGTGCCAACGAAATGATTTTTAATATCTCTGTTTTCCCTTTGAGCTTCTTACATTGATTGGGAAGTCTCAGACGAGATAGATGTGGATCTCTAGAGGGATATCTTCAGGGAGCTTGATAGCTGTCTAATAGGATTGGATCAAAATATTTTGAAATGAAACAAAAACTACTTATTTTTTTTTTGAAGATATCAATGACTTCCTAAACTACTTACTTACCTCAAGATAACCGTAACTCTAATATCATAGTGTGTAACAACAACATGATTCCCTGGCTATCTGTCTCTGATAACAACGCACAGCAAAAATCTTTTAAAAACCATGTATCATCTGATAAAAGAGACTGTCTTCTTAAAAACATGTTTAATTGTTTACCTCATGGAGACTCAATTTGACACACTGGCAAACAAAGCAGACCCAAATCAGACAGCTCATATAAAGGACTGTCTGATCAGGGTCTCCTCTGTTTGTTAATACAATATTGCAACTAAGATATTACACAGTCTGTGTCATCAGTTTATATATGCATTTTAGAGTATTTATAGTCATCAAGTCATAAATTTGTCTATGAATATTTATGAGGTATACGGTTTAACTAATCAGATGGCAATGACTTTTGAAAAAAAAAATATCAGCTTGACTATATGTTGTCTCAACTCTACTTTATCAATAGTCTGAACTGCTATGACTTCATCCTAATGTCATTCTATCAACTACCTCTTGACATGCAAATCACCACTCAAACATTTGCACAGAATAAACAAATGGAATTTCCACTCCTATTTGTCACCAGTAATTAATACAGATTTGTTTTAAATCAAAAGTTTTAGATGTTGATCAAAGCTGTCTTTAACGACTTTGCCATTCACAGTTCCGTAACAGAATATCTCAAAATGTTGCAGTTTTTATTATTTCTTCAAGGAAGGTGGAAAAGAATATAATGTATTGCAGAAACAGAATCTCAGCAAGTTCATGTACATCAGGGTCGAAATCCACCAACAATTCTTAGTGCTAAGTGAAACTTAAATACTTAAGGGCAAATTTCATTAGTTTTTGTTTCTTTGATAAAGAAAATATTGCATTTGTTAACAAATATTGTTAGTTATTAAAGTTTTAAGTTTAGTCAATTACTTGAATATTTCATAAAATAGTAATGATGGAATGTATATCTATAGTTTAATAAGTATTGTATTACTTAACGCTAAGTATTGTTGGTGGAATTTGAGCTAGGTGTCATTCTATATTCAAGACTGGATGCCAAACTTAGCGTTTAGTAATACATAATTCTTAGGGACATATCATTGTTCTGGACTCTTAATGACATAACAAAATATCTCAGGGTCAGTCTGATAACAATCTATATAAACTTAGTCATTCACTTCAATATTTCATAAAACAAGAACTGTGGAATGCGCTCCTGCATTATTTAAGATTTAAGTACAACTTAGCGCTAAATAGTGTAGATGGAATTCGAGCTCAGTCAGGATGTAAGTACTACCAGTATAAAGGCAAAATATGAAATGGTAGGGAGATGAATTATTAGCATGAAAGGAAAACACTGAAGATGGGAAGATTTTCTACATATATTGATGCTATGTAAATGCCTGTCTGGAACAGATGCATGAAAATGTTCAGGAAGATATACCGAGACGAAGCTAACATACGGTTTATATTTTGCGCATCTGCAGCGAAGCGAGTCACAGACATGAACCTCGAGCTTCCGACTGATTAGAAGACGAGCAGATTACAAGTATATTAAGACCAAGGGAACTAACTGTTGTAAAAAGACAAGTGCATTATCTAATAATGATGGAGATCCCTCAAAAATAGACCAGTATATATTATTCTACAGTCAGAAAAGAAATACAGGTTATATTAAAATACATAAATTTCAACACAAGTATTTTCATTATTTTTAAAAAATTATGCTTTAAATGGACCTAAGCTGTAATACAGAGTGCTGGCTGATACAAACAAATCTTTACAATTATAACAGAATAATAGGCTTATAAGATTAAAAGATTAATTGGTGTGCAACATGATTTTCAATATCACTGACCTAGCATCTTGTTAGTTACAACCCCAACAAAAGCAGCAGTTTTATGAAATCAGACTTTCAGCTATCTAAAAGAAAAAAGGTTTTCTATGCATGTGTACATTGTTTTGTTCCTGACAGATACTGGACATTTAGTTTCCAACTGAACTATCTAAGTGTAACAAGACTTGTTAGAATCAGTCCTTTCTCCATGATCTATATCAGTTACCAGTGAAGTTTCCACCCTTTAACAAGAGATCAGATCAGGCAACAAGATGTTCAGGAATGGCAAGATCCACACACACTGATGTTTTCCAAGGTGATTAATTGGCCGGAGAGATAGATTGAGTCTGGACTAGATGGAGACATGCTGGGTACCCCTCACATCTGGGTTCAACCCACCATGTGCCCTGGAAGGAATTGTCAAGATAATTCTGATGTATTTAGGCAAAAAAATGTTCCGTTTCTGGTCTCCCAACAAAACCTCTTTTTAACAACTTACCCTAAAGTTTTTTGTTTACCTTTCCGCCTTAAAAAAATCTGTCCCTTTTTTATACCTTTCATTTCATGTAAAAAAAAAAAATCCTGACCCCCCTTTTTTTTTTTTTTTTTTTTTTTGCTGAAGACCAGAAATGGAACTTTTTATTTTTTGGCCTATCAAGGTACACAGTATCAGTCAGTCATATAGCTGCAGCTGCTGTATTCACATTCCATCTCACCAAATTGTATTCATTTTATAAACTTTTTCAATGATACACAGATTTCATATAATATCACCATCAAAAAGGCATGCTACAATTTATGAACCTATCCTTCTTGGTAATACTGTCATTTCATTGACTTATACACACTCTATTTCTTATTCAGGATTAAGTCAATGCACAGGACCTGGAAGATTGCTGAATTGTTATAAAATCACATAATTTTGCTGGAAAGGTGTGCACTTTTTCGCCTGGACAGCTCCCTTCCAGCCCCTTCGTTACAAGGGCTGCTGGTTGTCTACAAGGAGACTTAATGTCTCCTACCTGGTCCCCAGAGAATACTGGGTAATGGGTACATCACCTTCATTACAATAAGTAACCAGAATACTGAAGGGGAAGTGCTAGTAGATCTATCATAACACTCCATTATAATGCTGAAGCCAATACATCACTCTACTGTCCTTTGTAATCTTTATTTTGTGATTTAAATTTTAAACCATTTTATAACAAATGGGCAGAAAGCAACATCGCTTGTTTGCACTGCACTTGGTGGCATAGTACTTGGTTTTGGAGGAGACCGGAGTACCTAGAGAAAACCCATGTGTCCAAACTGGCAACCCATATCTTTTTAGTTTTATATTTTCCATGTACAAAATATCAAACTCAGGTTGCAATGGTGAAAACCAGTGTATTAACCACTTCTCTATCCTGACACCCCAATGTTTTATTCTCTTGACCTATGGTGTATTTGAACCTAGCTATAAAGGAATAAAAAATATTGTAGTCCCAAATATAGCACTAAAATGAAGTTGCACCATTTGCAAATAATGTGTGTGCAAAATTGCAGTTTGCACAAACATCAGTACCACTGCACACTATCTGATGACTTTTACGCAATCAAAGATTTTTTTTTTTTATAAAATAATTATTCACCTTGAATTTTCTGATTCTAAAGTTCATTTAAACAACTTTTTTTTTTGGAGAAACTGTTAAAACAGCAATGAAACAAATCAAGAAGAAAAATGAGGAGATCTATTGAAATCTTTCAACATTACAATCTTAAATCAGCTAACATAAATTAAAATTTACTTTGTGTTATCAGACAATCTTAAATCAGCCCACATAAACTAAAATTTACTTTGTGTTATCAGACAATCTTAAATCAGCCCACATAAACTAAAATTTACTTTGTGTTATCAGACAATCTTAAATCAGCCCACATAAACTAAAATTTACTTTGTATCATCAGAATGATGAAAAAAAAAATGAAAAAAATATTTATTAGAAATGTTAGACGTTGCAAATGAGTAATTGAAAACAAGAGATTGCAAATGGCCCTGCTTTGCTCACCTGAGCACTCTTTATGACAATTAATGGGAGGCATTGTTTTAAAGTTTAATTAGGTTATTGAAAAACTCACTCAAATTTGACCGAATATTAAATTTGTCTGAACTCTAAAAGCTGTATACCCCTTTCCCTCATAGAGGAAACCATGAAAAAACCTATGGGAACAACATAAAACCAGATCAGCCTGCGAGTTATTCGCAGGCTGATCAGGTTTTATGCTGTTCACTGCTCCTCATTTGTCTGGAAAGAAGGATTTTGTAATTAAATTTGGTAAGGTTTAACTGTGGTTTTCTGCAGATCAGGCTTTATGTGGTACCTATTGAGTGCGTCAAAAAGAGTCTATATGAGGGAAAGGGATACACTAAATTATATAATAAAAGTGTATGCTACAGTATAAACATAATTATGTACATGATATCTGGCTTCTTTTATATTATTTAAGGACAGTAATACCTGTAATACTTGTCTGATATGACTCACATGAACACAACATCCATTTTTTTTTTTTTTTAATAATTCAAGGCCAATAACTTTGGACCTTGTTGTGGTGAAGTCAAAAATGCTGCTCAGATTACATGGCAATAAACATTGCAGCAAACTTCAGTAAAGATTTCATCAGCAATGAAGATACTAGCATGGTAAACTAAATTTCTTTTTTTTTTTTTTTTATGACATAATCTTTTTTTTTCTCCCCCCCCCCCTTTTGTGTTTTTGTTGCTAATTCAAAGGACATAACTCTACATCTATGATTATCAGATTTGGCTAAGCACTGATAGCCATTACCATTGTATAAGAAATGAAGATGCTAGACTGCAAACATAATGAAATTTCCTATTTTTCAGATGATTTTTATCAATTGTTCCAATGTAAAAAAAAAAAATGCCAGTCATCAAACTTGCCTGAGATAGTATCGCCATTTAAACATTGTTTTCAAATTTGATTGAGACGATTTTTAAACGCAGATAATGGTGTAAAAACATAATATGCTATTTTATGGTATTTCAATGGCCATAACTTACTTCTCTGATATTAACCATAATGGAATCTAGCTGAGATCATACTGCCATAAATAGTGTTTCCATATCAAGATAGCATAAGAAATGAAGCAGAAGAGGCTGAGTGCCCTGTGTATTTTTTACAGACATAATACTTAAAATTCTGAGTTCAATTTATCTGGTTAAATAAGCTGAAAAGGAAAAAACAGAAATCGTATGAAGCTTGAAACAATGTCTTGTGATAAACAAGACAATCATGATGTCATATTATCAAAGGATGGTAAAAGCTACATGTTTTAATGTTCACATTCAAAATTTTAAGTTTATCAGATTCAACCGCTTTTTGTTTGGAGAGACACACTGTTTAAATGCCACTGCCACCTTTAAAATGAAGACTGATAATCGAGCAAGTCTTAAAGGTGATGAACTCTGTATGACTAGCAAGCTAGCAAAAAAAGGTAGAAAATCAAAATGGATGCATGGATCATTCTGATGTTACTGCTAGTAAGGCATTGTAATATTCTGACTGAATTACTGCAAAACTTGCATATTTTGTATTGATATTGCAAAGACTTGTTCAGTCATTTCTAATCATAAAACAAAATAATTTATATACATCCATTAATTTTATCACACTGTACATCATCATGGGACATTCCTGCAGCACATACAACCATAAAATACAGGCAACTAGTGCATTGGAAAGGATAAAATATTATAGTTGTTTTATTCAAATCAAAATAACATATAACTCCTATCTAATGAATGGATCCTTTTCTAACTGGCAGATTTTCTCAGCGTGGGAAAAATCACTAAAAATTATGATGTAAAATTATTAATTTTCATTGACATTAAATTTTGCTGATTGTTTATTTATGATTATTTCGTGGGTACCTTTATTTGTAGATTCATGTTCTAGAATAACAAGAGGTCTAAGTAAAGAATGGTTTTCCTGGGGGGGGCTTCATATTCGTGGATAAAACCCTCCATGAAATCAACAAAAATAAGTGTCCCATGAAAATTATTGATTTTTTTTAAAGTTAAAAAAAAAAAAAAAAAAAAAAAAATTGATTAAAACCACAAACTTATATTTCCCAGTCTTCTACAATCATACAGGGATGATATCCATTTAATTGTTTTTAAAATCTGTCTCTTGAACGTTACAAAATTAAGTCTGGAATTTTCAGAAATTACATCTACAATTTTCTACAGCCTTCTATCCTGTTTAATGCCATTCATATTGACAGTCCTCTTCTCAATATGTAATAAGTATCAGATACATTGACTGTGAGGATCATTTAGAGTCTGGCACCTTTGAACTCTCAGATTGATAAGCAGCATTTCAAGCCACTGTATCCATAACATCACAAAAACCTTACCGCTCAAATTTTATCAACCTTACATAGTAATTTGAGGACTGACTGTGAAACTGTTCCATTTCCTTCTATTCCTATATACACTTACAATAGTTATGTGGTCAGCCCTCGATATACTGACTTCAGGATGTACATTGTTAGTAATACCTGTCAGAAAAAGATCTTGATTCTGTATTTTTCCATTGGTTTTGAATTATGAAAATTCACAAATAATTCTTTTACAAACATTGTCAGTAAATAAGTTAACTACTTAAGTCAGTTTGGTCAAGTTATGTTATGCTTTACTGGTATTTAGATTTTCTCACCAGATATGATGCACAACTTTAATAATGTCCACCTCTGGCAGCCATACTGGTAGGCAAATCAGCACCAAAACATATGGAAAGAAAAAAATGCTGCAATTGGGATGTAAATCTTAACAAACCATAGAAGCACCAAACTGATGATGTTTACCCCACCTCAGACATTAGGCAATAATCCATCTTCAAGACATTTCAAAATGTGCTCATACATTTTCCATACATCTTATAGTGAAATCATTTTATCAGGATGATTTGTGCCATCGAAATAAACAAAATTTATCATGAACCTATATATCAGCCATTCCTGCTGAATTTCGGTTTTATTTAAAAGCCAAATGTTTCACTTCTAGTCTAAACCACAATAAAATCTGTCTTAAAGTATTATCATGAAATCTATCAAAATACCTTAAAACTATGGAACAACAGACGAAAGTTCCTGACATCGTAACATTGTCATATTTGGCACCAGCCCGGGCATTTATTAAGTTAAAAAAAAAATCTAGAGATCTACATTACAGTAGTGTTTTTTGTCCCACTTTCTGAAATTTTCTGACGGTCCCCTAAGCCTTATTCTCAGTATCATGTGTCACTACTTCTTTATATAAGACTAAGTCATTATAAGGATACAGGAATAATAAAAAAAAAAAATAATAAAAAAAAAAAAAAAAAAAAATAACATACAAGATTTCACAGGTATAAATGAAGGAAGACACCAGCCAGTATGTGACTGTCCCCTACTGTGGGACTCACCATCAGTCCAGCTCCGCCCATCTCTGCCACAGCCTCCAGCCACTTGTTGCACAGGTCCTCCATCCGTCCACCCTATCACCTCACCTCACTCAAATATCCATCACTCCTACTGCAGGTCATTGGCAACTTCTCCAGGATCACACGATATATACCTGTCGGTGCGCTGTCTTCTACAGATCACATCGGCTTTCTCAAACTTATTAAACTATAGTAATACTTCAAGTATTTTCTCAATGTCATTTAAACATGTAAATAAATTGTAAATGTTTCCTTGAGAAGAAGTTTTTCACAGTATCTATCACAATATAACAGTCAATAGTATTGTACTATTACTTGGTCACCTGATACTGTATCCGGAAAAGGCAAGTAATCGGTGGTTGGTCAGGCAGCCTTCCTGGGTCAGCATGGCCCGCCCTGAACCACTGCCCTCCATAGTCGTTTGTAATGTCCGGTCTGTCGCGCTCTATCTAACCCCATCTCGCACCGTCCATCTGGATCAATACCACGGGAATCAATCACTTACTGTCCTATCAAATATGCTCACCACACACTTCTCTTTTCCTCCACAGATTATGCAAAATAACGTCAGCAAGATTCCAAATCTTCCTAAAGTAATTCACAACAAAAGTTTCCAGATTTTGGACTCCTATATCCTTTTTTTCTCATCAAATCAATACAAAATGTCCCAGCTTTGAAATATATTTAATAAGATAAAACTAATTTTGGGTGCTTTACCCCCAGTTAGTACATGCTGAAAGGAATACCACTTAAAATAATTCTATCATTATTCCAATGTGAAAGGTTCAATACTGGTCTAAGATTACAATGAAAAGGTCCATTTATGACCACACACAGGCTCTTGTATAGGCAGGGTTCTCCAATGGTATTAAGCAAACTTTTACATACATCTACCATGATAAACCATTAGTCAACACTCTTCAATGTCAACAAAAAGCTTGCTTCTTCTGATTGATGAAGCCTCGACTTCACTGATACAGATACTCAGCTTTGCTGATCAATTTGCATCTCATAAATGCGGATTTAATCTGTCATGGTTTAACAAAATGCCATCCAATACATATAATGTTTGTCTGCGTGTATACAGTTTCAATATTTCAAACATGTTTTTGTGCAAGAAACCATCACAGAATTCCTCCCAACTCTTGATTTATTGACTTTGGTTCAGCAATCAGTAGAACTTGCTGTACGTGTAAGAATCAGATACATAGCAATAATCCAGCCTCCTCCTTCCTTCATTCTTCTCTTTACTGTCATAAATCTTTATCTACTGTTCACTAAATTCTTCTTCTCTTTTTCAGAGAGCCTGAAATACTAACATAATATTGTTCTGTTGATTCTGCTTTTAAATAACTGTAGACCTTGAGTAAACTTTTCTTCCATAAATCATGAATTGGTGTGTTCCACATCACTCTCT
This sequence comes from Solen grandis, assembly GCA_021229015.1. Lineage (NCBI taxonomy): Eukaryota > Metazoa > Mollusca > Bivalvia > Adapedonta > Solenidae > Solen > Solen grandis. The sequence continues at coordinate 12,922,365 of CM037786.1, read as the reverse complement.
CAGTGTCCCTTAAGACTTCCCTTGAACTGCAATTCTTTATCACAAATGTTTCGTTGACACTTACATTGCACGTTCATGCTAATATGTCCTCGTTTTGTTTGCCGCACAAAAACAAAATCAAATCAACCCAAATCAAATCCCAGGATTCAACAGTATTTTTCCACACTCTTTACACAATTATGCAAATTTCTGCCCTTAAGAAGTCAGCAGTGACAACTTGTTATCTTGTCTTTAGCACCTTATTTCCAGGGTCTCGACATCTTGTCAGAGATCAGTATGTCACTGTTGGAAAAGCCAATAGCCACAAGATTGGAGGGAGAGCTCTCAACAGGTCTGTTGCCTGTCACACTGTGGCCATGTCACCTCATACTCCCATCTCCTTTTAATTGACTTCTCTCCCACCAAGACTACATCACGGTCTCTAACAGCCCTTTTATCCATATCTAATTATAACACATTGATTGTAAAACCTTTCGATTGATTTTTCAGTCTCATTACCTCCCTCTCATGGCCTACACGTGCAACATGCAGAGACTGCATCATGCCATGTCCACTGTGCTGTACAGTCAAGGTTTTCACGTGCATCAACAGTGGAGTACCATGTGAGGCGTGTGATTGCGTCACAGCAAGGTGTGATGGGTGACAGGCTGGTGATATGGCCGCCCAGCTGCTGGGGTAAGGGGAACCAGGCTATTGATCAAGCAGGAAGTATTACTGCTCACCAACAAGGGAGCTTGTCAAATAATCAATAGTCAATCATGCTAGGGGCTTACAGACATCAACCGAGCATGGACTTTTTCAAGTAAACATACTAGGAATTAATAACCTATTGATTTACAGCAAGCTGACATTCAAAAGCAGTTAAAATACTTGAAGAAATTGTACTCGATGTTTGGGATCAGTAACAATTTAAAAAGGAACTCAATTGAGACACAATGTCAGGTAAAAGCGTGGCTTTTAAGCTAAACCTCAGTTTCACCACATACTGTCACGTGCCACCAATGGCCCCGAATATTAAGAATTTGAACTTAATTTTTGTTCCTCTCCCCCCCTGTCTCTTCATGAAAAGTTGACTCTTGTATTTGAAAAGAAAAAAGAAAGAAAAAAAAGAAGATAATATGCTACTGATAATATTTTAATCTAACTGGAATCAAATCCGCCAGAATAAGGCTGAATGGTATACTGGATTACCTTGGTTACAGCAGGAAATTATGGGTACAGAACCTTCCCACTGATTGGGATAATTCATTAATATGTGATCCTATTACTGATGTCATGCATTATTCATTGGCTCCTTACATTATGCAATGATACTTTTAGGTCTCCATCACTTAATTAAAATTTTTCAAATAGACTGGTTTGTAATCATTAATCACACCACCATCTGATCAATGTCACAAAATGCTTGCTTATTCCCTTGCTGGGTTCCAGTCCAGCAAAATGGAAATTTGTGTCTGTTTTCAATCATGTTTCCAATCAATTTAACAATATTAATCTCCCTTTTAATTGAAATACTCTAACAGCAAATAAATGTACTGTGGCGAGGGAACATTAGTGAATCGTTCTCTCTGCTGTGATAAGTACAAAGGCACACCTAGAGTTCATCAGGATCACACAATATAACAAGGAAAAAGACATGCTCAGGTGTTCACTGTGCTCCAATCTGCATAAAATAATTGGTAGTATTATTTTCTAAATAAAACTCAATAAATAGCCTTATTAATCATAGTAATATAACTCCAATAGTTGCATTGTCATTAATTTTATTAGCTTCAATTAGTCAAGTACAGGAGGTTCTGTTGGACTGAAAGAATTTTTGAGAAGGAGGTGATGATGATGATGATGATGATGATGATGATGATGATGATGATGACATAGATAATGATGATGACACAGATGATGATGACACAGATGATGATGATACACACAGATGATGATGACACAGATGATGATGACACAGATGATGATGACACAGATGATGATGACACAGATGATAATAATGATGACACAGATGATGATAATGATGACACAGATGATGATAATGATGATGATGATAATGATGACACAGATGATAATAATGATGACACAGATGATGATGACACAGATGATGATAATGATGACACAGATAATGATGACACAGATGATTATAATTATGACACAGATGATGATGACACAGATGATAATAATTATGACACAGATGATGATAATGATGACACAGATGATGATAATGATGACACAGATGATCATTATGATGACACAGATGATCATAATGATGACACAGATGATCATAATGATGACACAGATAATGATGACACAGATGATGATAATGATGACACAGATGATGATAGATATGTAATTATATGGCAGTTCAAAATAACACCTCATTTACATATAGACCCCAAATATAGCAAAATATAACAAATCTCATCGTACTTAAAGTAATAATTTCATCAAACCAACTTTAATATAACACATTGTCCATGCTTTGATTCATATGCTTTTTTTCTATTTCAGACACTTTAATTGGAGTCGCTATCAGCTCTTAATGCTTAATGAAAACTTGCTGGACAAGATTTTTGGTTCAATATGAATTTCATAAAAGCATGGGAGCACTTCTGTTTTTATCATGCAATGTTGGAATGTGTGAAGTCTTGTATTTAATTGCCAGTAAGAAAGACAACATTAAATAACATTTTCAGTATTTTAAGCTTTATCGTAACTGAAAGCTTCATTTCAAAGTATATTATTTGCACATCTATTTTAAGCAAACATTATTTTATTTTAGAAGAAAGTCATTCAAAAATCAACGGAAACTTAAGAATCTCCTGAATCTAACAAGTTTACACCCTGACACTCTCAAAAAGTGTAAATATTCTGTTATGTTTCACTGAATCTAGTCATTTTACAAGGGGTGAACAATATCGCAATATCACAATATATCGCAATAGCATGTTTCTGCCAATATATCGCAATATAATTTCAAATATTGCAATATATTGTGTTATGCAGTATAAACGAGCTATTATGATTAAGTGGTAATGGTTACTATAAGAATGAACATAAATCATTGAAAAGTTAAGGCAAAAAATCTTTAGAAGCATTTGACTATATAAAATTGTAAAATCTTGAGCTGGAGAGTGAAATATTGACTTAGGAGACAGCTGAATTAGGGCTCTGAGACCATGGTCAGTTCTGAACAAGGGACCTTGAATTCAAATAACCTGGCCTACATCTTATAAAACTTTGCAAATTAAGGATTTCCTCAAGTTTCATTATTTAATGACAGATGGAATAGACAGTTTGCATGCATGGTATTATTAGCATGTTCATAAAGGTAAATGTCATTTGATTTTTTTTTTCTTTTAAATTTTCATAACTATGGGAATACAGAATTTGAAATAAATGCAGGCCAGGTGATTAAACCGGCTATGTCACAGAGGTGAGTGTTGTTCATACAACACCCAGCACATGTAACCAGCTACCCATCTGTGTCCCTAACCAGGTCACCTGTCTGTCATGACTGATGAGATACATGCATTCTTTATTGATGATTTAAATATTTAGTCTGCCTATTAAACCTATGCTGAGGCAAACAATGTCGGACTGGTTTACTGTATCTCCATAGACTCATGACTGATTCATGAGTCCTGTTTAGTGGTCCTCTAAGGTGCTGATGAAATAATAGCATGACTAAAGGTATCACAATTACAATTCTCTTTGATCTGGCCGCCACTAATTGTCCAGTAGGAGTTACATTGTAAAGCTCACTGCATGCCAGACCAGAGTGCCAGGAATTATGGGTATATATTTCATGGGGTATATACATTACTTCATTGATGTTGGCAAGCTCTTAGTGAGCAAGCTTCAGCAGATAAATCTTACTAAGGAAGTCAACAAAAAAATACGAAAAAACAACTTGATAAATAATGATTGAACTATATAAAAATAGCTGGCCGATTGATGCATGCCTTATTTGAGTTCATTATACTTCAAAAGTGGATGCAAAAGTTTTGTCACAATCCTTTGTTTACTTAATCTCTTTGTTAAAGTTTTTAAATATTTATCTTCAGTATTTTTATACTTCTACAGTCTATCTTTATCATGAGATCATATTTTCACAAAACAAAGTGGAGTAGTTAGTGACATGGAGACCCAAGAAGCCTATCATATGTTGTGACAAACTTGTCCTATCTAAGAGTTCCATAATTTGTTTTACGCTCAACACAGAAGATTGTATTCAGTGAAGCAATACATATGTAACACTTTGATAGATCAAACAAGTCGCCTTAAAATGGAAATTGATTCTCATGAATAGAGCAAAAATCTGCATTGTTTCATTTCTCTCTCAGACAATCTAAAAGATAATTGCAGCTTAGAACAACAACTGGCCCTTCAACCTCCACAAAAACCCATAACAAGTGATTGAGAACAAAAAGCCAATTTACCCTGTTCTTGATAGTTCTTCCTGGCCAATTTGCAAGCAATAGTAAAGAGTAATTACCTTAGTTCCAGAAGGCTCAATCACAGTAAGCAGACATATTCTCCTTTTCTCTCAAATAAATTCGTGGAGAACAAAATATATTTGATTCTCAACCAGGCAATCCTAGTTTGATAATGGAAAAAAGTTGCCGAATAAACGAGAGATTTGTAAGGAGTCAGATTTCTGCCTCAGAGACAAATAAGTGGAATGTCAAAGATGGGCTTGGAAGATTGTTACATTAATTGATGCGTCAATTTCATTTAAAGCAATATGTCTGAGACACAGAAGGATTTGTTACCAAGGACTTGAGACAGAAAAACAGCATTGTGACTAAAAGGCATAATCTATTTCCTGTGTACAGGCTATGGCAGGGCGGCCCTGATGGGATTGAATGACAACCTCCCAGTCAATGCTGCTAGGGAGGCTGTAATCACAGTAATAGCATTTGTAGCACGAAGTCCTGAGAGGGTGCAACCTCAACCTTCCTGGGATCAAAACTCAGAAGAGATCTAAGCAATTGTTGTTAAAGGTTGATGCAATATAGACAAATAAAACAGATACTGATCAAAGCTCACCTACTCATTAAGTTTCAAGTTGTCACTTCTCTGTCCAAAAAACACTGCATGATCTTAAGTGAACAGAAGAAAAAACATAATCTCCTGGGAGAGTTGCACACACAAATAGTTCCAATGAGTTTCAATGTGCTTTTCACTGAATTTGTATGCAACTGAAAATTGAAAAAAATAAAAGTTTCAAGAAAGAGGAAGGTACTCTTCAAAGGTGCCTTGCTGAGTAACATGGTTAACAAATATGGCCAACAAGGTTTTGGCTTTTCATATTCGCAATATGTATTACTTAACTGCTTGTTAAATGGGAAATACAAAATGTTTTGTTGGTTGATTCTGTTTGGATTTATAGAATTAGTGTTCATTAAATGCATAGATTATCTGCTAAATCTTGCAGATAATTTTAAATGGAAGATAAATACTGTCTACATTAGATGCCATCCTGAAAACACTTTCTTCACTGTAATAGAGTAAAATTACATAGAGCATAAAGAAAACCGGAATGTATGACATTTCAACAATTTGTGTAAGCAACTCACCTTGGAGTCCTCGGCACACAACCTGAAGGCTACGTATCTCTCATATCCCAGATCAAAAAGAAGAATTAATACAAAAATAGTTTTTCTTATACCTCCTTGTTTTAGAAACACAATGTTATGTGCAATAGATACTCACTTAATTTTAAGTTAATTAGAAAACGTGTTTTTTGGTGTGTTTTTTTTACAAATTTTGCTCATCCCTCTTGACAGTTTTTGGGTTGGACCAGTATCTTGTCACTGGGAAGGTATTGAAAAGCCTTATCCACAACAGGGTTTGAACCCATCACATTTGGATCCACAGTCCTATATTACAACTGCACCATAGTGCATTTTCAAAGATACTCTTAAAATAATTATTTTACATTCACTGGGAAACAAGTTCTTATAACTTATACCTCTTGATGGTTCCTGATTTGAACCAGTACTTGGTGCCTGGAAAGGTCATGAAAAATCCCTGACCTCAACAGGTTCAAACCTATAATCTTCAGATCAGCAATCTGGTATGTAACAACTAGACCACAGTGCCCCCTTTCAGCTGTACTTTAATACTTGTTTAGTTTCATTTAGTTTAGTTTGCGTGTGCATCCAGGTTTGTACCCAGGATTAGCTGCAGCATTATCAGGTATTTTTGCCATCTCCTGGGATGACTCCACTCTCACATCACAGACCCATTCTGCCCCGGTCTACACCCATCTTCTCCATTGTATCACATAATGAACACAGAACTTATAAACAGCTGTAGAAATATGAGACTATTTTACAAAGGCACTTATCTAAATTAAAAGTAGGCTGCCAACAGGCCAACACACCCCACAGTTTTTTAATACCCTCCCCATGGGAAGTGCAATATGCCTTAACCAATCTTAGTGTAGAGGAATTTGAGCTTAATATCTGAATGCATTTTTTTGTTGAGCCTGACAGCATTAAAACAGATTAGATTTGTCCATTGCTTATAACCTGGCACTGTAGTTCAGCAGGGGAAATAGGAGGGCTTAACTTACATCTAACATTAGACGATACATTGCACATTTCATTATTAACAGAATTCATGGTATATGTCATTCTGTAAATTAAATAATCTTACTTTAAGAAATAAAAAAAAAGTTCCTTTCAAATAGAATTTATAATTAGCAGATTCATGGTACATATCTGTAAATTAAAATGGATTTTGCCCTTAAAATAAACTGAAAAAAAACTTCTTCAAAATGCTATAATATGCTTTTGTAAGGATATAGATTATCTTAAAATGAAAACACAGTAACACTGTGTTGACCATGTTGTTGCCCATACTGCGATCTGCTGAACACAGTGTTTCCTATATTGACATGTTGCCCATATTGACCTCCTGAACAAAGAGTTGCCCATATTAACCTACTGAACAATCCAGTGTTGCCCATATTGTTCCTACAGTGTTGCCCATATTGACCTCCTGAATCCAGTGTTGTCCAATATTGACCTCCTGAATCCAGTGCTGCCAATATTGACCTCCTGAATCCAGTGTTGCCAATATTGACCTCCTGAATCCAGTGTTGCCAGTATTGACCTCCTGAATCCAGTGTTGCCAATATTGACCTCCTGAATCCAGTGTTGCCAATATTGACCTCCTGAATCCAGTGTTGCCAATATTGACCTCCTGAATCCAGTGTTGCCAATATTGACCTCCTGAATCCAGTGTTGCCAATATTGACCTCATGAATCCAGTGCTGCCCATATTGACCTGAATAACCCAGTATTGTCCATATAGACCTCAGGGCTGTAAAAATCCACTTGTCGTATTTACAAGTGAATTTCACAGTCGGACGAGCATAATTTCCCTGAACACTCGTCCGACCAGACGAGTAACTTTTCGCGGCCAGGAAAGAAATGTTTCAGTAAAAAATGAATTTCATATTGTTACGATAGTAAATCATGATCATAAACTCTTTACTTGATCACCATAGCGACGTTCATTTTTCAGAAAGATCCTTGAGGTGCTAGTGCAGACTGTTTCACAATTTTCTACGGTGTTTTTTCAATATGTTTTTTGTTAGTTCGTGGCACAGTCCGGGACTGCGGCGCACTCAGGGACTGCAAATATTTTTTTTTCCAGCGGTCATAATGTCAAAACAATTGTCAATGAAAACGCTTCTCGGCGGAAGAGACGATGAAAATACAAAAAAGCGAGAGTTAAAACATAGGAAGCACCAAAGTGCTTTCAATAAAACGAAACGCACAAAAAAGCCCTGGATCATTGGTTTTCTGACTTTCTGTTTTTGACGAAAAAAGAAGAAAAACTGTTTTGCGGTGTTTCCGCAAAATATCAAAAGCTTTATACAAGCAAAAATTAAAATCATTTTAGGACGAGCTAAATTTGATTGACGAGTAAGATTTTTCACCTACTCGTCCTACAGGACGAGTGACCTAAAAGAAAATTTTACACCCCTGGACCTGAATAATCCAGTATTGTCCATATAGACCTGAATAACCCAGTGTTGCCCATATTGACCTGCTGAATCCTGGGTTGCCCATAATGATCTGCTGAACCCTGTGTTGCCAATCCTGGCATTGCCAATATTGACCTGCTGTTTCCTGTGTTGACCAAATGACCTGCTGAATCCTGTGCTGCCAATCCCAATGTTGCCCATATTGACCTGCTGAATCCTGTGTTGCCAATTCATGTGTTGCTCTTACTGACCTGCTGAATCATGTGTTGCTCTTATTGACCTGCTGAATCCTGTGTTGCTCTTATTGACCTGCTGAATCCTGTGTTGCCCATATTGACCTGCTGAATCCTGTGTTGCCAAATGTGCTAATCCTGGAATCCTGTTGCCCATATTGACCTGCTGAATCCTGTGTTGCCATCCCAGTGTGCCATTGACCTGCTGAATCCGTGTGTTGCCCAATCCAGTGTTGCCCATGATTGACCTGTGAATCCTGTGTTGCCCATAATGACCTGCTGAATCCTGTGTTGCCAATCCCAGTGTTGCCCATTATTGACCTGCTGAATCCTGTGTGCTCTTATTGACCTGCTGAATCCTGTGTGCCCTTATTGACCTGCTGAATCCTGTGTTGCCCTTATTGACCTGCTGAATCCTGTGTTGCCAATCCCAGTGTTGCCCATATTGACCTGCTGAATCCTGTGTTCCCATATTGACCTGCTGAATCCTGTGTTGTCCATATGGACCTGCTGAACCCTGTGTTGCCAATCCCAATGTTGCCCAAAGTGGCCTCCTGAACAACAGTGTTGCCCATACTGCGTGACCTGCTGGTCAGGGCAGCCCCTTTGTTGAAGAGTCGCAGTGTTGGCTATAAGAGCTACTACACCTTGCAAGATGGCGACACTGGACCTCTCAGCACATCACAAGACTGATGCCCTACATACAACTCTGTGTGAACCTGTCAACCAATCACAGCAGTCCACCCTCACCCGGGGCACTTCCAGGTACTACAAACCATCTTTTACATCATACCTGTCTCAACACTAGAAGATACTAGCACCCCTCATAATCTGATTATGAGAAACAGAGAATATGACACAACACACCTATAATTGTTCAGGTATGTTTAGGCTCCTTCTGGCAAGACAAGAAGTAGCATCATCATATGACTTAATCATTAACAAGAGGTGTCCTAAGACAGCACACTTAATATTCAATCTTACCTTCACCTTGAGGTCATGTGACTGATACATCATTTCAGTGTGACCAACATTTGTACCCAGCTCTCTCAATACATGACCAAGCTTGAATTCTATCAACAACACAATAATATCAGGTAGAAAACACATTCCACCATTCCTGTGTTCCAAGATATTCAAGTGCATAACAAACTTGACACAATTATTACCCTAATAACAAACAATAGGTATTTTGAAATGATAATCATATATAGGGTAATTTTATAAGTCAAACAAGAAGGCTGTTATTCATCCCTAAGTATTTCAGTATCACCTGGTACTGAGCACAGCTGGTGGAATTGGAACCTGGGAAATTTTGATGTCTTACCTTGACCTTGATGTCACAGGGACAATGCCTCAATGGGGTTAACATTTGAACATTTCTTTTTGTAAAGCAAACCATATGTTGGGATCTGGTACAAGTCTTACTGCTGTGAACTCTGACTTCTCAGTTTGACGCTTTCCTTGAAGTCGCACTCTCACAACATAGTTGACCAAACAATAGCAAGCAGTTAGAAGTATGACTGCATGACTATTAAGAATAACAGATTGATTTTATTCATGAGTCACATTGCTGAACAGTATAATCACTCTGTTTAAAACCTCATGTATAAAATATTTACAGCACAATAAATAAGGTCCTGTATATACAAGTATATGTTAGTTGATTGACATTATCTCCATGGTAGAGAACCCATGACGAAAGAGGTGTAAATAATTTAGGCCTTGATATGGATCCCAGCCCCAGATCCCTGATCGCTGACTGTGAGAATGATATTACTGCCCCAGACTACCACAGTCGACAATCTGAGCCTCCTTTAGTGGGTAACATCCACCCGACTAAGGGAGACAACCCAGTCGATCCTCAATACAGACACCTGTTTTGAAGCATGTTAGATGCTGCTTCATCCCACAATTACCTGAATTACCTGGCTCATGGAACAACAGTGTTATAATGCACGCTCATCAGGTAAATCTATCTTTAGTCTCTTGTACTTAGTTCCCTTGGGGATCTTCCCAGTCAACATAATAAAGGATGTATTTCAAAACAAATAATGATGATTAGCACACCTGTAAGGGAGCATCAGACTTCAGACATCTGGTCATCAATACAAACTTATTTTGTTTTCATTTCTTTTAATTTTTTGTTTTTATGGTTACAAAATCAAGCTCTGCACAAAGTTTCCAAAATTCATATTGCTATTTTTTTTTATATCTTAAAACCAAAATAAAAGTTAAGGAAGTATAATGCAAAAAAAAAGTACAGTAATGAATAGAAAATAAAAGAAAGTAAAAAAGTTTATTAAATTAATTTGAGGGAAAAGAAAAATTATAGTAATTGAAAATGAAGAGAATTTTTTTTCCATTTCTAAACCCTAAGAAGATGTTGTTTGATATTGCTCAGGCAGAAAACAAGTACAGGTGAGAGAAAAGGCCGAAAGAGGTTGGCAAAGATGAATGAGCTTCATGTTTATTTCCAGTTTTGCTTCTTTTGTTTGATATGAGTTATGGGATGTACACTTTTATTCATTTCTTTGAACAAAAGAAATATTAATCATCAAACAGGAGGAGACAAAACAGGAAACATTATAGGAACAAAAACAACACATAATCTTTAAGTAATAATTCATTGTAAAAAAGAGTCTTTATATTTTAAGAAACTAAAAAAATCAGGTAAAATATTTTTTTCCATAATGCTTCCTTTAATATCAATGAATGAAGAAACATATTAATATTTATAACAGTTCACAAAATATAAAATCTCAAAATAATAAAAGTTAGAGATCTATTTTTGTGCAGTTAAATCGACAATAACCAACATTCCATGTAAAACATCTACATATCTATACATCTGAAGATGGGAATAATTTGATAACAGCAGTCTGCCTGTGGAAGGGGAATGCCAGGGATACTGTTAAACAGGCTACACAGTCATGTATCATTTCTAGAAATCACATCATTATCATTTTATATTACTGTGAAATGTAGAAGCAACTGGAGACACAACGCAATTATCTACGGCACAACATTCGTGGTCTTCCTGTGATTCCCATGTTACATCAGTGTGTATACATAAATGATGCTGATTATCACTTCAGCCTTCCACTGCGGACCTGATGGTTGAAGGTTTGAACACTAGTGGGAGCAAAACCCTATCATGACCTTCCCAGGAGCAAAGTACAGGTCCAACCCAGAAAACAATGAGTAGGATTTGTTTAAGTTGTAAGAGCCAAAATAAACAATTAAGCTAAACAAGGAAGGGTTAGACCCTCCATCACAAACATCTACCCTTCCAACAGCCCCAATTTACCAGCCCCATCTTATTCTCATACTGAGCCACAATCCCTGTGAACGTGTGCTGGAATGCTTTCTCCTGGTTTAAAAAAAAAATCTTGAGATTAAGCTGCCCAGGCGATCCAGAGTGCTTGCCTATCGATAGTGCATGTCATCTCATGACAAATGACCGACACATCAATACTATTATTTATAATGAAAACATCACAATGAGCCGGATGAGTCTATGTACTGCAGGAAGCTTGTTGGAATATATTGAGCCTCTGTAAGCAGACCATCCATCAAACTTGAGGAGTATTATTCAAAATCTTTTAAAGAAGTAAACACAATGATAGCGGAGGCCAAGTACCAGAGGCCAAGTACCGGCAGAGTGTGCATCATGTTGGATTGTGATCGAAGACTCAGGGCCCTGTCTCACGGGAGCTTTACTTACTCAGCAGCTTCCTGAGTTTGTTTGATCCCTCCATATATACTCATGGACTTTAAAAACGCTTCACTTTAGGAAGTTGTTGAATATTTTATTTCATGTTTTCTCAAATGATTTTCAATTATTTAGAAATATAATGATCCATATTTCAATAGAATAGTGCATGTTTTATGACCTACATTTATTTCATAACTAAGCAAAAAACAAGTTTAAAGAAGGGGTTAACCATGTAAAAAAAAGTGACGTAAAATATCAAAATTTTATAAATGAGTCATTGAGTATAGTTCCATGTTAAACTGGAATCTAAGCCAATCAAATATCATACCAAGCCCTTTGACTTTTTTGATATTGTTTCTAACCTTTGTATGGGAGTGTATACTCCGATGGGACAAAAATTTCTCCAAATAATAATATCACAGTCATAAATCATGTACAAACACCAGAAGACAACCAGAGACCTCCATCACTTGACAGAATACATCGGAGACACGCTGCAGTAGTAATCTGGTCCTATCTCCCCACCCTCCCTCTGCCAAACCCTCCAACTGTTATTCACAGAATCATAATAGAGGAGATCAAAGAGACAAACGTGTGCCAGAAGATACAGCGCTTCTCCATTCCATAGCTATCGGGACAGGATTTTGACAAATCCATTCTAGCTGGCTCCACTGGGTAGAGCGAGAACCTGGAATTGATACAGTTTACCCAATTACATTGAATGTTCATCCATTTTCTTGGCCAAAAAATACATTAGGAAGACAAGCATAATAGTGTACTGCTGTTACTGGCCTGTTCCATATATAAACACTTATTATGTATTATTTTCTTTACAAACTCACCCTGATTTTCTCAGTCCTACTATCACAAGAAGAGCTTAGATTCCTGATAAATCAAATATCCAAACTTATCAAAGTGTGTCAAAAGAAGGCTTAGATCAACAAGGTTTTGAAACTAACTAGGAGGCATGCTGATTTCTTCTAAAGAATTGGTTTGGAGTTGTATCTATTTTAATAGCAATAATGACTATAATGAGGGGGCAATGGTCCAGTGGTAACATACCCAAATACAGATCCAAGGGTTGTGGGTTTGAAACCCTGTTGGGGCAAGGAATTTTCATGATCTTCCCAAGTGCAAAGTACTGGTCCAACCCAGGAACCATCATGAGTGATTAGTGTAAGTTGGAAGAACTTGTTTCCCTAATCACCATAAAATAAATAAGTTTAAAACTAACAAAGATAGATTTATCAATATATTCTATTCAAAGCAGATTCACTGTAACACTTCAAGGGGTTCAAACCTAGATTCGACATTATGTTAGACCATGCTATGACTATATGAGGGTGCAGTGGTTTAGAGGTAACAGGCATGACAGCAGATCAGCACACCCCATTAGAGGCAAGGTCAAACCCAGTAACCTTAGCAAATGTTGTAAAAGCTTGTTTCTAAATCTACGAAAAATAAGTAAGTTTAAAACTATTACTATAAAACATCAACGTTGGTACCAGGATCTATTGGCTCACATCATATCGGATTATCTAAAAAAAATATCTGCTTTGTGTACTAGAAAACAAGGCTGTTTTATGTCAATAAAAAGATTGAGGACCTTTAAGATCAATGGTCAACATAATCATTTTTCAATTTAGTGATAATTTATTTTGTAATATTTTATCTCGCATGACCTCCTCATGTTAAAAGTACAAACACATAAACATCAAGGGAAAATCTGTAAAGCCACTCTTTGATCATTTTTATTGTTACATGCATGCACTGTTAGCAATACAAAATTAATATTCTGTCATCTGTATTGCTCACATGCTCCTTGAAATGAATGCAACTCTGTCTTCAGACGCTTGTCAGTCAACCAGATGACAAAATGTTTCTAATGGCTAGCAGTAGGTGATTTAGTTATTTTGTTTGGTAGAATAAAGTTTTTTTGTTTTTTTTAACATACCATCAAAAGTATTTCAATTATTTGGAGACTATGTCTAGTTGTGAGAGATATAGTGCCTCAAGAAATCAGTTGTATATTGTCTTAATATGTCTGAAACATTACTGAATATTTTTTCAGAGTGATAAATGTGAAAATCATAAGTCTGAATAATTCTGAACCTATTGAAAAGATATCGATCAAACTAAGTCTAAATTTAGCTTAATCAAAAAAGCTAAAAATATTGAAAATTGAGCAAATTTGATTATATTATTAATACAAAATGATATAAACTCAAAATATGAAAATAAAAATAGTTGAATAAATATATATATTTTTTTTTGGGGGGGGGGGGGGGGGGGGGGTTAAAGCAGATGATTTTTTAAAGTTTTTTTTTTCTTCCGTTGCCATGGCAACCAGAGTTCTACATGGATCAAGTTAATTTTAGCAACAAAGTCTGTCCAGCAGTTTCAGAAGAGCTGTCGTTTAAAGCAAATAGTTCACCACGAACGATGGACAATGGACGCAGGGTGATCACAAAAGCTCACCTTGAGCATGTTGTGCTCAGGTGAGCTAAAAAACTGAATGAGTGACTTAGCCCTCCAAATAAGAATGAGTGACTTAAACCAAAATAGAGAATGACTTCTATAATCCTGTTGCAGCCCATCTGGATGAAACTGCAACAATCTGAGGACTGCTGGGGGAACTTGAAATGTTCTGATAATCACAAGGCTCAACATTTCGAGAACATTTCCCCCTGTTTCAGTCTGGTTATCTGCAATTGAACTTGAAATAGACACATTGCATGGATATTGAGACTTGGAATTAAACTTGAAATAGACACACTGCATGGATATTGAGACTTGGAATTAAACTTGAAATAGACACACTGCATGGATATTGAGACTTGGAATTAAACTTGAAATTGGCACACTGCTTGGATTTTTTAAATCTTAAAATACTGTCCAAAAAGATCTTTAAATTTGGTTTAACAAATCTATAAGGGCCTCAACTAATCCACCAAACATTATCATGTGAGATCTTCTCCAGTTTCTAAATAGTCACACAAGCAGGTTCAATCAACACTTCACATTACTGAGGTAAACTTGTATTTGCTACATGAAAACACTTTCTTTATGTCAACCAATATTAAAAAGCTCTGGAAGTTAGATCTCTATTGCAGAAGGAGTGTAATTAACTTTACTTAAGCAAATCTCACAATTCTAGTCCCTTGTGAATTTTTGACATCCACCCCAATTATCTCCTCAATTAGATCTCTGAACAAACAAGAAGCTCAGAAGATCACTCATGTTATTTTCAATGTTTAACAGCCATTTCAGGATATTCACATGACACAAGTATTTAAACAGAGTGAGTAATGTTGCTCATTTTGCCTCTCATGCAATGCCTAATAACTGGCTTAGCGATATAGCAATATTACAAACACATCGCAAAAACACTTGTGATCTGATACCTAGCATTGAGACTGCTGTGATCCATTTAAACAAAAGCAAATATATTGTCCTTTCTATGACATTGCCTTTTTTCTTAACCATAAAGCTATCAATATACGCTCTTAAAAACAAATACTTCTGAAACAAAATATCTAAAATCCAAAAAAAGAATAATTATGACATTTCCCACTGACTGATATCATGTTGAACAATGACATCATGTTACAGACAATGCCATTTTATGTAGAATCACTTCTATCAGCAACATACTGCATTTTAAAACTGCCACAAAAGAAATTGGACAAGTATTCAAGAGGGATTCAAGCCATCTGAGCTTGAAGATTGAAGACAAGACTCAGTCTGAAAACATTTCTCATTTCAAAACATTTGAATCCTGATCATTCTGTAAGGTACTCTCTAGCTGATCAGGTTTTACATGCGTGACTCATGCTTTTGTTTGCTTCACAACTTGCTGGCCAACAAAATCCACGTCTAATCATCTGCAGCCGTCACAGGGATTGTTAAAACCATTGTTGAAGACTGTCACAGGAATTGTTAGAACCATAGTTACTAACCACTGCCACTTTCAGTCATGTGACCATTCTTATAACTGAACGTAAGTCTATACAACTACCTGTTGTTGTTGTTGCATTCGGGTTAACCATCACAATATTTAAGTCATAAAGATAAATTATGTCCACCTCATTACAGATCGAGGAAGACCCTCATGTGGGAAGAGGCATCTGGGTAAAACAAATTGTAGTGACGGCCACAGACAACAACTGGAAAACCATCAAACATGTTTATTTTCAGCAGGTTAGGATATTCCAGGCAATGGACACAGACAATTGGTGCCAATGAATAAACCACTGACATGGCAATAGGTTGCAGGTAACTGGGATCATGAGGCATAATCTTCAGATCAACCCCTAGGAAATATCTGACAAGCACAAGAGGCTGGGCAAAAAGCTGCTGGAACTGTTTGTTCATTTTCTTACCATCAGATAGTTGGGCTATCCTATGAGTCAGGTCCTGTCAGGTCCCCTAACAAGTATGATTGATGGCAGGTATGAATAAGTCATACCAGGCACAACCCCACTCAGCAGGTGATCAGGACCCACCTCACACTTGGCTAACTTCATAAGCATGATAACGACACCTTGTACTGATGTGACATGCTATTGATTGGTAGAGTATCAAGCCACCTCAATCAGTCCTGGTACACTATCATCCCCCCCATTACTGGCTTCATCAACTAGATGATCAAAGACCATTACAGATGCAGTTAACAATACTGAAATGCTTTTAGTCAATTTTTGTAACTATTATGGCAAATTATATTTCTGTTTAAAGAGAAAATATTAATGCACAGAAATGGCACTGCTAACCGTTTTGATTTAGGTTAGCTCTTGCATAATTACTCCTTCTGATTAGGTATTAGGAATTCAGAGCATTGATTTTTGAGTAGAAATGTCACAGCTAAGTGGCTGCAACATTAGCTTTCTATCGTTGTATCATAAACCCTCCAACAGAACATTCAACTTCTCTTTCAGAGATAACAAAATAAGCCTAAATTTTCATTCAGTAATCAATTTGCTGTTTAGAACCCACTAGCAGTTAAGTCCAAATCCTCTCATAACAAATAGCATTGCCAGGAGGAAAAGACATAACAATTATGTTTGGCCAATTTTTTTTTTATTACAGGATATAAATGTGGATATTGCTCAAAAGCCAGATCTCATTTGGAAAGGTAAATTTGCAGTAGAATGTTGAATTTATAAAATTTATATTAAATTTTAATACAAAATTGATTTCCGAGATTTGTCTTAGTGACCTAGTTTGTTTCCCTGGATGACTTAAACTCATGTAAGATATACATATAAACATTCTGACCAAGTTTCATGAAGATTGGATCCAAATGTTGAAATTTTGTCCAAAATTAAAATATTGAATTTTTGTCTAAAATTGAAACTCAAATGCAAATTGAATTCTAACATTCCACTGAAAAGGTTTTGCCAATCTATTAGCTAAACATTCTCTCAAAACGTCAAATGACATGAAACCAGGTTTTCAAGTGTAGCCCCAGGCAAGCAAAACTATTATTTTAAGTAACACTGACCGTGACCCTACTGACCTGAAAATCAATCCCAATCTCCCTCTTCCCATAAGGTATCTATCTACTAAATCTGATCATCATAAACTCCTTAAAGACTTTACTTGAAAAACTCTATTTTTAGTAACAGTGACCTTGACACTATCATCCTGAATATCAGTCCCAATCTTCCTCTTCCCACTAAGTATGATCAAAGCGCACAATGCGCTGAGAGACGGCGACGTGATAATTAACATTATAAACCCAGAGTTTCTGAAGTTATTGAAGCAGTCACATGACGACAAAAACTCCACCCGCTGTTGCTACAGAATTTCTGTTTGTAACATAATAATCCGGAGTCAAGGTCATGAACCTTTCATTCATAAAGAGCTGCATACCTAAGTAGGTCATTCTCTTTCTCTAGTGCTAGCGAATTCTATCTGTTGTTTTGTATATGTAGAAATTGACCAGGTATTTGATTATTTAAGATACTAGAATGTTTGCCTATCTATTTCCAAGTTAAGAAATGCCCTGGGAGGAACCTAACTCGCCATCATGCAAAATATTGTGTGGACTATTTTAGGTCAATTACATACATACGGAGCACTATTTTTTTCTTTTTACAGGAGTAGATCTTCATATACGTAAGATGGGTTGCTGTTCTGGTTAAGAAATGTCACGGATATTTTTTTCACGCTTAAAATTGATGCTTCCAATGCAAAATAATGGCAAAAGAAAACATGTTAACAAACAGTAACACACTAAAAGCGGTTACGGTTATGATTTAAACATGTAACATATTCCACTCGTATTCGTTAGTGCAGAATCGCATTGCATGGATCCGCACTAAGCGCGGAGAGGTACAGTTAAAATTGTTGTGGAAAATATGCAAATTAGCAAGACCTGATTTCATTCTTCAGCATAAGACGGCTAATCGCCGTCTAAAAACTGTATCTCTATTCTAACAGGAGATCTTCAACGGAAACGAAATGTTTGACGCCAGCTGAAAACCAGTCAAAAGAAATATCTGGCTAAAAATGGGATGAACCTTTCATCCTACTACCTTTACGAACACTTTACAACCTCACACACCTTTAGGTCTGTATAGTTTCTCAACTAATTTTCCACATAAGTTACACATTTATGGAACATCTGCACTAAAATACGACTAAAAGTCTCATTTTGCATTACCATATTCTTGTAATTACTTTTCAATAAAACACAATATTGTTGAGTTACCAGGGATTATTCCACTCAACTTCAAAATCTTATTTAATAAAGATTCAGCCATTTATTTACTTGGAATGCAACACTTGCCTTTAATCAATGTTATTTGACAGATTTGGGAGGTTAACTTGCTCAAAGGCAAACTATTATTCCTAATTTCAGAGAGGAGGATTTCCAATTTACATATTTGTTACATTCATCAGCGGTTAACTGAGAACCAATATATCTTTCTTTCCTTGTTTGCTTAATATACATTTGGCTGGTCTGGGAATACGAGGGAAAAAGAACCACTAGCATGTCACACTGCCAGCATACAAGTAAATGAAATGTCATTCTACAATCACGCTCACAGCAAATGAAAACCATCAATTTTCTCCTCTAGATCAGTTTCTTTCCTCCTGGCCTCATCTCCAACCATAAAAACAGGCTGGCCGTGAATCACCAGCGACAGCAATATCACCGTCAACAAGTGGATCCCTGGGTTTCAGATGAGTCCTTACCGATGTCAAGCCAGTGGTAGACCCCAGCTAGCTTGTAATCCTTCCAATCAATAGCGCAAGATTAACCTGCCTTATATAAGGACCTGCCACAGGGGAGAAGCTGAAACTACTGCTGGCTGATTCATGCTTTTGAGCATCATCATTAGAAACGTATTAACAAATCACTTTCGAAGGCACAGGGGAAAGTCTAACAAGGCACTATACAGATGGACCCATTCCAGCCATAAGATGGCATGTCACCTCAGAGGCCGTTTTAATACCACAATAATACTCCTTGCTGCACGTTAACACCGAACCATTATTTTTATTTCACACAACAGGCAGTTTGGTGTTATTAAGGTGCCCAACCTTTAATGAGAAAAATCCAACATCCAATTTAAGTAAATTGTTTTTCTTTTTCTCCATCCTGTTTTTCCTTCAAGTGTAACCAGAAAATTGGAAGCAAATGAAAATAAGATGCCCCAGGGCAATACATGACATGCCATCTCAGTATCATGATCATTTCAATCCTTATAATTGTACTACACACTTCAATATTTCAAGTTTTGTTAGAGATGCTAGAACAAGTTTTACATGGCCATACAAACAATCAATCACTCACTCTCACTCTCTCTCTATCAATTTTACCTTGCCTTTGACCTTCAGGGGATGAACATACGGAAGATGTCTCTACACTTACCTGAAAATAGAAATAAAAAAAAATTCTTATTCAACATGAACATCAATCTGTATATTATAATTAAGAAATTGTATATAATTTTAATAAGTTAGATACAATCAATATTGCCCAATGAATAATACCTGTAAAATGTTATCTGTTACAAAACCTAATATCATTAAATTAACTGGTACTTTATGTTTGATCAAGCTTGATACAGCTTCAACCAAAAGTATGATATCGAAAGTGGAGGAAGTTTAATATCACAAGCATATTCAGTTTCATATCATAATATGCTATCTCAAACTGGATAAATATGAAATGTACAGCATTTATTTAATGCAAATAATGATATTAAGTTTGAATTTGTAACACAAACCTAACTTTAACAAAAAAGTTCTCCTGCAAAAGTATACACATGAGTAACGGTACCAAAAATTAGGAGGCAAAAATATGGACAATGAATATAATATGACCTTAAAACTAATCATTACAAATTAATGTGCTTGCAAAACCATCAGCATTCACCATTTTCCAATTGATTGTCTGGAAATGTGCATTACCACGTCCGTTTAGGAAACAAACATGCTAACAGCTTCCTGTTTTTTTCTAATGGATTTTTTTTTCTCATTTAATTTATTATTTCACACAAAATTAAATTTTCGGAAGCGCAACTGCACTTCGCCTTATTGTAATTACATGTCTGCCCATGACTCTCTCACCACAACTCTAACTGATCAGATAAAGAAGCTCCATCTTATAATCAAGTATTTGATTAAAACCAAATAAATCAATCTCTAATTTCTCCTTTTTTTTTAACTTCGACAGTTTAAACATTAAAGTTACCAGGAAAGTGAGCCATGTAACCAGTCAAAAACAAGATCAGCTTGCAGTAACCTATACTGGTCACTATGAAGGTTTCACAGAATCTTGAATATTGTAAAGAGATTCAAAGACAGTGGCAGAAAGAAGTATGCAGTGCTGGACATTAGACAGGCAATGTAGCATGCAACAGAAGATTCTGTATGAGATAGGGATGTGACATGAGACAAGGGAATATGACATTAGATATGGAATATGGAATGAGATACAGGAGAATGGGAAGGGAATATAGCATGAGATATGGGAGATAGGAAATGTGGCATGAAATGTGGCATGGAATATGGAAAACATTGAATGTGGCAAGAGATAGGGAATGTGGCATGAGATATGGGAGACACTGAATGTAGCATGAAATATGGGATATGGCATGAGATATGAGACAGGAATGTAGCATGAAATATGGGATATGGCATGATATATGGAGACAGGGAATGTAGCATGAAATATGGGATATGGCATGATATATGGAGACAGGGAATGTAGCATGAAATATGGGATATGGCATGATATATGGAGACAGGGAATGTAGCATGAAATATGGGATATGGCATGATATATGGAGACAGGGAATGTAGCATGAAATATGGGATATGGCATGATATATGGAGACAGGGAATGTAGCATGAAATATGGGATATGGCATGATATATGGAGACAGGGAATGTAGCATGAAATATGGGATATGGCATGATATATGGAGACAGGGAATGTAGCATGAAATATGGGATATGGCATGATATATGGAGACGGAATGTAGCATGAAATATGGGATATGGCATGATATATGGAGACGGAATGTAGCATGAAATATGGGATATGCATGATATATGGAGACAGGGAATGTAGCATGAAATATGGGATATGGCATGAGATATGGGAGACAGGGAATGTAGCATGAAATATGGGATATGGCATGATATATGGAGACGGAATGTAGCATGAAATATGGGATATGGCATGATATATGGAGACAGGGAATGTAGCATGAAATATGGGATATGGCATGATATATGGAGACAGGAATGTAGCATGAAATATGGGATATGGCATGATATATGGAGACAGGGAATGTAGCATGAAATATGGGATATGGCATGATATATGGAGACAGGAATGTAGCATGAAATATGGGATATGGCATGATATATGGAGACAGGGAATGTAGCATGAAATATGGGATATGGCATGATATATGGGAGACAATGAATGTTGCAAGAGATACAGAATGTGGCACGAGACATGGGATGTTGCCTTCAGAGTTACTGGTTCTTCAGATAGTATAATGAGATACATGGCAAGAATCTATGTCAACCTCATTCCTGGTGTTTGATTGCATACATCTTAATCTGTTTCTTCAAATTTATTTTGATGCCATCTCTTTTATTTAGACGAGGTCTTGGTAGATTATAACCATATTGCAACACACACAGCAATGTGCCACAATCAAGCTAGTAGTGCATCATCCTAGTTTGCAAGAAATGGTTTAAATCAATCTCAATCCAATCTAAATATTCCTTTGTGATTTTTAATTAAAGTATTTTCTTTGCAACTTATTGAATCTCAGCGTAGTTAATTAGATATATATCTACATCAAATTCCCCCGTAATTCAAGAATATTCAATATTAAACATCATTTAAATTCTTAAAAAAGTTAGGCGAAGATTTGAAATTCATCTTGATTTTTCTGGTTTGTATATAAAGGAAGTGAGACAGGAGACTGGCGTCGCAGATCAATATCTAGAGGAAGTGATCCTCTTATGATCACCAACCTCTCACTTAGCCCCCCTAATCTTCTTACCCTTCCACTTGCTACTTATTGAACTGACACTGATCATTACCCCACCCACTTTCATATCATGACCTGATACAAAGTTAATCTCCTCCTTTTTCTAGAAGTTAATCTCGTGTTTTTTTTTCCAAATGTTTTATTATCTACACAGATTGAGAAGACAGATCCCCGATAAGAAAACAGAATCTTGCCCCAATACTTAATGGAAACAGACTTTCTATGTTTTATCGGGTCACAATGTTCGTTTATTTATGTTACGCCTTTGAAGATTTCTTGGCAGCAGAATTAATACTGATATAATGTTGTTAGGTAATATGGGAGTTCAGATAAGTTCTGGCCAATTAAAACATACAATGTTCCCCACAAGTCTGTATTTAATGGGGCATTCAGAGAACTAATTGTGCCAGACAAGTACTGGCAGTGTCACAGTAACTTCAGCAGCCATCATCAACATCATCATTACCCTCATACCACTATGAAAGAGTACCAGAGGTAGGGATTATTGACTTGGATCCAAAGGTCGTGAGTTTGAAACCTGCTTTGTTGGAAAGTTTTCAAGATCTTTTCGTGTGCAGAACCATTTAGGGTCATAAAAATGTGTTTCCTCCTTGTGATAACATTTTTTTGTCTTAAATCATCATCATCATCATCAATCGCAACCAACAACTTCTGACTAATAAGATACACACACACAATATGTCCTCAGCACACATTCTGTCTATACTTCAAAATATATGAAGAAAGAGAGTTAATTGAAACAAGCATTTTATTTCCAATCAGACCATTATAAAAATGGGAATAGGTGGTAGGAATATGTTGAGTCATAAAAAAATATTACTATCTACATATAAAAAATATTACTATCTACATATAAAAATATTACTATCTACATATAAAAAATATTACTATCTACATATAAAAAATATTATTATCTACATATAAAAATATTACTATCTACATAAAAAAATATTATCTACATATAAAAATATTACTATCTACATATAAAAAATATTACTATCTACATATAAAAATATTACTATCTATATAAAAATATTACTATCTACATATAAAAAATATTACTATCTACATATAAAAAATATTACTATCTACATATAAAAATATTACTATCTACACATAAAAAATATTACTATCTACATATAAAAATATTACTATTTACATATATAGAATTAGTATTATCAGTTCTGTCTATATGTATTCAATTAAACCTGACTGAAACAACAGCCATGATATGTCTGACACCTGAAAGATTTGTCACACTAGTTGTATGACTAAAGATTTAAAGATGAGCAACTCGCAGTATTATGATCTGCTGATACAATGTATCATCAGTTTCAGACAATATATTATTAACAACTTTCACAAAGTCATATCCTTTGTTTATTAATATTTTCCTTTCAGTCATCTAATAAACAGGGCCTGGATGACAAGGATTAGATCAGTAGCTGTGCTCCTCCAGTGACAAGACAGATTATTTACTGCCAGTCCACATTGCCATGGCAACAAGAGCTAGCTGACCACAGTAGACAACAACTCAAAACAGTTTTTTTTTGTAATCCAAATGAAAGCAACAAGCCATAAAACACTGGATACGGACTACACATGGTGGCATTAGGAAATCTCAGGGTAAAGTTGAGAAATCATTCATGAAAACAACTATACAGTCTGAAGATCATCAGATGTAATTAATGCCACTTCCATCCATATAAAATCTCCCATGATGCCCTGTGGTCTGGTAGTCAGGTTTGTGGCAGGGGTTGACTTGGTCATCCACCAGACTGGTTATCAAGATGTATGGGATTGTTGTCAACCCTCACTTGGGGGGTACCTGCCAAGAACTAGTGGTGCTCACACATCAAGCCTCTGAGTTATGGCCCCTCACACATACGGTGTCTGGCACACAGTAAATGATGGCACCAGCAAAAATTAATTTCACATTACCAGTTCTTGTTTCATGCCAGAACATTATATGCCCTGTAAGCAATATTGAATTGCAGCATGATACATTTATGGTAATAATCACACAATCATCAGTATATTAATATGGTGTCAAACTGTGGGTCGTGTTCCAGATATAAAGCTCCCTGTAGACAATTAATGAATTAATGAAAAAATTTTAATGAAATGAAACATCATATGATATTTTTAAGGCAAGGTCTCAATATGTGTACATTTGTTTTGAACAATAAAACCAAACACTATACAACACAAGCAGTCATATCAAACAATGACAACTGATGCTTTAGTGAAACATTTAACTAATGTATACCTTAAATTGATCCATCATCCATCTGGAAGATTGATCTCTGCCACATGCTATCCTATGTACAAAATGAACTAACTTATTATAATCTTTCCCTCAGTAAAGTCAAATGTCCCTGGGATAGTGCAGGGTCCAATTTTATCAATATAGACAGTCATTTCACTAAATCTATAAATATTTTAATAACTAATATACACTTAATCAGATTTCTAACACAACACTTTTCTAAGTTTAGTTTCTCAGATGTGGTCAAAGATATCAATATGTGCCTATAGAAAGTGCTGCTTATCATCATTTGCAATAAAGGTGAACTATAATCATTTAACCACATCCATCATGTGCTGTGCAGTGAGGGCAGTGGGAGGCGATTGCATCGTGCTGCACATTAAAAACAAAAGTAAGTGAAGAAAATAGATTTTTTATCTAATGATATTAACGAAGTGAGAAAACAGATTTGTGTTAAAAATGTTTGGGATGAGCATTGAAGAGTGTGGTAGATAGACAGATTGCTGGCAGGTCAGTCAGTAAGGGAGGTATGAATTATAATTAATTAAAATTTTCAATAAACAATCATTCAATTGCACAATAATGCTGTTTGTGAAAGCAACATATAACAATAAAACTAACAAAGTTAGATTTTTTATTTTGTATTCAGGTGGCAAAAAATTGTGAAAAATATAAATCTTGCATGAGGAATGCTTGATAAATAAAGGGAGCAATTACCAAATATTATTGGTGTTTCATAAATCAATTTATCAACAAAAAAAAGGCAATTTCAAACTTCAGAATGTCGGAGTCTAAAATACAGATTAAAAAAAAGAAAAGGCCCATGAAAGTTTTCACACAAAAAAATCACAAAGATATTTCATAACTTTGTTAAGATTTTACAGTCCTATTTTTTCTAAAATATTAAACTCTGAAACCAAAAACCTAATTAACTTCATGACTGAACAAATAAATACAATATAAAACTTTCTTTTTAATCATTAAAAAGTATGATGAAGTAAAAATACATCAATCAAAAGTCACTGTTATTTCACATTTAATGAAAAATTAAACTTAAGATGCCCCATAGAACTAGTTCCGCCCAAGATTACATTACTGGCAGATCCAGAAGACGTGACTGTTCATTCCCTGTCTGCCCCAAAATCCCAGAAAACATGGCATGGCATGGAGTCTGATCCTATCACTGACAAATATCATGTGTCAAGCAACATGACAGCTTTATAATGAAATACAATGGTGGGTACAATCTCTGGCAGTTAACCTGAACCAGAGGAAAATGAACGTGCTGCAGAGGCTGATTAAGTCCACCAGAGGCCGATCTTCACATGGAATGTATTATACAATTAAACAAGAAACAAATTGCAGGTTTTTAAGGTTAGCAAACCAAGTGTTGTTTGAGTATGTGAACAAACCCTTCAGTACTCTGATAATATCTGGAAGTTATCAAGCTACAGGTCATCAAGTTCTGCCATTCATTTTTCAAGCCTTTAATACTTAATGCAGTGTATTATAATGCATGGCATCGTAAGAGTCAAGTCCATATATCTCAGCCCAATATTGGATCCTAAGTCTATAACTTGCCTGTTTGTTTCCAACAGTATTACGACTATATTTTGTCATTTTTGTATTGTTATAATGAGGTGTAATGTACTTGTATCACTGATGTAATACTGTCAAACCTGTCTTAAGCAGTCAGTCAAGGAAACAAAAGAAAGTGATCGCTTAACTGAGATGGCTGCTGAATGAAGGTTAAACATATACAAAAATGCTAATTTGGTATATTAAAACTGACCGCTAAATGTAGGTTGACCACTTAATACAGGTAGCCTCTAATACAGGTTCAGTTGTATGATAATGGGGCTGTGCTGTAAATGATTTACTGGATGAAAATAAAATTCAAACATATATGTATTAATTTAGCCCTTACTTGTTGCCCCTAATCTTTAAAGATACAATCTGAA
Source organism: Solen grandis (assembly GCA_021229015.1). Taxonomy (NCBI): domain Eukaryota; kingdom Metazoa; phylum Mollusca; class Bivalvia; order Adapedonta; family Solenidae; genus Solen; species Solen grandis. The sequence continues at coordinate 12,895,626 of CM037786.1, read as the reverse complement.
TTAGCAACAATTAAATACACATAACAAACTTTGGGCTCTAAGAAATCTGCCAAGATCAAAGGAAGATTCAATGATCCTCCATTGTTTTCGGGCAAGGCTGCCTAACCCAGACACCACAGCCCCAGCTAGAGACCTTTCTGGGCACACTGGGGCCCGGCCACAGCCTCTTACTGAACATGCCCTCCTGGAGAAAGGGTCTAATTAAAAACATGGATGTCACTTAACTTTTCAAAACACTGGCCTCAGTTCCTTTGAAGTGAAAGACAAGAACTGCCTTGGCCCTGCATTTCCCTGTGGAAACCAACAGATGAAACAGTTGCAAACAGTGATGTTGCTTGTCTGGTCAGACACCTGTCTGTTTGTTGAAAATCATATCAATTAAAATCTTATTAACACCAATCTGTTACCAACAATAATATGGCACCAAATCACTGTATGAGGAATGCATACAATGTAGATCCATTACTATTTGCTCCAGAACACAGAATCAATTATAATACAGAATCCAGTATCATTATACCATGGAATTCATTATACCATGGAATTCGGAACCTTTAAAATGGAATTATTATACTAAAATAATTATAAAATAGAATCAATTATAATAAGGAATCCATTAAAATACTGAATATATTAACACAAAATTCATTAAAATATGGAATCCATTTTAAAATGGAATCCATTAAACTATGGAATACATTATAAAATGGAAACAATTATAACATGGAATCTATTAAAATAGAATCATTAAAAGGAATCCATTATAATACGGAATCTATTATAACACAGAATCCATTACAACATGGAATCCATTATAATACTAAGCCACAGTGGACCCCAAATCTATCTAAGCTGACTTAAGGAGCAATTTTATGGAGTTAATCCAATATAATGCAATATTAAGGTTT
>CM037786.1:12856279-12894618 GCA_021229015.1 Solen grandis | reverse complement strand
AAATTAACGTTACGATATAAGGGAAAATGATACCGTATTATTGACCAAAAAATTAGAAGAGGGGGCATTCAAAATTTTATCAGAGATTTTACTAACGCGGATTTGAGTGAGAAATGCTTTGTTTCACCATACACATTTGACTTTGGGTTTCCTGTGGCTATTATTACCTAGACTGAAAGAGGGTATAAATTCTATTTACTGACTGAGATTAGATTAGATTAGATCGAAGCTGCCGTATATGGTCACAACAAAACAATCTTGCAAAACGATGGAAATCGGTCATTCAAAACACGGGATAGGGACTTTGAAGGATTATGATAACTTTTTTTTATAATTTATACTATAGTTGACATCGTATGTGGTTTACGCAACATATTTAGTTGTGTGGGGACGTCAGTCACACAAACATAGCACTACGTTTTCAACCCGGGTCTCCTAAAATTTAAAAACCCGAATAACTCTCAATAGTGTAATATGATCGAACAACTGTGTAATATCTACAACATAAGTATACTAGAAGAAGCAAAAATCCCGAAAAGTAAATTTGCTGAGTCAAATATAAATACAAACCCTGGCTACAAAAATGCCTGTGACATGAAACATTATAGGACTTATTTTTCTATGCTGTTATAACGAAATCAAAATGATGTACTTTTTTATCACGTGATAAACGATCATTTTACCCACGCGCAAGATTTTAGTTTGTTTTCGATGAAGAGGTGGCTCGCCAATAAATCCGATAGAAAATGTGCAGCCTTTGGTCATTTTAGGCTGTTACAAAAACCCATGTGAAGTCCAAAACAAATCATTGAACATACTAAAAAACACATCAATCTATCTACCTCAGGTATTTCCAAAGGGTTATTTCTTGCACTAAAAATGACGGAAAACTATCTACTATCCGAAATGAGTTCGGAGCCTCTGACCTGTGAAAGGAATTTGCATAATAACTTCAATCTATAAATAGAGACTGTTGTAGAAAGACACATACAAATCAAAGATCTGACCTGACTTGACTTTTTTGAGTTTACCGTCTCTGTGACAGTATTTCAGTCATATAGCGAAGTCCAGCTAGTTCAGGTGGAGGAAGACCCTAATGCACTGAAGCATTCGGTATAACCACCGCTTACCGCAAGCCAGCTGGAAGCTTCCTCACATGAAAAACCCAAATGACCCTCCCGGGACTCGATTGTATGAGAGGGTTTACGTACGTTTAATTAAACCAATGAATAAAAAAGGGATAACACTTAACAACTGAGTTTCTATTTTATGATAATTGTTTTTTTAAGACTTTTTTTTTAAAAAGTTTAGACCGATTTCGTCTGAAATTTGAAGTGGACTGAATGGAAATCAGCAAGAATATGATGCATATGCAAAATTTAAAGGGCCGTATCCTATTTTTAAAAACATACCACTTCATAAATCACAGCCCTTTTAGGAGTCGCACATTGCATGATTCAAGGGACCTACCTATTTAAAGTTTCGGCATATAAAGTTGTTGAACCTTAATGCATTCGTTTTTGAAATTCTGTAGGGGTTTTTTTTTGTCTTTTTTTGTGTGTGTTTGTGTTTTTTTCTATATATTTAAGAAAGAAATTCTGTGCGATATAAGAAATTTATAAACGCAGATATGTGGATTTTAGTTTGACTAATCCTAAATGCGTTCGCAAATTGTGTGGGGGTATACGCATCAAACTGCTATTAAACCACCCAATTTCCATTTTTTCTCATTAACTGATTATCATAGACAAAAGGGCATAAATCAAAGGGAAAAAACATATTAACAACATAAGAGAAAAACTTGATAAAAATGTATATTTTAAACCTGTATGTGAAAATCTCCATATTAAAGTTTGATATTTCCCCATTTATTTAACAGCACAAAATTTCTGGTTAAGTACATAAATCAGTGTTAAGGAAGTTCCAACCAGTTGCCACTGTTTTAATATATTGAGGGTCAAAATCAGTTTACAGTTTTTAATGCAAATTTGACTAAATTTGAATAAAAAAAATCAGTTTTAATTTAAAAAAAATCAAACAAAATGTGGTGAATTTACATTTTTCTAACATTTTCGTAGAGTATTTTCAATGAATGTTTGACATATTTTTCACCCGTAGCTTATAAACACATATTAAGTTACAAATTATGAAAAATATTCTAAAATATTACTATGATATGTAATTAAAGTATTAAGAAAACAACTTTAAATTTTTAATGCTTTGATTTTAGCACACAGTGGTTTTACCTTAAAGTTATAATAATCTTCAAAACCCACTATTTCAGATTATGAACAAACGTCTATGTTCGATATGTACATAAAAAATGACTATCTGTGCGTAATATTCAAGACGAGGTCTCCAATTTTTTTTTCACTTAAATATGTGATTTATAATTTTTGACTGGAAGTCAAAAGAAAATTTTTTTCGCCAAATATCATTATCATATTTCCACTAGATTTCGTAAAACATCGTTTCTAAATCACGTGACCTAGCAACGCATAAACAAAAAAAATTTGCGGTTTTTTCGAATCGCGGTGTTAAATGCAAAGGAAAAAATTGATGATTCTGAAAGAAAGAGGAGAAGACAACAAGAACAAAAGGCTTCCTGCAAATAAGACTGTATCTCGGCATTGAGATGACAATATGGAGCCGCAAAAGGACGGCAAAAACTATAATCTGACCGCGAGTCGAAAACATTTCTGACTGACAGGTTCGCCCAGTTTGTGTTTACATTTTTTGTTTGAAATTATCTCTGTATTATATCACCGGAGGCATTTTAAAATATGCCCGTACAAATTACGCTTACAAATAAATGAAATATCTTGAATTTATAAAAAAGAAGGTTCCAAAATTAAAAACACTTTCTTAATTGTATCGTATGCACACGGGTCGATTCGTACCTGTTTTTTAGATAGTCATTGTGAATAACGGTTTTTTCGGGATGTAGTGAAAGTTTGAGATCTTTAATTCATTTAGATGAACTTAATTGAAATTACTTTTTTTTGGGTAAGATTGAAGTGAATTTATGGCATATTATATACCAATATACCAGTCGGATGGAATCACTGACTGTTTGAATGAATTAAAAAAAAAATCATGGCTAAATATTTCATAAAACCGATTCTTTTTTTTTAATGTTGAGCCATATTTTTTCATATATATTATTGTGTGTGTGTGTGGTGTGTGTGTGTGTGTGTGTGTCAATGCACGTGGGGTTTTTTGCCCGGGAACTAACAATTTGTGTTTCAATTTTCCCAAGTTTGATATTTTGTAGTTTGCAAGTAACTGAGCATCACAATGCCTTTCTTACCTGCAAAATTTATTTTTTACAATTTTCAGTTCTTATAATTCATTATATGATGAACTGTTCGACAGAAGATTTGATTTCAATATTCATACATTGCAGTTACAACAACATGTTAAAACCCATACAGACAACAATAGCTCCTGCATCAAAAGTAACTTCGACACCGTTAGTTGTGGCAACAGAAGCAATAGGCTCCCCATCCATTTCAAAAATATCCAATATATATTAAAGATATAGGTATATTTTTATGGTCTTATACTTGAAAAAATCACCCTATTTGTCATTATTGCGTCTGTTTCCCAAAAAGAAAAATGAGTGACCATCATAAGCCTAAAGCAAGTGAGGTATGGGGTCATGTTTTATCTTGCAAAAGAGACAGTGGTATATACAAGGGGTAAAGGGTGCGATAAACTCATTTTGGGGATCCTTTGATTCGTTTACGTGCCCAGTGTATAGCGCCAATTTTTGGGGAGGCATTTTCCTGAGTACAACAAGTTCTTGATACTTTGACTTCAAAAAGCAAACTAATATGATGTTTCTGCTATTAATTTTAAATGTCTCTGATTTGACACTGCCCCCAGGCTGAAAGAAACCCTATCTGGGATGCGAACCCCAGAACTCTCGATTGAGAACCAGATACCATACCACACACATTGTTTCTGTTAGTAAGCAAAGAAATATCAATAACAATTGTGTTGCATGCTTTTCAGCAACATTGCATGGACACCTTGTTTGTACCTACATCGAAAAAAAAAATTATTGTGAGTCTAGATATTTCGGGGGGTACATTTTTTATTCATATTTGCCAAAGGTTTAAATACTATTTTGATTTTATAAAAAAGAAATGGAATAGTAAAAGCAGTAAATATTTTTTAACTTAAGTAAAAATATAATTTGCTTCGATTCGTACTGAAATGATTTTGGGTATACTATTTATTCCTTAATTTAGGGAAAATAATCATGTCTGGTATTGAACCTGTTCCTTTCATTATGGAGTGCGAGTGTAATTGTGAATTTCGGCTATTTTTTTTGAGTACTTTCTTTCCAATCAGTATGTTTTCAAAATTACCATAATGCAGACTTTCAAAGTTGGAAAATATTTCAAGTTGGCATGGACCTTTTAAATCATTTTTTGTATAGTAATGCCATTTTTTAACTTTGGATTTCTCGTTACTGTTGATTTTGAAATGAACATTTAGGATCAAGTCTAATTTCTAATCTCAGTAAGTATAAACCTAGTTAATTTCCTATATGCCCTTCAGACTCATATCTTATCCACTTTTGTTTTAATTCACCATTAAAAATTTTAACAGGTAACATAATGCTATCCAGCACTCAGAAAATTGGAGCAGGCTTTCTTTTGATGGGACATTTTCTTGGTCAAACTGTATGCCAAATTTATATTATTTTTTGAACGTTTTAAAAAAAATGATAATAGTGGAAATCCCTTTTTTTCATCAGCCCAATCCTAACTAGAGCTATCACTAAAGGTTTTATTGATACTCCCGCAGACTGCTTTGATACAGGAGAAGCCAGACCCCGGGGGGAGCATAGATAAAACCTGTATAAATAGTATATTGGTTATGATAGTAAGTAATAAGTAAGTAAAGTCTTTATTTAAAGTGGAAAGATAGTCAATTATGGTTGTTTGGCAGAGTAAATTAAAAGTGTAGAGTTACATTTTCTTGGACAATGCGCTTCTCCTAGTCGCCATCTTGTTAAATCTTACATTCAATTAAATACTATGTATAATATTTGAGTTATTTTTGGGACAAAAAAAAAAAAGCAATTTAAAAAAGGGCGATAATTAAAATATTGGACCAGGTAAGTTACACTCTTGGACACTGCACTTTTCCTAGTCGCCATCTTTTACATTTTAGGTTTCGCTCAATACTTGTATAATTTTCGAGTTAACTTTCGGAAAAGGGAAAAACAAAAATTTAATTAAAAAAGGGGACCATGGCAATAACTTTTGCAATCATTGAGACAACCCAAGTGAAATTTATGGCACGCACCTCTCCCCCTGATTATCAATGCACACACAAAAAATTGAACAAAAATCGGTTAAGAAATGTAGAAGATCGCTTGTCAAGATATTTAGAGTCTTAGGGGCAAAAACTCTGTAATCCGTGAGTTTAATATAGTGAAATTTATATTATGCACCTCTCCAGCTGATTATAAATGCACGCACAAAAATATGAACTGAATCAGTTAAAAAATGTACAAGAAGTTCGCGTCACAAGATACTTTTGTAATAACTGAAGTGAATTTTTTTAAACGCACGTCCCCCCCTGGCTATCAATGCACACAAATTTTTTTTGAACTGAAACAGTTAACTTAAGAAATGTTGAAGAAGTTCGCGTCACAATATATTTAGAGTTAATTAGGGGCAATAACCCTGTAATCCTTGAGGTAAGTCAAGTTGAAATTCATGTCACGCACCTCTCCACCTGATTATCAATTAAACACACAAACTTTGGGCCCAAATGAAGAAAGTAGAAGTAGTTCGGTCACAACTTTTGGGGATGGACAGATAGACCGATAAACCAACAGACCTACAAAACCTACAGACCGATAGACTGACTCCTATATCCCCCCTCTAAAATTTGTTTGGGGGTATAAAGAGGCACAAAAGCTGCAGGTTCAGACCTGCTGCAAAAACCAGTTCTCATCTTCTTTTGTAATTTGTTTGAGTAAGTAAACAACCTCGGGCTGTAAATAAAAGTTAAAGCATTTTTATTCTTAAGACTTTACCCCTGGTCATCTTGCACTATGACACCACTGAATTTACCACATTTTAAGATACGTATTTACACTTACAAGATGAAATTGAAGCAATGTGTTTTTTTTACTTAGACAAGCCTCGAACCCTGCCTCTCTCTATATTGCGTGGTGTCCTACCACTGGACCATGTACTGCATTCCTATCGCCAGACGAACATTTTACAAACACAAATTAAGTTAATAAGCTTCTTTCTAAAGCAATATTCATGCAAGTTAAGATCAGCCTTACTCTACAGTGAAATTTGTGGACGCCCACTAAGGGTAATTCTGAATGATCAGCACAATGAAAGCAATTTAGTTCAGTAAAACCTGTAATTAAGACCAACATTGGTTTCAGAGAAAAGAATTCTTGATGGGAGGTTGTGTTTTTTTACATGTAGAATATTTTACAAGTATAGTTCAGAACCGGAATTGAAATGGGAAATGGTGTTCACAACACTACTGAACGGGCGTATGCACAGTTGGGACTTACTTATCAGTTCAACAATACTGACAAGTGGGAACAACTATGGAAAAACGGCTTTTGTGGGCAAGTATGGTCCATCTGAAATTCCCGTCAGCCAATCAGTTTCATGGGATACAAGAAATATCTAGTTCCAACTATGATGCCTACTGGACGAAATATCGGCAGGCACATTGAATGACTTGACTGGAGAAGAATTGTGTTAATAAATAAAGTAATAAAGAGTACCGGTACTGTTTTAGTCATACACAAAACAGGTATCACTGTCCTTTAGTATATCTACATGTACATGTTTTCAACCCTACTACGCCCCAAATAATAAATAAATATATAAAATAAATAAATAAATAAAAAAACTAAAAAATGAAGCTATTTTTATACTAATAATAGATAATCATTGTTTCTTTCTTATTTTTTGCAAGATAAAATTTGAATTCAAAAAGTTTTTTTTTTCCTTTTTTTGTATCCACAACAGGGCTCTACTTTTGTGAGCTAGTTAAAACAAGACAGAGACAATGTAGGAATCTAAAACAAATTTTGCCAGAAATAATTAATAATGTCACAATTCTTTCTAGCTTATTACCAAATGGGTTTGTGGGTTTGATCTCGGGCCACAACATGCCAAAGGCGTAAAATTATGGAACTGGTATAACTCCAGTATCCCTTGATACTGCAGTTTTTTAACATTATATCTTCTCAAGTAAACATTTCCTCTAAATGACTGTAATACGTTGGTGGGACGTTAAACTCAATAAAAAAATAAATAAAAAAAAACAACAAAAAAAAAAAAAAAAAAACAAGGAAGCTTAAATACTTTTATAAAGGTGACGGTCGAAAAGACCACCAGGACACCGGGGCACAGTATTGCTCCTAAACCGGGTGGAGCATACTTCCAAGAAAATCCAGTCAGTCAAGACATTAGATAATTGAATGACTAACAGGAATTCGGGAACATTGAAAAGGCTGGATTTGTGGCTCCCCATACAGAGCTTTTTTGGAAAAGGGGTGGGAGAGTTAAAGAGAATGTCTCAGATGCTCCCACAAACCTTTTTTGCGCCATGATGACAAGTCATTCTTTCTGATGAGCTATACTGTGTATATCGACATGACTGAATATTAGCTTTCAAACTTGTCTAGCAGGGCTGTAAATGTTATTTTGTATGGTATTCTAATATCGAATTAACCTTGGGGTTTAGTCCCTGTAATGGTTCTGCTACATTTCGAACCTCGTGGCCTTTCAGGGAGAAAAACCAATGGTTCCTAATGATTCATTAGGGTACCTTGGTTATCTTGGTAAGGAAAGGTGGTCCAAGACTAGCGGTAAATGTCGACTTTACTGGAAAGATTTAGGGCACAAACCTTAGTTTTTCGTTCACATATTAATTTGTAGAAATTAAAATAAATTGTTTCTGCACTCCCATATTTGTGAAGTCTTTGTTTCCTGAAAAATAAACTGGGCAATGGTAAGTCACACATTACGGTTAAACGCTATTTGCGTATGAGCAACTTCGGCGAAATCGGCTTAATAAAGAATATGATAACCAAACTTGCTGTTCCATGTGATAGTTCCGAAACAGGGCGTATTTATCAGTTCACAAATTCTCTTTGTGTGCCTTCATGTCTGCGTTTTCATTACCGGTGCATATCGTGGAACTCGTTCTACCGTGAAAAACAACCAACTTTGTTTTGATATATCATGTCTATATAACTATTCGTAAGTAATGAAGAAAAATAATATTATATAAACATGCTCTACTAGGGTGCTTTTTATCCACACAATCGTTCAAACAATTCAACATAGTGATACGTGTTTTTACCGTCCATCTGCTGTTTCAGGTAGCGTCGTATGCCGGTGATGAACTCCCGGATAATGGAATTTACTCATAATCTGACACCCGGTTTTATATGTTAGATATAATGCAACCTGCCGACATTAATTAGTAATAAACAAACTTTTCATTACGTGCGTGGATTAAGAGATATATAAGACCAGTTGTTATATAGTTGTGACATTTACTTTAGCGCATTGGGTAATAACGGTAAAATGCATCAAAATGGGTTTTTAACGGAATAAAATACTTCACACCTTCTTCTAATGATCTGTGAAAACAAAAATCCAATATCTCACTTTAAAAAATGCGATTTATGGCCCTGAATAACCAGACCCCTATAGCCGAAAAAGCAGTCCGCTATTTCGATCACGTGACGTCGAGTAGGCGGGGCTTTCAGAGGCGCCGTGTAGGGAAATCAGTTTATACGCTAGGAAGATATTAGTTTTGTCGTTTGTCAAATAACTATCAGTTACTATAGCAGCAGGTTAATGTTATTATCACCCGAAGTAAATATGGGAAATAAAAGAAATCTTTTCAATAGTATTTAATATACAACATCTTAAAGTATTTGTCCTTTTATTTGAATATCGAAATGAACTTCATTTTTTTTTTTCATTACACTTTATCAGTACAATTGTTTCCCCGCGGGGCCTTAGAGACCCAAATAGTAACAAATTAGGGCCGTTTGTTGTCAACATGTAGCCAGTTACACTTGGGGGCAGGAAGGGCTATTACGTAATATACAAGGGACAGCTCGGGCCCCGAGTCCAGTAAACTGTGTGATATATGACCAAACGGCACACGGTAATAAAAGCACACGTGCAGTACACACAGGAAACCAGTTTTCAGGGGACACTGATTAACCCGACCCAACAAAAATCAAGTCATAATCTATATAGACAATATTTTTTAAACATAAAGTTTTTTGGTATTGTATTGTTGCAAAAGTAGTAAACAAAACTTTATAAATATGCAAAATACGTTTCAATAAGGTTAAATTCAGTTTTTAAAAGTATTTCCCCCGCAATGGCTTTTATTTTTATAAGCTTTTATTTGCAATTATATTTACACATACAATTAAAAATAAAAAACCATTTTAATTACTAATTTTAAGAAATCAATCTATTGTTATAGAAGTTTACAGTTTTGGTATATTGGGTTCGTATATTGCATGTTAGCAGGATAAGGGAAAACCCTTTATAGTAAGAAATGATGAGACAGTGTTTATAAATAAGCAAACCAATCAAAAGTCCGATAAAAACCCATACTTTTTTGTCGTGAAGATTAAGTCGTGATTAAGAATCAAATAAACGACAAAAGAGAAAATTTGCTTATTATTCAAAGACAGGCGTGACGTCGATTTATGACGTGCGCTATATACGTCTTTCATGGGCATAATAATGGTTATTTTTTATAATCGATTATTTCTATTAATTTTGGAGATCTGTACCAGAATGAAGATACAGACTGATGAACAAAATGTGTCCTTTAATTTTATTTTTCATAGACATTTTGATGCATTTTTCCGTTATTTAAACCCCAAAGTCGCTACCTTAACCAAACCCTAATTATGTATCATATTGAAACAGGCATAATATCAAATAAAAAAATACGGTATATTAATTAATAAATGCAAAAAACACATTTCAATCATTTCCCTGCCCTTACACTGCTCGGGTTAGTGCGGCTTCGGTATCCATTATTTCCCTGTGTGGGGCCCCCTTTTCTCGACGCTTGAAGATAGTCACGTGACTTTTTATGTGTATATGCCGTGTGCACTATGACACTAGATGACTTTATGGGTGTAAACCAAAAGTTTAGGTACTTATATGTTCGGAAAGTGTGAATAATGGACGATTATCAAACAGCTAAACTACTGAGCAAAAGAATTTAATTAAGGCTGAACAGTTATGCGATAATCCCATTTAATTAGCACATTTTGATCGTTTTATCTTTCAAGCTAATTTTCCACAACACTGGAATTTTGCTTGTAGTGGGGGGTTGGACAGTGATTCAAAGTTGATTGTTGTCCGATTTTAAAGCGGTTTTTGTCTGTTTGGAAGGTCTTTGATCCGTCTAGTGATCCGTGTCTCAGTTTTTCGATAATTGTTTTAGTTTTGTTACAATGGGTAATTAAAATTTACGAGCGGCGTGTTTCGAAGCGAAAATAAAAAGTTAATTAAATAACTTTTGAACAGAAAATTTTAAAAAAATTTGAGACACGGATCACTAGTTCATTTGTATAGATACAGTTTAATACAAAACGAAGTTATTTGGTGCAAAAATGACTTAGAATCGCTGTCCGGAATTTTCGAAAAATGTGTGCAATTGGGGAATAACAAAGGTACTAATTATATTTTTTTCGACTCTGAGAACAATTCTTGAATAAGAAAGGGGTAAACTTTTGTACTAACTATGTTTATACTCATGTTTTTTCAAACCAGTAAATTGATAGTTGTCCATTACCCAGTGTCGCTACCTTAATAGGCTAATGTTAAACAAGATCCTACATCGGTCAATGCTGATTTTTTGTAGATCTTTTCATTAAGATTCAAAAAATGCCTACTTAAATATCTAATGTTAGGCAGACATTCACAATTGCATTTCTTCCAGTTGTAACAAGTATTCACCCTTACCGCTTCGTTATCCAGCTTTTAAATGAATAAAAGTGTCATGCTATTTTTATTTGAAATTTTCAGGAGATGTACGTACCTTTCTCCGGTTGATTGAGCGTGAGATACGATAGGAGCCTTTTAGAATTAAATTTCTTATCGACTTGCGTCCTTTTTAAAACATGTCATTAAATATAGTTAAACATAATATCGAATAAATGTCATTTTAATACATAGGAGCTTCTCTTCTTTTTAATATCTATACACTGGTTCAATATTTAAAGGTAGAAGGGAAATTTCTACATCGATAAAGTCTTAATCTGATAAAGAAGTTCTTAAGTTCTTAAGATATAAAACAAAACTATCTCAGGCATGAGTTGCTATTTTTAGAATTAAATTGTTTCACGATATTGACTACAATATTCTTTTCAAATTTAATTATTTCCACAAGGAATTATAAAAATAATACAAAATAACCTAATCATAAGTACTGTTATCCCGTAATTTTCTTTATTTCCTCTTGTAGTTGACGCGCAATCGCGTGGGAAAAAAAATATTTTCAAGATATTTTAGCATATCAGTTTCGTACTTTTTCACAAGTACTTATTTCATCAAAAGTAAGGGGGCCTCCGTGGCCGAGAGGGTAAATCGCTGACTTTAACACTCACTCAGCGTGGGTTCGAATCTGGCAAGGTCATTCGGATTTTCATGTGAGGAAGCCTTCCCGCTGGCTTGCGGGAAGTCGGTGGTTCTACCCGGATGCCTCCATGTATTCGGGGTTTTTCTCTGCCTATTATTAGCTGGACGGCACCATATGACTGAAATACTGTCGAAGCGACGGAAAACTCAAATAGTCAAATCATGCAAAAGTCTTTGATATTAATGTTTACCTTGACAGTAAGCTTGACATATTGGCCAAATTTTCTCTTATTGACCAAATGAATGTCCGAGGAGGATCTAATACATATATGGACAAAGCAATTACAGCAGCTTTCTGTCTGCAAATTCCAACATGAGATGCCCAGGATAACAATTTTAATGGACATCCTGGTAAATCTCAATAACAATGTATATTTTCTTTTATGTCTCAAATGTCCGTTCGGGACATATTAATTTAACACAATAAAACATAATTATTCCCAAAAAATATTGTGAATCAATGCATACAATTTAAAGTAATAGTAAAGAATTTAAAGTATCGACTTTACTGTTTAACAATTATTCATTGCATTCTTTTAAATATGCCCTCTTTTAGTTCATGAAACTACATATGGGCACATGTTCGTAAGTATCGACTTAACTATATATAATCCAATATTAAATTTAATCAAATATTTATTATGCAATATTCGCACGAAAACGTTTCTGGCGGATTGAGAATGTTATATTTATTATTTCCTGGTATCGCATTAACCAATTAAGTAGCTCGTTCACATTATAATTGATAGAAATTAAAATACTCGATAAATTGTTTATTACATCCCTTGTTATTGTTTGTGAAGTCTTTGTTTCCTGAAAAATAAACTCGGCAAGTGTAAGTCACTTATCACGGTAAACGCTATTTCCGTAATTGCAAACTTAGCGAAATCGGTTTTAAATATAGATTTATGGTATCAACTTGCAAAACCACAGTATACGTTTAGCAACATGGTGTTTCACCAGCTCGGTTTGCGATTTTTAAGTTTTTGCCCGTGAAGTTAGCGCATGCGCGAAGAGTCAAAATGATCAGCCAAGGGACAAAAAAATAAAAGAAAAAACAAAACATAAAAAGTTTAAAGTCTTAATTTAATTTCAATACCGTAGTTTTTTTTTTTTAGAATACCAATCCTTGTTAACAATGGTAATATTTGGCGATCATGGTCTGTAGAGGGGTATTGATAGACCTTTTACGCACAATGAGTTAAAAATCAATTGTTAATCAAAGAGCATCTGTTAATGGGGCTGTTTACATACAACATAGTGATAAGCTAAAATCGGAAGCCAATCTACAAGTGCAGATATAATTTAATGTGAAAAAATAAAATTGTTTTGACTTTTAAGAAAAATAAATGAGTTAAACCAGCAAAGTTATTGTTTTATTGGGGTTGTAAAATAATAAAATTGAGGACGCCGTGGTCCCGTGGTAACGTATCCGATTACGGATCCGAAGGTTGTGGGCTCGAACCCGTTGGAGGCAAGAATTATTCCCGACCTTCCCAGCGCAAAGTACTGGTCCAACCCAGGGCCCGTTGAAGGGATAAGCATAAGTTGTAAGAACTTGTTTCCCAATCGACGTAAAATAAATAAGTTTAAAACTAAAAGGATAAATGAAGGCAATACGAGTGTATCTCGTTAGAAACCTCGTTAAACAGTAGTCCCTGGGTCAGAGCTGAAAATAACGATTAATCGGATTAAAAATTCCGATGAAAATTTCTGTTTGTGTGCCTGCATATCTGTGTTTTCATTACCGGTGCAATTTTCGATTTTGGAAAACGTTCTGCCAATCACCAACTATGTTTTGATATATCATGTATGTATATACTATATGTAAGTAACGAAAGAAAAGATTAGATTAACATACTCTACTGAGGTGCTTCTGTTCAACTAATCGTTCAAAACAATTCAATATAAATGATACGTGTGTTTACCCTAATCTGCAGTTTCAGTTAGCGTTTTATGCCGATGACGAAAAGTCATGACATTGAATGTACTCAAGATCTGACAACTGGGTTTTTCTCCTGGCACGTGCATAATATGCAACCTGTCGGGCATCGATTAGCAATAAACACAATTTCCGGTCGGACAAACCAAACCCCTAAGAGGTGTGAAAAACTTGCCAGGCGGGAGCCGTAAAAAAAACTTGGTTACCGACCCGGGGACGATCGATGATTTAAAGGGCACTGGTAAGTTTATGAAAATTTACTTTGAAAAAAAAAAAAAAAAAATATGCATTAATCAATTCTCTCGACTAGGATGTTTACTTCGAAATAGCAAAAGAATCGAAATTAGATATTTTTCGGATTAGCATTCATAAAAAAAGAAAGGAAGAAATCCGGACCGAATATAAACTTCGAAAAGCGGGATTCGGTTTAACGATATTCGTTGTGGCGAGGGTTTCCCGTATATGACATATGTGAGAAATAGTTTGCACCTGCTATGGTGAAACGAGGGTACGTCCATCATGTATGTCCCTCATGTCTAATTTTTTTACATTTCACATCAATATATCATTCATCTGAATATCTGATTCCACAACGTTTCTCTTTTTTACCATTCTTCTCATATTGTATCGGGTTTTTTTTTATTTCTTTATACATTATTCCTAAAATGAATTTGTCTATCTCCCATCTCAATAGTTATGTTTCCCCCCTACATTAGCATGGGTTCCTCCACATTTATAACTAGCCTTAAAAAATCAAAAAATATGTACTATCAAAATAAGTAGAACGCATAAACGAACTGCTGAAATTATTTTTAATGTTTTTATGTAAATAAAGAAAAAGACAATGAATTACTGTTTTAGATTATAAAAAGCTAATCTCAATTCATTATAGAATCAAAAGTTTATGGAAATTAGATAGATTTATGAATGGTTATGAATCCAAACAAACATTCAGACCATTTTATTCAAAATAAATGACAATAAATGCATCGATTGTAAATTTTTACTAGTATTAATTTTAATACATGTAAAGGTGGTTGCTGATCGTACCTGTGTATGATATACGTATAATTAAATCAGGATCGTCTAACCCCTCGCCACTCAGCCGTAATCCCGCAATCATTTCTGATTTCTTGAGATAATGACGTGTCCATACACATTATGACTTGACATGAATTTTTCGTCAAAATATGCAACATCTTTGCATGTTTTTTCCCTGCATTTCATAAAAAATAAAGATAGAACAAACATTTTATCCAGTGTTCGAATTATAACAGTAGCAGAGCCGTGTTTATCTTTATACATATATATTGTTCCCTTTCCAGAAAATTCATTTCCAATTCTTTGTCGGCATTGACGCTTGTTTTCTTTTGTGTGGATATGGGGTTGTTTTCTAATTTTGCAATCCTCGTGCACGGTAAACCTATTTTTGTGTATAGTTTCCCAGGCCATGTGAGTAAATCACGATTTGCGAGGTTTGTGGTGAATCGTATATTTTTGTAAACGCATATTTAAGGTATTGGTATTTTGTCGTGTGTGGGAGGGTTATTTCCCTTTTTAAATTCGTTTTTAAACGACATATTAGAAGCGAAAGCTTCTAATCATACAGTGGAATTCGTACTTACAATCACATAACCGCCACTTATCCATACATTTGCGCTGAAAAAATAGTACCACTGGTTGTAGAAGTCAACATTGCAGTTTTAATAAAAGTTAGATTATATGCAGGATTTTTAGGCATTGGGTATATGCACAATTTCTGTGCAAAAAAACTGTAAAAAAGCAAGTTTTTAATTCAGTGTTTATCCGCAGTTTTTATTCATTTAACTACCATAAATGAACGTATTTGCACCAAAATTTGGGGCTGCGGAAATAGGTAAAAGCGTCTTTCAATTTTTTGGGTTTTTAAAGGGGGTCTTGAGGTCCATCCACGAGACCTTTTATTTTAATACGATTTTTTTTATTCTTTTTTATCTATTTAGAAAAAAAATTTCCTATTTTTTTAAAATTCCATTTTTTTTTCGTTTGTTAACCTTTTCTTTTAAATCATAGACCACAGACCCTGATATTCAAAAAAAAACACACATCAAAACAACTTTTTACCTCTCTCATAAAAATCATTTATAAGAGGTCGATCTTTTTAAAAAGGGGTCCGGGGGCATAGACAATTTGGGTTAAAAGGGGCAACACAGTATCGAGGGGGACGGTTTGTTTAATGTAAGCCTTTTAATTTTGAAACTTTTTTTTTTAAACTTTTTCTTGTTAGAGTCTTAAATAACTGTAGTGCCCCCTCTCGCATCGGGAAGTCAAAAAACTCAGAAAGAACTTTAGGATTGATTTTAAAACAATGGTCCCCGCTTTATTTTCCAAAACAGTAACTTTTCCTTGCTTCATCTCTATTACTTGTAGGGTAAAATTTATTTTTTCTAAAAACAGTTTCAATCAAAGCGTTGACCCCGGGGCCAAAAAGACTGCGTGCGATCAATAATATAGGGAGATTTTGAAACCTGCACTTTATACTTTATTGAAATTTTTTTAAGGAAAAATGTTTCACCACATAAAACATTTTATCAGTGGTGTTTTAAAAAATTCTTCATAAATTTTAGATGCTAGAGAGAAAATTTTAAAGGGCCAAAAACCCTTTGTCAGCGGGGCCGTATAAGCAAAGAAATCCAACAAATGGTATGCTTGATTTAAAACATAATTTTTTTTTCAATTTTCCGATTTTCGGGGGCCAAAACTCTACCTATTTTTAAAATATCGGTCAAAATTTAAAAACTTGAAATTTTCATGGTCTATTACATTTTAAACCTTCAAACCTTTTTTTGGATTTGGGGGCACTAAAAAAAATGGATCGAAATTTGAATTAAATTATAAAATTTTTAATTTTTTAATAAATTAAAAATTAAAGTCAATACGCATGAAAACAAATCTCAACTTAAGGTTTGTGCCCTAAAAATTCACTTCCGGCCCAGTATATGCCCCATAATAACCACCGAATCCATACATAAAATGTGCGATATAAGCTTTTAAAAGTAAAACCATGGAAATCAAAAGGGCAAATTGACATGTTAAAACTTATGACAGAAAATCTTTTAAAAACCCCCAAACCCCTTTATAATTTTGTTGTCATAAGTTATGCCCCCCGAAAACTACAAAAAGAAATTTTTTCCCTCCATTCTCCCCCTTAAGGTATGGAATTATATTTTGACCAATGCCCGTATTTTTTAAAATGTTCGATCGGTTAACCACCAATCCTTGTGCGCATGCGGTAGAGATGGACTTGGATAGTAAAGTCAAAAAATAATTCAATACATTTAAATGGGGTTTAAAATTTGGGTATCGAGGATTTAACAAGTTAAACCCCCTCGCTCGGCTGCGCCAGCTTGAGCGGTTTTTAATTTTTTAAACCCTCGCTAGCAAACATTAAACCCATAAGTAAAGCTTAGATGTGTTCATGAAATTTTAACCAATTCATATACAGTAATGCATCTTTTTTGAGTTTCCTTCGAAAAAACAAATTCACTTTTTCATATTCACAGAAATTGTAAATTTTTCCCCTAGTCTTCAATGTTAACTTATGTAACAAACCTGCTTTTTTAGTGGGGTTTAAATTTTAAAAGTTTTCGCAAAAAAATTCTAGTATATTTATCAAAGTTTCAAATTCCGGTTTTTCCCCATTCGATGTTTTCCCCTTTATTTTACCCCGTAAATATAAGTTTTAAATTAGTGTTTATTTAAAAAGAATTTTAAAAGTTAAGAAGCCCGAACGACCTAGCGAGTGCGGCTTCTTAACTGTTAAATTCTCTCTTAATTAAAACTGACTAACTTAGAGTTTGCCCCGCCATATTACTGCGTCACACTGCTATATTTGGAATGGCGCCATAAAATTTTTTTAAAGTCAGCGTGTTGTTAAAGTAAATTTAAAATACTGCACGTGCCTCCAAATATGGGTGTAACACAAAAATTTCGCGCCTTTTTTCCCCGTCGGTCATTTTTTTTTCAGTTTTAAAAATGAAAACATGGAAATTTAATTTTGTGTGTTTTTTTTTTTTTAAATTTTTTAAATTTTTTTTTTATTTTTATTATTTTAAAATCATAAAACAAAAACTGATTGGGGATGGAAAAAAACGAAAAAAGGGGAAAAAAACGTATTTTTTGAATACCCCCTGTCACGGGAAATATAAAGGGGTAGGAAAAAGGAAAAAATCAAATCAAAAGAGTTTTTACATGATTGAAATTATTTTTTAAAGTAAATCAATTTTAATTTTTTTTTTTTCCAAAAACGAAAAAATAAAGGGAATGGTTATAGCCCCCTTGTTTTGGGGCCAGCTTTTTTAAGGGGAGTTTTTAAGGGGTTTGGGCCCCCGGGGCAGGTAATTTGGGGGGGTGTGGTTTCAGCCAACTGTTAGGGTAATATGTGCAGTGTCCCGCCCCTTTTTCCCTTCCAAATAACATCGTTTCAAAAGACCCTTAAAAAATTTTCGTGGGACGTTAAACAAAATAACAAAAAAATATATCTTTTTATTTTTAAAATTTTTTTTTTTGCATAGGGTCCTTTTTGGGGTTTAGCTGGAAAACTTATTTTGCAAAAAAATTTCCCCCAAAACTCTCCATTCTTATGTTAATGTGTTTTAAAATTTTTGACTTTAGGTTTAAAACCATTTCCCGGGGATAACGGGTTTTTTTTCCAAATTTTGTTAAATTTTTCCTTTTTTTTGGGTAGTTTTTTCCTTTAGGTTCAAACCCCCCCCCCATTTTTTTGATTGCAAGTAAGGGGGTCGGGGAAAAAAAAGTTATGTTAAAAAATTTAATTAATTCAATTTTAAAATTGCTTGTTGGGTACAAAAATGCCCTTCTCAAAAATCGATTACCCCCAAAAGGGGCATATTAATGGATTTTTTTGCAAAAAATTTAATTTTTTAAAATTATTTTTAAAGGGGAGGGGGGGGTGGTAAAAATCGATTTGGTTTGGGGGGTAGAAATCGGGTAACGGCCCCCCTCAAAAATTTTCTTTTATAAAAGAATTGAATAAAAACCTTGACCCTTTGCTTTGTTGGGCCATGTTATTTTTTTTGTTATATGCGCACTTTACACAGAGTGAATGTCCCGATTGGTGTGGGGGCGTTGCAAAGGGGCTTTTGAAAAAAACCCAAAAGGGGCAGTTTATTCCCCCTCACACAAAAAAAAACCCGGGGGGGGTTTTTATTCATTGAGGAAAAAAGTTTTTTATGGGCGGGGTTTGCAAAATTTTTAATTATTTGAAAATTTTTTTTTAAATTAAAATTTTATTAAAAAAAAAAATACAAGTAAAGGGCCCCCTTTTTGGTGCAAATAGGGAAGGGTTTGTGTGGCTTGCATAAGGCTTGAAAAAAAACAATGCGATATCCCCCTTCACAAAAAAAAAAAAAAAAAAAAAAAAAAAAAAAAAAAAAAAAAAAAAACGCGGGATTTTTTTACTTGAAAAAGGGATTTGGGGGGAACGGGCTTTTTTTTAATTGTTTTTTAAATTTTGTTTTTGGGGTTTTAATTTGAAAAATTTTAATGAAAAAAAAAATAAAAGTAAAGGGGACAAGCTTTGTGAAAATATGGAATGCATGTTTTCTAGCTTTTGCGGGTTGCTGAAAACCCCTGTTTCCCAAGGCAGTTGACCCGGGTATAAATTTAATTTTTTTTTTTTATAATGTTTCCCTATTGCAAAGGAATTCCCCAAATTCCCCAAGGCGTTGAGGGGGGTGACAGGTAAAAATTTAAGTGTTTGTACTATTGCCCTGATTGCCCAAGGTTTTTTAGCTGGGTAACAGGTTTTAAAGTTATTGTTTGTAATGATTCCCATTCCCCAAGAGCAGTTGATCGGTAAAGGGTTTTAAAAATTTTAAAGTGTTTGTAAAGTTGCCCTTTTTGCCCTGAATTGACCGATGGGGGGTTTAATTTTTTTTGTTTTTTCAGATTGCCCTGTTTCCCCTTGAGCTTACTCGGAACAGGTTTTAATTTTAGGGTTTTTTCCTGTTTGCCCTGTTCCCCAAAAGGCATTTGGTGGGTACATTTTTAAAATTTTATTTTTGTACTTTGCCCTGATTCCCCAAAAGAATTTTTGACTGGGTGAAGGTTTTAAATTTAAAGGTTTTTTCGACATTTTCCCCTGATTGCCCAAACATTTGGGGCTTTTGACGGGTTTTAATGTTATTTTTGTACTGATTCCCCTGTTCCCCAGGGTTTTTTGGTGGGTGGGGGGTTTTTAAAATTTTATGTTTTTGCCATGATTCCCCTAATTCCCCCAAGAGATTGGCTCGGGACAGGATTTTTTAAAATATTTTTGTAAAATGTTTTGCATTATTCCCCCAAGGCATTTACTTGGGGGCAGTTACAGGTTCTTTTTGTTTGTATTTTTTTTTGTGGTCCTAACATTTTTGTCTTGTCTTTTTTTGTTTTTTTTAATGTGTGCCGGGTTTTTTTGGGGCGCCCCCCTTTTTAGTGATGTAATTCTGTAGCCCCCTTTTTAATTTTTGTCTGCTCGAGGCCCATTTTTTTTGTTTTTTTTTTGTTTTTTTTTAATATGAAAATTCCCCTTTAAAATTTCGCATTTTTTTTTAGAAAATTTTTCTTTCATTTTTTTAAGAGTTCCAAAATTTAAAAAAAAAAGGGCCCATGCGCCCAAAGGGGGGGGGGTTTTTGTGGGGAGACAGCAACCTGTCACAACCCCCCCCCCAAGTAATTTTCCCGAAGGCATTTGAATTGTGTTGTTGAAAAGTGGCTAAAAAGTCCCCCCTTTTTTCCCCTACGGGCCAAACCGGGGCCCCATAAAGGGGCCCAAAAAATGCAACGGGAGGGCGGTGATTTTCAGTGCTTTTCCCCGGGGGGAATTCATAAAAAATTTTCCCCCAAATTAAAGCAAAAAAACCCTTTTGGGGGGAAATTTTTTAAAAATCTTGAAAATTTTTTTTAAAACCCAACTGTTAATTCGGCCGGGCCTTTTTTTGATTCAAATGGTCAAAAAAAAATTTTTTCCCAAAAAAACCCCCCCAAAAGGCTTTTACAAGTTGAAGCGGGGACTGAGCTTTTTTTTGTCTATATGGACATTTTTTGGTTTGCCCCATACACAGTCCCGGGGAATGAAAAAAACCCATGATACTATACTTTAGGTCAAAAACTATAAAATTTGGGGGGTTGGGGCCCCAAATTGATGAACTTTTAAATGAAAAAAGCGCGTAAAAATTATGCCGGGCGGGAAACCCCGGGAAATTTGGGGGTTTTGTTTTTTATGGGGGGGGGAAAAACCTTTGACAAAAATGAGAGCCCCTACTACTGCTTTTTTAAAGATTTTTTTTTTTAAAAGGGGATTGCTTAAAAAAAAACACTTATGCTCAAAAAGTATGAACTGGGGCAAGGGGCCCCCCTTTAAAAGGGATTTTTGAACACCCCAGAAAACCAAAACCTTTTTGGTCAATTTTAAAGGGGGGAGGCCCACCCCAAAAAGGGGCCCCACCAAAAAAAGGGGGGCCCTTTTGATTTAAAGTTTTTGGGGATTCCCCCCTTAAAAGGGGGGTTTTTTGCTAACTTTTAAAAAAAAAGTAACCTCACAGAAATCCCAAAAAAACCCGGGTGAGGCTTTGTAAAGGGTTTTTATTTGCAATTTAAAGGGGAAGGGGTTTAAAAAAAGATTGGAAAACCTTTTTTTAGTTAAGCAAAACCCCCCGGGTTTCCTGGAAAAAAAAAAGAAGGGGGGCTCTTTAGGAAGAATAGCAGGCCCTTTTTTTTTCAGCCCCTTAGAAACCCTTTAAAAAATTTTTCCCCAAAAGGCTTTTTCCCAAAAAAAGGGTACATGGCGTTTAATCCATTTTTTTTTACCCTCAGGGGGGGGGGGGAAAAAAATTTAATCAATGTTTTATTGACCCCATTTTTTTCTGAAAATTTAAATATTTTAAAGGTGGGGTTTTGGAGCCCAAAAAATTTTTTTTTGGGGAATGAATTTAAAAGGGAAAAGGTACAAAAGTCCCTTTTTTGATTTTCCCATCCGCAGAAAAAATTTTTTGCTTTTGGGTTTTCGTTTAAAGGGGAAAAAATTTTTTTTAAAAAAATTTTTCCAAGGGGCGTGTATATTTTGTCTTTTGGGGAAAAATTTGTATTTTTAAAAGGGTTTTTTAAAAATTTTTTAAAACATGACAATTTCTCATTATCTAGTGATATATTTTTTTTGGGGGGAAAAGATTCAAAAAATTGTGTACAGACAAATGAAATTTGACATTAGCAGTTTATTAGGTTTTTTTTTTTTTTTTTTTTTTTTTTTTTTTTTTTTTTTTTTTTTTTCCCCCTAAGGGTAAAAATGTGGGGGCCCAAAAAATTTTTGGGTTTTTTCTTGGCCGGGAAAAAATTTTATTTTCTTTTTTTTTTTAAAACCCCCCCAGGAAAAATTTTAAAGGGTTTTAAAAGGGAGCATTGAAAAAATTTCCTACGGGGAAAAAAGGGTTTAAATCTAAAAAATTTTAAAGGCTCTCTTTGGGCCCTTGCTGAATTTTTGTATGGGGGCCCTCCCCTGGCTCGAGCTTTCAATGGCGTTTTTATGTCAATTTGGGGTTTAAATTTAAAACCCCTTTTCCCCCTGTGAGGGAAAACGCTCCTTGAAAAATTAAAATTGATTTGGGTTTTTTTTCCTTGAAATTTTAAGGGTACTGCAGTTTTCCAAAAATGAATTGAAAATTTTGTTAAAAAATTTTAATTTTTTTCCCACGCAGTGGGGGGTTTTTCCAAATTTGGGTTTGGGCAGCTGTATTTGGTTGAGGGTCTTTTATCAGGGCCCCTGGGGGAAAGGCATGGAACAAATATCCTAAAGGGGCCATCCCTTTTTGGAGTTATACCAGTATTGGGTTTTTTGTTTTGGGCCCCCCTTTTTTGAAACAAAAAAATTAAAATTTACACTAACAATAAAGGTTGGTATGCATTTTGAAAAAAAAAATTTTTAAAATCAAAATTTTTGAGCTTTTGTGCGGCCCCTTTTTTTGGTTTTTTTGCAAAATCATTTCCAGTTAAAAATTTCTCTTTTGGGGGTTTCCCCAATTTTAAAAGGGGGCCTCCTCTCGTTGTCGGGCACGTTTCAGGGAACGCTCCTATGGGGGATCCCAAAGGACAAAACATTCCAGAGTTTTTTTAAAAATGATTTGAAATTTAAGCAATTATTTAAATTTGAAATTTTTTCAAACAAAAAAAATTCTATGAAGTGCATGGGTTTTTTTTCAGTTTTTTGGGGGGGGAAGGGGTTGGGACATCGGCCTCCCCCCTTGAACTTTTCAAAGAATTTATGCATTTTTGTCACTCAAACTTGGCCCCTCCCACGCCAAATCAACATATCGCTTTTTTTTTTTAGTAAAATAAAAGGGTTTTAAAGATCCAACAAAAATTTTGTTTTTTAAAAATTTTTTAAAGGTATTAAAAGGGTGCAAGAAAATTGAAAAGATTACCTATTACTCATGTTTTCTTGTTAAGGGTAAGGTTTTACCACAATAGTTTTTAAATTTTTTGGGCACATTTGTTTAGTACAATCTTCACAATGGTTTTTTTTGGGTTTTTTTTAAATTTGGGAGAACTTGTATTTTCTAGTTTTGGAATAAAAAAAGGGGCCCGGCCTAAAAAGGAAAATGTTTTGTTAAAAAGGAAATAGTTCACCCTTTAAAAGGGGTTTTTTTTGGTTTTAAAAAACTACCAAAATGCTCATGGGGGGGGAAAAAACAAAAAGTCCATTTCACAATTGAAACATTTCCCGTATGCAAAAACTTTGACTTGCGGATTTCTTTTTGCCCTGCAAATAAAACCCCCCGGAAAGATATCTTTTGGGGGCCCCTTTTAAGAAAGCCATACGATTTGGGTCAACAAACTAAAAATTTTTAAAAGGGGGATTTTTTTCAAATTTTGGAGCAGCTCACTCTTTTTTAAAAGGGGTTTTTTTGTTTCAAACAAAAAAAAAATTGGTTGGGGTTTCGGGTTTTTAAAACAAAATAGGATTCCCCTAAACACTGGGTTTAAACTGATTTTATATCGCCCCTACTATTGTTTTCAGCTATGCGAGGCATTTAAGCCTTTTCCCCAAGTAAATTTTTTTCCCCCGACAGGGATTTTTTTGGTTTCCCATAATCGAGAGCTTTTGCTATGGAGAAGCCAGGGTACAAAGGGGGTCCAGCTTGGTTCCAGGAGGGTCCATTTTTTTTAAAGGGGAAAGGGGACGAAAGGGGAAAAATTTTTGGGGCCTTTATTAAAACCCCCTTTTTAAAAAGATTTAAAAAAGACCTGATTATTTGATTATTCTTTTTTGGGGGAAAAAAGTTTTGGTTAAAGGGTCAACTGTGAGCAAAATTTTTAATTTAAACGGGGTTTTTTTTTGAATATTTAGACTTTTCCCCGACCAATTAAAATTTTTTGGGCCTAAAAATACTTCCTGGGGGTTTCCCCCGGGGGGGCCCAAAAGAACATCTGCTATGGAGAAAAAGGGAAAAAGGGGAACAAGGGTTTTCTTTTTTTTTTTGGGAAATTGGGGGGGGAAATATTTGCCTCCCCAGTAATTTTCAGGAAACTGTTCTTTTTTTTTCCCGAGGGGGAACTTGTCAAAAAGGGGGAAAATTTTTTTTTGAATACCATAAAAAGGGTTTTTTGCAATTTATAACAGACCAAGCTAATGTTTTTCCGACAGTGGGAGTCGGGCTGCACTTCCTAAGTTTTGGTGGGGGTTGGGCTTTGTTTTTGGGGGGAAAAACCTTCCCCAAAAAGTTTGGGGTTTTTTGTTTTGGGACAGAAAAACAATCCAGAAAAAAAAGGACTTTATAGTTTAAACTCTTTTTTACCGGGGTTTTATTTCGCTTTTTGGGGAAAAGGGGGCCTGTTTTTGCCAACAAAAAAAAAACTTTTCTTTCATGTAAAATTATTTATTAAAAAATTTTTTTTTTTTAAAAAAGGGATTGTTTTTTTCGGGGTTTGTCCTCGTAAGAATTTTAAACTTTTTGGTTTTAAAAACCCCTTTTAAGGAAAACGAGCTTTTTTCCAATTTTTAAAATTTCCCCCTTTCCCTTTTGGGTTATTTTTTCCCCCTTTGGGGGTTTCCCGAATTTTCCCTTTTTTTGGATTGCAATGCGTGGTGGGGGGAAAAAAATCAAGATTATTTTGAAAATTAATTACTCAATTTTAAAAACCCCACCACCCCCCCCCATCTTTTTTTTTCTTATTGCTTTGAATGTTTTTTTAGCCCTATTTACGAGTTTTTTAAATTTTCCACACCCACAGCTCCCGCAAAAACCCCCTTTTCCCCAATGTTTTTTTTTTTGTGATATTGTATCAGTAAAAGGGATATACGCAATAAAGGCTTGATATTTTTAAATCTCTTTTACCGGGGTTCATCTGTCTGAAATTTTGGGGAAGCGGGGGCCTGTTTTCCCCCAAAAACCCCAAAAAAAAATTCCTTTTTCTTTACGATAATTACTTTTAAAAAAATTTTTTTTGTTTTAAAATTTAATTGTTTTTTTTTTGGGTTTGCCTCAAAAAAACTGATGCAACTTTCCCAATTTTTTAAAAGACGCAACATCCCCCAGTGGGGAAATTTAAAATATAACCGCCCCCGTTGTAGAGATAGTGAAAAAACACTCCCATATATGGCTATCACAAATAGAGGGGCAAAATTTGAAATAATAAGCGCAGTTCGGCGAAATTTAACTTAAAAATAAAAATTTTAAATTGAAAATTTTCCCCCGAAAAATCCCAAATTTTTAAAAAAATAAATCACCAAAAATTTGAAATTTGGGGCTCAGATTGGATAGGTATTCGGGCAAACATAATATAAAAAGTTTAACGCAAGTTGAAATAGTTTAAATTTTTCATATTTCATTGATTTAATTCTTTAAATTTTATTTAAATCTTAAATCAGACTTTTTTCTCTCTAAAAGGGCCCCATTTTTACTATTTTTTTTTTAAAAGGGAAAGGGGTTTCCCCCGGAAAATTTTGTTTTTTTGGGCAAGTGCTTGTAAAATATTTAAAGGGGGGCCGCCCCAGTTTTTTAGTCCTGTTGTCAAATGTCCCCAGGGAAAAATCTAAGATAGCATAAGTATATCGTTGTTGTTTTTTAGGGGTTTTGTATCCGGAAAATTCTGTCCCCAGTTCCCCGGGCATTGTTAGGGGGGAAAAGATTAAACTTCTTTTCCCCAAGGGTTTTCCATACAACCCCGTTTTTGATTTGGGGGCTCAAAGCTCAATTTGTTTTTCTTTCCGTGGGGGTTTGGTTTTCATTGCGTAGGGTTTTTTCCTCCTAGGTATTTTCATTCATCATTATTAATTTAAGGGGCCCGAGACATTTTTTTAAAGGTGGTTTTTTAACTCCTTAAAATTTTCAACCCCGGGGGAGGGTTTTTGTAAAGGGGTTTTTTGCCCGGGTATTTTAAATTTTAAAAATTTTTTTAAACCAATCTTTGTTGATTATATTTTTTACCCCCCTGTTTTTTTTTGCATCATAATCTTTTTTATTTATCTTTGGGGCCAAAATTTTGGGGTAGATAAGTCTAAGAAAAATTAAGTTTGTTAAAAATTTTAAAAAATTTTTTCCCCCTTTAAAGTTACACTTAAATACAGGAAAAACCCCCCTACACAAAAAAAACCGGGGGAAAAAATCTCGGTAAAAAAATTTTTTTTTTAATGTCTTAAAGGACAATGTTTTTAAAAAAATATTTCGATAAAATTTTTGTTTGGGAAAATGGGTATTGGGGGGGGGGGGGAAGGTTTTACCTAAAACCCCCCAAAGAACCCTTTTTGGAAAGTCTTTTTTGAAATTTTTTTTGGGGGACAAGTGTAAAAATTTTTCGTCTAAAATATCAAAAAAATTGCATTTACATGAGAAAAAAATGCCCTTTTTAACTGCTGTACTTTAAAAATTTTTTTTTAGCTTCAATTTCGAGGGGGAAAACGGGAAGATAAAAAAACACCCTAATGATTCGAAAAAGCAAAAGCAATTATAAAATGGATAGGAAAACCCCCAAAAAACGATGAAAAATTTTTTTATCATCACGCACTTCTTTTGTCGCGTTTTCAACATCGTTTTTGTCCCCGTGCCAGTATCATCTAACGCGTTTTTGTCATCTTAGTATTTAAAATTTGCGTTTTATATCAACAAATTAAAAGAAAATAGCCCCTTTAATTTTGTACAAAGTGCAAAGGGGAATAAAATTTTAAAGGGGTAAATACCCCCCCTAGCTTTTACAAAAATTTTTCCCCAAAAAAAGACAGAATTTGAAAAAGAAATGAAAACTAACAAAAGGGGGAAAGATAAAAACGAGTTTTTGCAAAGCAACCTAAAACCCCCAAACTTCCATTGTGCATTTTGTAAAAATTGAAAAAAAAATTGGGGATAAAAATTTTTTTGCTCTAAAAATTTTGGGTAAAGGGGAGGTATTCTCCAAAGGGTAATAAATTTTTAAAAAAAAAAATAACATTTAACAGTTTAAAAAGAAATTTTTAAAATTTTACATCTGATTAAAAAAAAAATGCAAAAAAAAATTTAAAAGATGGAAATTTTTAAAACCCCTTTCCCTGTAGAAATTTTGAAAATAGCGCAGACAAGTAACAAAGGGAAAAACCCAAAAAAAATTTCCCAAAATTCATAACATAAAATTTTTCATTCAATTTTGGGCCCCTTTAAAGTTTTTTTTAAAAGCCCCCTTCCTGTGCAAATAGAAATAGCGTGGAAAAAAGGAAAAAAAAAAATCATCCACCCCCATAATGGGGAATTTTTTTCTAAAACCGTAAAAAAAACAAAATTGCACATCTGGCTTTTTAGTGAAATTTCCCAATGAATTTTTTGATTAAAAAAACCCAGTACTTATTTAAAAATGCGCGACAAAAAAATTTCAAAAAATTAATTAAGAAAAAATCAAAAAACCCATAAAAAATTTTTTAAAAAAAAACCCCCTGTTTTTGGGCTAGTGAAACCCATCCAAAGTTTTTGAAAAATAACGGGGAAAAAATTCAAAAAGGGGGCTAACTCATAGAAAAATCTTTCAATTTACAGCTGTACAATATGCAAATTTGGGGCTTGCCGAAAATTTTTCTTATAAAATTTGAAATTTAAATTTTAAACCCCGTGCTAAAAAAATAGCAGGGGTAAACTGAAATGTTTCCCCTAGGAAAACAGAGCTCCCACAACCGATTTTTTTAAGATAGTAAGTCAAAACCTTCGACCAGTTGAAAAGGATTTCATACAAAATTTTTTTAAATGCCCAAAAACAAAAAAAAGGGTTTACCCCGGGGCTGGCCAAGTCCCCCCCGGGGTTTCCCCAAAAAAAAACCCCCCCGGGTTTAAAAAGGCAAGGGTTTCAACTAAGTAACAGTGACCTTTCCCTTTTTCCCCAGTGCCCAAATCAAAAGGGGGTTTATCTGTGGCCCCGGGGCCCCAAATTCCTACTGGGGTTTTTCAAACCCATGCCTTGGGGTTTTTCCATTAATGATCGAAAATGGTTTTTACCTAATGTAACAGGCCCTTGGAACCCTTTTTACTTGTGACCTCAAAATCAATGGGCCCTCTGGGTCACTCCCAAAATTTTTCTATCAGGGTTTTAAAAACCCCGGCCATTCGTTCTCCTTAATGATCGGACAAAAGGGTTTCACACTTAAGTACACAGTGGCCCCTTTACCTTTTACCCTAGGGCCTAAAAAACAATAGGGGGGATTAAGCCAGGCCAATGCCCCCACAAATTTTACAAACCCATGGGGCCCCGGGGTTTTTTCCTTAAAAGATCGGGAAAAAAATTTTGGCGTAACCCGGGGGTTTACAGGGGCCAAAGGGGTAAAAAGATTTTTCAAGTGGGGCAAAAAAAACCACCCCCCGGCCCCCCCCAAAAAAAAAAATTTTGAAAAAAAAAAAACCCCTTTTTTAAAAAAAAACCCCCCTCCCCACAAACAAGTTTGTAGGGGAATAAAAAAACTTTTGGGCCTGCCTCCTCCAGAACCTATTTTTAAAAAAATTTTTTTTTTTTCCTTTTCAAAATTTGGGATCCCACAAGTTAAAAAACACTACCGACCCCTTTCATGTAAACGGGGTATCATTTTTTTTTTTTCAAGTGAAATTTGAACAATAAAAAAAGAGCAAAGGGGACATTTTTTACAACTTAAAAGAAAAAAAATTTGGAGTTGTAATAACTGACCCAAAACGGGGAATTTTAAAAAATAAAATTGAGTTTGTAGTTTAACTAATGTTTTGGGTTTAAAATGAAAAAAAGGGATCCCAAAACCGTAACGGAAAATTTGCATATAAACCCAAATTTGGAGACTTAAAAAAACCCCTTTAAAAAAAAGGGGTTTTTATTTTTAAAACTATAACTTGTTATAACAAATCAAGGGGGTAGAGAAGGATCAATATTTATATTGATATTATTTAAATTTTTTTTAAATCGAAAAATGATTTAAAAATTTTCATTAAAAATGTAAAAATTATTATCTACTATTAAGTTTGTTTTTAGCAGCTGACTTAAATGTTTACACCCCGATAACCGTTTTTTCAAAAATAAAACCCAACAGGGATGACGCGAAAACCCCCCTTCATGTTTCCCGGAGGGGGTCGAACAAAAAATTTAAAAAGGGGACCCTAAAAAATTTAAACCCCAAAAAACCCGTGCCCCGGATTTATGCATTCTACTCTGACTTCTAGTCCATTTTGATGCCATTTTTTTTACATTTTTTAAACAAAATGAATGAAAAAAAGGGCCCTTTATTGGAATCGTTTGGGGGTTATTAGTTATTCATTTTTAAAATTTTAAAGATAGTATCCACAACAAATGATTGAAAAAAAACAATTTTCCCCTTTTTTGGGGGACAGTTCTTGGGTTTCCCTTTTTAAACTTTTTGTTGAAAAGTGTATACTAAAAATTTTTAAAACATATATATATATAAATTTCCCCAAAAAATCTGAACAATTGTAAAAAAAAAGGACCTGGGGGAAAACATGCAAGCAAATTTTAAACAAACTAAATTTTCCCCCCTTTTTTTTTTTCAAAACCCAAAATGCCCCAAAAAAAAAAAATTTTACAATTTGTTGAAAACTAAACTAATGCTTCCAATGGGAATTCTAATGGGGAAAAAAATGTAAAATTTTAAAATTTAAAAATAAATTTCAAAAAATTTAAATTATGTAAATAACGGACCTGTCAAGTTTTAGAAATATCATTAATGTAGGGGGAGTTCATTGTTTCCATTAAAAAATTTTTAAAAAAAAGAAACACACACAAGTTGGATATAAAAATCTATTTGGTCTACAAATAATTTTAAACATTTTTAAAGGTTTCACTTAAACCTGCTTTTTTAACAAACACACTGCACAGGATAAATTTATTAAATTAATATTTTGTAAAGATTTTGAAAGGGCCCCAAATCAACATTGTTTTTTACCCTTTAAAAAAGTGTTTAAAAAGAAGATTCAGTTTCACAGTCCTTTTCAAATACTTAAGTAGAAAAAATAATTGTAAGCAGCATGGTAGCAAATGTTTTTGACTAAAAACTTTGTGATTGCTCAATTAAAATCCTATCTTTTGCACTTTTTTCTACCATTTTATGTAAGCCAAAGTTACCTTTGCCCGTGTAAACATTCGATAACTGTACTATTGGGTACTTTTTTCCCCCTTGCTAAATTAGGGCCTTACAGTAAAATTTCCGTTATATCTCATTGGGTTATCAAGAAATAGATTATTTTCAGAAAATTTAAAATAGGCTTATGCATGATGATTATTAAACGCCCAAAATAATTCTTACCAAAGGTTTTTTGGTTTTTTCTGGGGGTTCTTAACTCTGTTGCTTGGGGTCTATTGGTTAAAAATTGGATCATGCAAATTTTACCGGAAATAAAATACCTTTTAAAATCCGATTATGTATTTTGGGGTTTGGTAACCAAGTTTTAGCCCTGTAGACTCTGCCTGTAACTGAAAGGTTTCGAACCCTGATCTGGCGCACATTCTTTTTTTCCCCCTATATTGGTTACTTTGGGCCAAACGGGGCCTTTTTGGAAATTTTCGGTATATTCAGTCTTTGGTTTTTTAAGAACAAGCAAATTGTTCGCCTGCCCAAAATTTAAAGGGAAAAATTTCAAAGTAACTGCTAAGAAAGATTTTTCAGGGTCTAATTGTATGACCCCTTTAGAAAAAAATCCTTTTGGGGTGTTTTTTTCATACGGGGTAAAAAAAAACCCGAGTAACCTTTACAGTATGAGATGTATTGCAATCTGCATATAAAGGTAACTCTCGCTTGACCGGTCCGGGTTTTGTTTGGTGGGCTTTACATTCTTTTTCCCGGTACTTTGGTCCCAAAAAAGGGTCCCCCTTTTCATATGGTAATTGTATAATCCCCTTTTGGGTTGTCAAAAATAGGAAATTTTTTATGCAATA
This sequence comes from Solen grandis, assembly GCA_021229015.1. Classification (NCBI taxonomy): domain Eukaryota; kingdom Metazoa; phylum Mollusca; class Bivalvia; order Adapedonta; family Solenidae; genus Solen; species Solen grandis. Next base: position 12,863,586 of record CM037786.1, on the reverse strand, counting down.
AATTTCGGAAAAATTCCAAATGCAGCTATGGGCCAAGAAAATTTTTTTTAAAGGGACCCACCAATTTGGCGGCATACATTTAAAAAAAAAAGGATTTGTTTTTACCTTTGCCTTTAAACCCCTTTTAAATTTTCAGAATTGGGGGGATGTTATTTTAGGCCTTTAAAAAAACCCCCCCAAATTTTTGATAAGTCATTAAAAAAACGGGAAAAATGATTCTTCTCAGACCACTCTTACAAAACCTTTTTAGGGCATGGGGCAAACCCCGGGTTAAATTTCCCTTTAAATTTTTAATTTCATTTACACTTAATAATTCCTTTTGAATTTAATTCAAGAATTTGTATTCTAATTCATATATATTATCTTTTTCAAAAAATTCAAATTAAAATTAATTTTTTGACCCATTTCCGTTGTATAAAATCGCGAACCCTCTAAGTACGCTCTGTATAAAGCTTAAATTAACAAAACAAAAATCTGGGAAAATACGGGGGACGACAAAAGAAAATAAGAAAAATACATAAATGTAATGTAACACTACAAAAAAATAAAAAAAAAAAAATGTAACATTTTTTTTTTGAACAAAAGCAGATTAGTGCGTTTATGGCGAAAAAAAATAAAAAATTTAAGAGAAACCTTTAAAACAAATAAGGGAAAATCGAATAAAATCGTCGTTTTAAATTTGACTTTTTAAAATTTCGCCTATCTTACTAAGGAAGTTCTCTTAAAAAATGTAAATTTTGTTTGCTCATTTCATTGTCATTCCTAAAGTAGTTGGTGTGGGGGGAAAAAAAAGATAAATACAAGCACTTTTACTTTTAGCTATTTTTTTTAACTAAAACTTTCAACAAAGATAAAAAAAGTTTTTAATTTCATCACACTTTGATTCAAATTTTTAATAAAGTTTTTTTTTAATTTTGGGGAAATTTATGGTTTTTGGCTTTTTTTCCTGTATCAATAAATTTTGGGGAATTTTTAAATTACATTTGGGATACCAAAAAAAACCACGACAGGGCCCTTTTTTTCATTTCTAAAAAAAATTAGCAAATAACTGAAAAGATAATGAATTTTGTCTATGCGAAAGAAATTTTTAAAAATTTGGTTTCCCTTTTTAAACCACAGTTTCATATAAATTTTTTTAATATCAAATTGTCGCTAATATAATAAAATGTTTAAAAATTTACTGCCCGCTGTCGCAAACGATTAAAAATTTTGGTAAATAAAAATGCATGGATGCAGTCAAAAACTTTTAAAGGCATGGTTTTATTTTTTTAAATGGGGAGGGTGTGAAGTGAAAAAGAACAATAATTCAATTGCCCCTTTTTTTACTTTTCCTTAAAAGTCTTCGTTCCCCAAAAATTTATGAAGATTAAAGGTTTGAGGGATCAAAAAGAAACATATTTCTTTTCCTTTTTGTTTAATTTGAGAGAGCCAATAAAAAATAACTATTTATCTGCTTTTTTTAAAATAAATTTTAATCCTTATTTTTTTCACAACCAAAAAAAAAATTAAAGGATTATAAATCCACATTTAATTGGCTTTTTTGGGATCTCCAGTGTTTTATTCGTGGTTTTCGCGCGTCAAGAGTTATTTTCCGAACGGGAAAGAATTGGTTTCGGGTTTTTTATTCATGCTCTTAACAAGTGCTTGCATTTTAATTTTTTTTTAAAATTTATTTTGGCATGTGGAATTTTAATTATAAAACCTAACTCCTATTTTACCTTTTTTTTTCATTTATCTGATATTTTACATTTTTCATTTTCCATGTAACGTCAGTCTTAACAGATGTCTACAAAAAACGTGTAGCAAAATAGTCGTCATTAGACATCGATTTAGATGTAATGCATTTACACGTTTTAATCAATAATTAATTTATGTTAAAAACATGCATATCCGATCAAAGGTAAATGCAAACTGAACATGCAAACACTATCTGAACTTAAATTCCTTGCCTTAGACAGGAGACATCTCCGTTTAGATTGGAAAGATTTTATTTTATATAAATCCAGAAGGCCAAAGCCCATGTGGACAAATATTTACAATGTCTACAGTTGAAACATTCATGGACAAATAATTTCTAATTATATATATCTGCATTACACGCATCATACTATATAAGAGATCCATTTCTATGTATACATGTTGACATCTTATTGATAGCTGATTTGTCCATGTGTTTTTAAACGAAATTTCAAAGGAAGGTACTTAAATAGGGAAGAGTGATTTCTGTGACTTATGACTTTGTCATTGTCATCTAGATATTCTGTATTAGTTATTGTATTGAAACATTCCCATATCATAAAATTATAAACACGGTCGGTATGTACTCGGTAATTTTCGATTAAAACTTTCGCCTGTTCCGATTCGAAAATTTATTTACATATAGACTAATCAGTGCTCAGCTAGGCCGAAATGGCAGGGCGCCGCACCCTGCCGCCTTTGATCTCCGCCCTGCCCCTTCAATTCTCTTCACTCTAGAAGACGCCGTAACTATCATAGTTATGGCGTCTTCTAGAGTGAACAGGATTGAATGAATAAGCTTAAATGACTGCATTTTGGCGTAACTTTGCACAAAAGTTAGCGGATTCGGATTTTTTTTTTTGGTTTTATTCAATCATATAATGAGAGGTAAAACTGATATTACGAAAGCTGCACATTTTTTATTTTGCTGTGTTTTTTAGGCTATTCGATATGACGTCGCTTTATCGCAACTCAAAAAATATTTCAAAGCGAAGGAATATTTATAGGACTAGTGAGAGAGCGACGGGAGACGCAGTCTTAGGCTCGGGACTCGATCTTAAAGATTGGTATGTATTGTGGCAAACATTATTGGTTGATGTATGGGAGAGCTTTTGTTTTATCACAAGAATTCGTCACACTGGAGTCTTATTTATTTATTCTTAGCAAAGTTAATGAAAACAAATTTATTCAATTTTTAACATTTTAATTTCCAGAATAAAATTACTATCAACAATTTACAACGTTAGCGTACAAAGAAAATTATATCCGAATATTCCAAAGAAAAAGTAATCTCTGACCACAACACACGTGTGTGCCAATTTATATAGTTAAGTCCGTAAAAGGCAAAAAGCCCGTGATAATTGACTTCGTTGCACGTGGAAATTAATATTCAAACATACTCTAATGCACTACAAATATTGTGGTTGATTATGATGATGACGTTATTTACCATACCTTATTCGTGTGGTTAATTATACTGTAATCGGGGAAAATAACAACAACAGAAACAGCTTCTACCGATACGGAAACTGTACTTTTCAAGCGGAAACCATTTTTAATATTTATATTCGACTGAAATAATCAACCAATTCTACTTTTCATTGTATCTTTCTCTTTCTCCCTGTTTCTCTTTCTGTCTTTCGCTCTGTTGTGTTTATAAATAGAAACGCCTATAAATATATGAATCAAGAGAAAGATTTTTCGATCGCAGAAAAAAATACTGATGTTACTTTTAAAAATTATTTATATTTTCAATGCATCTTTCTCCCCTTCTCTCTCTCTCTCTCTCTCTCTCTTGAGGTATTATTAATTGCATCTCTCTCTCTCTCTCTCTCTGAGTCTCTGCAAGAACTTTTGCTGTATTTCTCCATATTTAAAAGTTTTACATTTACTTAACTAGAATCAAAGCAATAATGTAAGCAGGAGGTCGTGGGTTCGATCTCCGGCAGCGACATACCAAAATTGTAAAAAAAAGGTACTGGTATAGCTCTCTTGCTTGGCGCCCAGACTAAAAGTGTCGGGATTATATCTCGGGATAATGTGACTGGGTGTGTTATCATGTCATATTTCTACAGTATGATACTGCAGTGTGTTGTTGTATTGTTGTTGTTTGGGTTTACCGTCGCTGCGATAGTATTTCAATCATATAGCGACGTCCAGCTAATTACAGGTGGAGGAAGACCGCGAGTACACAGAAGTACCCGGGTAGAACCACCGACCTACCGCAAGCCAGCTGGAAGGCTTCCTCACATACTGCAGTGTGACAGCACTATATCTGTCTCAAGTAGATATAGTCTGCAAATGATTGAAATACTGACGGTGGGACGTAAAACCGAACCAACTAACCAACCAAACAATATTTCTATTGTATTTTTTTATAATCTAATAACCTATATATTACTTTATTTATCTGTTTATGTGTAAAACCCCAGTTTTCGGATCTACAGCATATCAAATTCAGATTCAGACCGTTCTAATGCTTTTGATGAGTTTTTTTTTCCTTATTTCTTGATTCCTTTTCTAAGTGTTTACTAGACTTTGTCAAGAATGAAAAGTATTTGTCATAGGATGGCAAATATGCAGCCTAACCGAGATTCGAACTGTAGCCTTTCCCTTACAAGACGAATGCTCTATCAACTGAGCTACCCGGCCGCTTACACATGAGTATCCACTATTGTAGTAACTTGACATATTCCTCCATCAAATTGGAATTTGTCTTTGAATTTCCAAAAAGATCCATAAAACATTGAGAACATTATATTGGAGCACATACAGCCAAAGCCCCACATCGTGTGCCAAATATCACAGAGAGAGAAAAATGTGCAGCCTGACCGGAACTTTAATCCGGAGCCTTTATACTTACAGGCAATGCTCTATGGACTGAGCTACCCGGCTTCTTACACATGATTCTCGTCTTTTGTGAGTTATGGCTACTGAGACATATCTATCATCGTTTAAAATTGGGTTTTACCGAAGAAAGATGATCCTAACTTTTTATCAATATCTCCTGATTATCAGAATGACAATTAATTATACATGTATAAAACATACTCAAAAAATGATAGATATAATTAGACCGATTATCGTAACAACATCCCTATACGCAGTTTCAACACCAAACATTTCAGTGAATGTGTAACTACAATAAATATTTTTTGTGACGAAAACCTTAAAAATAATGTGCAGCCAAAACCAGAGTTTGAACCCAAGACGATTATGTCCAGTGTGAGTGCTCTTCAGCCTGATTTACTGATTGTTAATATGTTTATTAATTGGGTTTAATGTACCACCGACATTATTTCAGTCATTTGGATACCATATCTGCTAAGGCTGTAAAACGCGATCTCCTACAAGCAATGGTCAGATCCATGTTAGGGGATATAATTCCAGAGCATTTGATTTACAGGAGTTTATTCAGCTGATTTCATCGACAAAAGTCATTTTTTATATAATCTCTAATTAGAGTATGATATGACGATATGGCATGTCTTGCGGTACACTCATAACGTATCGCTATATATCTTGGCTTGGTACGCTTAAATTGTATCGCGATAGCCCAGTTTTTTATTTGCTACAGAAACAGTGCTGCGAACAGCGAAATCGAGCCATAGACACCGCACTAAGTCATATTTTCCAAACACCTGGCCAACCAGTCTTGGAACTACTCTTAAATTTTATGCGCCAAGAGCTATACCAGTACCATGTTTCGTGACTTTGGTATATCGTGGCCGGGGATCAAACCCAAAACCTCTCACATTCCGGGGCAGACGCTCTAACGACGCAGTCTCCAGGACCAGACCAATCTGCTATACAAGTATCAACAATGATGTATGGGCTTTTCAAAGGCCATAACAGATTTATACCCACCTCTTATTTGGAATTTGCCCTTTAAACTCACAGGACAGAGGACAAGTTGCTATCAGCAAATTCCATGTTGACAGATACAATATGATTCAAATACCCAAAAGTCAAAAGTGTGCAGTCAGGCAAGGATTTTAAACTTGAGAACCCTTGCTTAAATAAATGGGTGTGAAACTGGACCACTTACACACATCTCTCTTTATAAGAGATACTTATAAATTTAGGTTAATGCTAATTTGTCCATTTATTCACAGTACAAATAAATTATAATGCACCATAATCTTGAACAAACCAAAGGATAGGCATATACTGGAGAGCTATACAATAATGGTCCTACATTTGGCACAATGTAACCAAGTGAGAAAGATGTGTAGCCAGTCAAGGATTCGAACCCGCAATATTTTGATTACCAAGTTGGTCTACTACAGAACCACTTACACAAATCCCTCGATGATAACGGTTATGCGTAGAAACCGGGGCACAGTCGGACAGTCAACAATTAAATCTACTTACTGTATTTTACTTCACCCGAAAGGAATATTTTAAACCTGTCAACAATATCACAACATCAAATTCACTGTTTTCCATACTATTTTATCTCAGATGAGATACATTGGGGACATAACCCTCTTCCACCAATCGTCCAGGATTGTTGGGACAGGTCCCGAGAAAATGGTCTCTCCTGCCCCCATTTAGTGAAATATCTCATTTCCCTGGAATGCGCGAAATATGGACAGGGGCCACAGGAACGATCAATGGACAATCAAACTCGGAGTGATTTATGCGGGAACAAGTGCGCGGGCGCGATGGTGACAGGCGAGGACAGAACCCGTGGAATCGTAGAAGACACTAGGTCTCAGCGGGATTCAGAACGTAAATGGATGGATGTTTAGTCAGTCTTCAGACAATTTTTACCTAAGATCAGAAGCTATTGAATTTTTATACTTAGACTTGATTGGTGTGGCTGAAACGCATTTTAGAAAACGAGAACTTAAAGATTAACGGATATCTTTGGTATGGTCACAATAGAACTGAACTACTTAGAAACGCTTGGGCGGGGTCAGGCTGTATGTATTTTTAGTTAAGCAAGAATTGAATAACTATTTTAACATTAAAGTAGAAGATAATTCAACGAAAGTATTCTTTTGCTGAACTTAACAGATTTATGTACGAGTTTTTTTTTATTCATGCGTCTGTTACTTGCCGCCCAAAAATTCAACTAGACCGACTGACCAATGTAAATTTTATGATTCACTCTTATCGAGCATTTATGAATGCCAGGAAAAAGGCCCTTTTTCTATATGTGTTGATTTCAATAGTAGATGCAGCGATGAGATCGATCTTATAAAGGGTACTGATAATATTTCGTCTAGATATGTAGTTGATTTTACGTCAATAATTATTGTGATATTTTGTACAACTCTTAATAGATTCATACTTTTGTATTTTAAAAAGGAAGACATTTTCTTAAAAATGATTTTACTTGCATTAGACCGCAGAGATGCTCTGCAGTAGATTACTGTTCAGTAAGTCATGACTGTCTTAATATGTTTTTCATTATTTAATGTTATACGTGTTTCAGATCTTATTAATATGGCAGGTATCCAGATTATATCAAGTATTCTCGACCACTAATGTCTTAAGTGGAAATTTGCTTATAGCGGCTCCACGACAAAATCACACAGGGCTTCGGCGTCCAAAATTTAAAG
>CM037786.1:12806179-12856179 GCA_021229015.1 Solen grandis | reverse complement strand
CAAGCTTTTAAAAGACGTTGAGCAAAAAAGCCTATAACTCAAAGTCAATGGATGCTTACGTCTGCACCGAAATCTTTCAAGCATTTGAAGGACCATGATATTTATTTAATAATGGATAGATTACCTTAATTGCATCTATCTGAGCAGCTGTTTCAAACATCAATTAATGCCTGTCTTTCAATTACTTCATAAGTGAAGAAGAAATATGAATAATCTGCATATCTCTACAATGAAGCGGGAAAAAAAATCCCATAATAGATTCAATATTTTATCACATGTTGTTAATGGCTCCCCTGTGAACATACTTAACTTAGACCTTCTAATGTTTACTGTTTATCAGTACTTTTTTCAGATTAGAAGAAAAATATGTAAAACAAGATCTGATTTTCTTTCAGGGGGCTCTGTGGCTGTGTGGTTTTAGTTACTGACTATCACATTGTCCCTAGACTGTTGTGGGTTCGAGTTCCTGTTGGTCATTCTAACTTGCATGTGAGGAAAGGTCACAGGTCACATACCTAGGTGCCTCTGTGCACACGGGGTCTTCCACTTTATATCTCTGTATGTTACCATGGTAATGGTTTAATCCCCTCCCCAAACCCCCCCCCCAGTTTATTAAATTAATAAATTAAAAAAAAATATTATACATATATGAAGTTCAGAAAATAAAACAAACCCTAAAAATGATAAATGATCATGATTCAAACTAGTGCATTCTGATGTGCATACACTATCATATTGTACATAATAAATCCATTTGGCATTCTTTGGTATAACAAATCATTGATAAGTAGAAAAACATAGATTTAGAGGTTTTCAGTATATATATCTAGAAGAGATTTAATCAAGAAAATAGAAAGAACAAATACACATATAGAAAAAAAAGTAAGTTTGGCAGCTTTAGTATAGTGCATGTAGTCTGGAGTTTCTGCTGCTGCTGCTGCTGCTGCTGCTGATGATGATGATGATGATGTACTATGATGATGATGATGATGATGATGTACTCTGCCATGATATTGTCAACATCTGACAATATAATGTTCTTTTGGATCTCCAAAGAGATAGAAAGAAGGATGATATGACAAAGAAGCGACCACATACTGTTCCTGCAGGAATCATGAAAATACACACATCTGTGGACCAGACATTAAAGCCCATTTACAAAGCCACTTGTGGATTCTCTTGACATTTGAAAAAAAGTGAGACTGAGGCCGCTCTAATTTTCAAATGAAGCAATTGTTAAGGTTCTTCCCAGTTTTACTTGAAAAACTGTTCAATAAAGTCCATCCAAAGGTCTAGTAAAAATCTAATCCTTACATTTTTGCAAATACAGACTTTTTTTTCTTTTATATTCTGCAACAAAAACTTATACAACTGTACAATTAATGAATACTTTCTTCACTCAGGCTGCCTGATCTGTGTACAAATATATGCATTACAGTCAACCTGTTTTAAGTAACCAGTCTATAATCAGACTAATAAAAAGTAACCTTAACACAGGTGACTGCTAAATGAAGGTTAACCCTTTCCCTCATATCGACTCATTTTGACGCACTCAGTAGGTACCACATAAAGCCTGATCTGCAGAAAACCAAAGTTAAACCTTACCAAATTTAATTACAAAATCCTCATTTCCAGACCACTGAGGAGCAGCAAACAGCATAAAACCTGATCAGCCTTCGAGTTACTCGCAGGCTGATCTGGTTTTATGCTGTTCGCATAGGTCTTTTCATGGTGTCCTCTATGAGGGAAAGGGTTAAATGAATATCCAGGGCTTGGTACAAAAAATATTGTAACTGCTTCTTTACATAGATGTAGATACTATAGTTTGGCACTTGATAAAACATTTATCATTTAAACGATCAGACAGCTGGCTTCTTTTATAACAGGATGCAGCTCAGTAGAGGTGATCTAAACAGTCAGAATCAAGGTACATGTATATAATTCATTAACAGTTATACCTCTTAATGACAGTCAGCTACATATAGTACTTAAAAATTTGTCAAAACTTACATGAATTTTAGTTTCACATGAAAATTAGGTCATTTTAGATTTTTCCATTCTATGCTGCTTGAGTGTCATGGAGGGGCCCTAATGCTTCCATTCTGAATTGACTGTTTCACTCTCTAATTATTGCCAAGGGATTTGCTCTAGTTACAATTCCGCATCCTATTACAGACAGAAAAGCGTAATAAAATATGCTACAGCATGTTTTACATGTCCCCAAAACAAACCATAGCTGGAATTAACACAGTCAACCCACGTAATGCCACAATGAAGTGCATCCCCATTTGTATAAAGGCTAATAACAGTATTCCTTTAAACAGGAATTAACAAAGTTTGGTCAGGGCCAAATTAAGTTTCCATGTAATTAAGGTATAACTGCAGTCTGATATAGTCATAACTTTCTACAAAGTATAAGGAGAGTAGCTAGGTGACTCCTATGGAAGGGTATGTAATAATAGACACCATCAGTATCATCAAAGAGTGGATATCTGAGATGTCTTTCTAAAGGGAAATAACTCTGTAAAAGGAATGAAATAATGAAAAATAATGAATTACTTAATTAGAATGTATGTTTGAATGAGGGAATGTTAGAATGAATAAATTTATTAATCAATTAGAATGAACTGATTAACCAAATAAAATGAATTGATTAACCAAATAAAATGAATTGATTAACCAAATAAAATGAATTGATTAACCAAATAAAATGAATTGATTAACCAAATAAAATGAATTGATTAACCAAATAAAATGAATTGATTAACCAAATAAAATGAATTGATTAACCAAATAAAATGAATTGATTAACCAAATAAAATGAACTGATTAACCAAATAAAATGAATTGATTAACCAAATAAAATGAATTGATTAACCAAATAAAATGAATTGATTAACCAAATAAAATGAATTGATTAACCAAATAAAATGAACTGATTAACCAAATAAAATGAATTGATTAATCAAATAAAATGAACTGATTAACCAAATAAAATGAACTGATTAACCAAATAAAATGAATTGATTAATCAAATAAAATGAACTGATTAACCAAATAAAATGAATTGATTAACCAAATAAAATGAATTGATTAACCAAATAAAATGAATTGATTAACCAAATAAAATGAATTGATTAACCAAATAAAATGAACTGATTAACCAAATAAAATGAATTGATTAACCAAATAAAATTTACTGATTAACCAAATAAAAAATGAACCGGATTAACCAAATAAAATGAATTGATTAACCAAATAAAATGAATTGATTAACCAAATAAAATTTACTGATTAACCAAATAAAAAATGAACTGATTAACCAAATAAAATGAACTGATTAACCAAATAAAATGAACTGATTAACCAAATAAAATGAATTGATTAACCAAATAAAATGAATTGATTAACCAAATAAAATGAACGAGTGGATAGATGTTAGAATGTGATTGATTGACTGATTAATTGAATGAATGAATGAATGAATGAATGAATGAATGAATGAATGAATGAATGAATTGTGATTTTGACAGTAATGAAGATGAATCAATTTTTAAACATACCAGTTTTTAATAACTGAGGTACAAGAGCCTGAACCTATAACATGATCACACAAGCCTGAAAATCAAAAGCTTTAACACGTAAATGGCCTATCGAAATGCAAACAACACGGGCCAATAAGCTTGAAACAAAAAAAAGCTGAAGAAAATCAAACACTTGGACTCTCTTACAATGTATATAGCTTCCCCCCTACTCTGCTTTCACTGTAGTAACACCCAATCACAGTATTTTGGACAATTATCAATATCTTTAAATAATTTGTTGCGTCTGTACAAATGCATACGTCGTATGTATAGTGGCTTTAAAATTCATGTTTTATCATTGACAAAAGCAAGTTTTGCTGAAATATTGGTAATAAGTGATTTTAATTGTTTATGTAATTATTTCCGCCTGGAAACCTATTAATTTATTTGTGCCTTTATTTTCCAATTTTTAAGGTATTTTTCAACCCTCCCCTCTCAATATTTGAAATGTGCCAAGCAACAGCAAATAATGATGCAAACAGTTCATGTCCAGAACAATAAACAACCAAAACAAAAAGGTTGCCTACATCTGAAACAAGCAGACACGAATGCCATTCTCCTTAAGTAAAATGCAAAGTAAGATTATTTCTACAGTACAGTACTTAAAGAAAGAGAAGTTTACATCTAGCATATTCACTACAAGTTATATGCCAACACGTGATTGAAAAATATCAAACTAATAGCATATAATGAACATATCTCAGGATAACCACACAAGAAGTATTCTTTGGAACATATGAGACACCTTCGAACTTTTTCTGTCATCCTTCTTTCAGACAGACAAAGTGTAACAGACAAACGGACAGACAGATAGACAATGGAGAAGTGACTAACTGTGTCACCTCTGCTTACAGCAGGTGACAAAAAAAATATAGATCTTTGAATATATTTCCTTTAATCATACCTACATTTAAGATAAATTAAAAAATAAACTGCCTTCTAGCAAAATGAAACTAAGACCTGCATACCTTTGAAATTTGTGCATTTATAAGTAAAAAATTTCATGTCAATAATGCAAATTGGTTCTCAAAATTATAAGTCCCTGACTAGTTGCCAAACAATGAGGTGACTTGTGCCCACAAATAGTTTCAATGTGTTTTGTAGTCTGGTTCCCGGTTGTCCTTAAGATTACAGATAACATAGTGCAAGGGAAAGTAATCCAACCAAGAACCAGACAGTGAAAAACATTGAAACACTTTGTGTGAAAAATTTGTTTGCCCCTGGATCTATTGAAATAAATGAAAAAAAATAGCCTAACCAAACATACTGTACACAAATAAACACCTGAAATTCTGTAAGTTAACCCTTTCCCTCATAGAGGACACCATGAAAAAACCTATGTGAACAGCATAAAACCAGATCAGCCTGCGAGTAACTCGCAGGCTGATCAGGTTTTATGCTGTTCGCTGCTCCTCAGTGGTCTGGAAATGAGGACTTTATAATTAAATTTGGTAAGGTTTAACTGTGGATTTCTGCGGATCAGGCTTTACGTGGTACCTATTGAGGGCGTCAAAATGAGTCTATATGAGGGAAAGGGTTAAATTAAAGTCACAAATCAGCCTACAAAACCAAGAACATTATATAAGCACTCTAACACACTTGAGTCTAATTTGTCAATCATTAAACATACCTAGAATATAGACAAATTATGTGTTAGTGCACAAAGCCTTCAAGAACAGGTCATTATGCAAGTTCAGCTTTTAAGTGTCTGAGTGTTATATGGAAACAAGTATTAAAGAAACACGTCTGCATAATAACACCCTGCAAACAGTGCAGACTGACTCTCTTTCTTAATATCGGCTGTGTTGCATTATTAAGGTTACCATGGCAGTTCTAATCTGATGCACAAAATTTATCCATTATCATAAATTATTGGGGATAATTATTGGTTTCAGTGGAATATTATTTTTAATTCATCGAGTGTGGAGGAAAATCAATATTGTCATGAGTGGCACATGAAAATATTGAATTTCCTTCTGACTCGATGAAAATAATATTCCACTGAAACTAACTATATTTCTTTTTATCTAATGCTTTTCTGCGACACTTTACACATTGTTACTGAGTTCATCATAAATTCTACCCTGCTGGGAATCCTAAATTCCCAAAGTCGTACAAATTGTTCTTACCGTTGTCTAAAAAATAGTGCAATAAATGAACTAAAAAAAAATGTGTAATTAACATTTCTTTCAAGTATTTCTTGGAAGTTTTATTTCAATATATAAATCATTATTGAAATTTAAAAAAAAAATAATTATCTTGTAGAAGTCCCATTACAAAACAATGAAAAATATATAAAAGTAAATATTCGCTGTTTGAAACAGTGAAGTCACCTTTTTGAATTCACTGATATTTCCAATAATCAACCAAAAAGCATTAAATAAAATGTTATAAAAACATCATTTGTAAAGTGTTTATCTAAGTTGATGACCTGCAGCATCACCTTGATATATTTCCACAACCAAAGATCTAATCTATTTTTGCCTTAATCATGATTAACAGACTTAATCTCTGTGTCAATCATCCACCTGTCTGTTTAGAATGATCACTGCTTTATTACTTTGTTGTTGTTTCTGGTCTAAGTTTTCACTCCTTATCTAAGTTTGCTTGATTGGGTTTAACGTTCCACTGGCAGAATGTCCAGTTATTTGGAGTCTTATGGGACATAGATAAATATCATCAGTGCTGCTTCACTACGAAAGTCCATAACTTGCCATAGACAAGTGGCATGATAAATGTTGACACACAGTCCTATCATTAACCCTTTCCCTCATATAGACTCATTTTGACACACTCAATAGGTACCACATAAAGCCTGATCTGCAGAAAACCACAGTTAAACCTTACCAAATTAAATTAAAAAGTCCTCATTTCCAGACCACTGAGGAGCAGTGAACAACATAAAACCTGATCACCTGAAGTTGCAGCTGATCGTTATGCTTCCCAGGCTTTCAAGTTCTCTATGAGAAAGGGTTAAGATATCGAGCCATCCATTTCTGGAACTATCTTTATATGAGTACCAAGAACAAGGGAGATAATTACTCGAGTCATTTTTAAGAAACATGGTTTGTACACCAGACCCTAAACCATTCAACATTTAAACACTGTCAGACTTTGTGCCTGGATAGCGTAGTGGTACTGCCCGTCTCATCAATGCGTCACGTTTGATACCTGTCACGTACGTGCAGAGGTACAGGTCGCCGTCCAGACATGTGGGTTTTCTCGGCTCCGTTTCTCCCACAATATGACCACATTAGCCGCCACCAGAGCCATCGAGAGTGATTAATTTAAGTTGTGAAAACTTGTTTCGTAATCGATGTAAAATAAATAAAGTTTAAACTTTAAAACAAGACTTAAGTAAGGTTTGGTGTTGCCCAACACTTTTAAGTTATAACCCTTTACCTCATGAATATTATCGACTGAACTTAAATGGTAAATGAAACTAAAGATTGTTCTCTGTCATTTGGAAGGAGTAAAATCAGGGATGCGATATTTATGAGTAAACAGAGAAGACCTGATCAGACAGAGAGCTGTTTGATCTATGTCTCCTCTGTTTGTCAATGTATAAAAATGAGTCTGGGTTAAAAGGTTAAGTTATAGTCATTTCTATTCTAAAACAGAGATTTGACCTGACAAACTACAGCAGCCAAAGCTCAAACTTAAATTTGCCAAAATCAAAATATTTACTAGCACGATGAAAATGAAAATCTCAGTGCAATTAATGTTATTATTATAACATTTTGATCAAATGGTAATGTAAGATTTCTACACTTCCACTCATCATATTAATGTTCATGACAATTATTGTGCAAATGACAAACTTCCATAATACGCTAGCTAGCACCTAGAGAGTGGCAAAACATTCTTAAGCATAACAAATGTTGGCTGTTACCACAATATTGTTCAAGAAATGCTGACAATATTATTGAAAATGTTGGTTTTGCTTTACATCTTTTTGGGCTGGTTCCTATCAGAGCCCATTAACATTATAAGAACAAGCATTCTGAGAAAGTATTGCTTGGGTAATACTAAGTCCCCTAGCGGCAAATAGAAAACTAAGAACCCCCGCCCCTCTTCATACTGCAAACAAGTCAATTATTTGATCAATACTTTTGATGAAAGTCAAAACGACAATAAATATCAACTCTTAATACCTCTAAGAGCCTGAATAGCTAATCTTGTTTTTTTGTAAATGAATGAAAACAAAATATCTTAAACAATTTTGTTCAGGTCCAAGTCAGCATGAACGTATAAGGTTTAAGGTCCAAAATTTCTTAAAAAGTCAGCGAAACAAAACTTAACTCGAACTTAACAACCCAAATATTAGATCAATATCTGCAGGCGTTTAGAAAACAAGAGGGCCATGATGGCCCTGAATCGCTCACCTGAGTACCATTGCTTCAACTGATGTCAAGGTTTTTAAACAGACAAGGATTCTGATATAACTTAATCTAAAACATTTTACCCCTGACAATACTACACACCAAATATCTAAGCAATGGGCCATATGGTTTCAGAGAAGACTTGGGCGCAGGGTCATTTATCACCGTAGGTCCAAGACTTTGAAAATCTTTGTAATGAACCATTAGATGCTACTACATACCAAAAATCTTAGCTCTAGGCCTTATGGATTCATAGAAGAAGATTTTTTAAGATTTTCCTATTTAACTCTATGTAAAACAAGTGACCCCTGGTGTGGGGTCATTTATCACCATTGGGCTATGATTTGTACAATCTTGGTAGTGGCCCATAAGATGATGCTACATACCAAATATCTAAGCTCTAGGCCTTATGGATTCATGGAAGAAGATTTTTTAAGATTTTCCTATATAACTCTATGTAAAACAAGTGACCCCTGGTGCGGGGTCATTTATCATCATAGGGCTATGATTTGTACAATCTTGGTAGTGGCCCATAAGATCATGCTTCATACCAAATATCTAAGCTCTAGGCCTTATGCATTCATGGAAGAAGATTTTTTAAGATTTTCCTATATAACTCTATGTAAAACAAGTGACCCCTGGTGCGGGGTCATTTATCACCATAGGGCTATGATTTGTACAATCTTGGTAGTGGCCCATAAGATGATGCTACATACCAAATATCTAAGCTCTAGGCCTTGCAGTTTTGTAGAAGAAGATTTTCAAAGTTTGCATTTTTAAAATCTATTTTTAGCTCCTGTGACCTAATTATGCAATGGACCAGAACCATTTATACAACTTTAGTAGAGCTTCATCCAAGGAACATTCCTGCAAAATATTTTTCAAATTGGCCAAGCCGTTTAGGAGGAGATGTTGTTTGAAGCACTTGTTGACGCTGGACGCACGCACGGACGACGGATGACGGACGCCGGACAAAAGGCGATCAGAAAAGCTCACCTTGAGCACGTTGTGCTCATGTGAGCTAAAAAAGTCCAGAAAACTGCTATTTTAAAGAAATTTTCTAAGTCCAAGGCCCATTATTTCATCAAAAATCAGTGGACTGGAACAAAACTCAAACTTGATCTATAACTAATGGTGGTAGACTGACATACTAAATATTAGATCAAAATCTGTAAAAGTTTAGAAAAAAAGTCTGAAAAAGATGTATGTGACAGACTGATGAGCTAAGGGACAGATGGAGCGCAAACCTACAAGTCCCCTTCGGCGATGCCAGTAGGTGACTAATTATCAGACCAAAGGCTGGTTGTCTCAAATTCAATAACTGTCCCCTACCCCGCTTGTAATTTGTACCAAAACCTCACAATTTCAACTATAAATATGCCCAAGGGCACATAACTCTACAGCATCTTGACAAAAGGTATTTTTCCACATCTACATTTCATGACAAAACTCTAAAATTGTAAAGATACTTTATCTCATATACTTCCCCCCACAAGTATTCCCAATATGTTAATATCAAGAGCATGTAACTCTGCCAGGTCTTAATACTCCTTGCATCATATAAATAACATATACCACTGTTTCATTTCAGCCTCTAATAAATTTTTTAATTTGTTTCATGTGACCAATAACCCAACCATCTCATTTACACACTTATCATGGAAGTATTATTCTATTCTAGTAGGAAAATTTTATAATGGGTTTGTGTAATCTTGAACTTAATTGCTAAAATCTGTGACTTAAGAAACTGAGTACTCAGAGAACTTATGGTGTATGTTACTTTTGAGAGTGTGAAGTGTTTCCATAACATTCCCGATATAATAAATAAATAAAGTAGTAAATGAAGTAAACTACTCAAAAATGAGTAAAGGCAAATTATGTACCCTACTCAACATTAACAGTCCAAATAAAATGAGTACTCTACTCAATATAAAGTTAAACTGAGTACAAACAAACATTAAATGAAATGTTTTAACTGAAGAACACAATGTAGAAATAGTGGAACATAAAGGAAAATAAATGAAAGAAAAAGACAACAGAAGGGTTTCTTGGGATAGAGAACTTGAACAAACTGATTTACCCGTATACTCTGAAAAGAAAACAAAACAAAAGTTGAGAGGTGATCAAGTAATATCAACAAAATACAGATTAAGAAATAACTCTACAGTTAATACTCATGAAAAAAATACAAGAGATATGATTTAAAGTGATAAATATCTCTGCTTTTTATGAAAAAAAGACAGGCATAAAAAATATCCTGAGTAAACAAGGGCCATTACTCTTGAAAAATTTAAAGAGAGAGAAATAAGTCTTTCATCACTTTTCATGGATAAATATGTGTCCTATATTACAGACAACTATTTCTCAAAGGTTTCTCAAGATATTGAAAATTTTGTAAGATACAAAGTGATGCCACAAAACTGGACAATGTTAGAAAAATTCCTATCTTGCCCTCACTTTATTTTGTGATGTGGAAGGTATTTTAACAAAATAAATTACATAGTTAAAAACAGATATATATAACACAGAGAGGATATAAAAAAATAATATTTTACACTTAAAATTTAAAACACAATTATAAGAATGATTTTCTTCCTTACTTTAAGACAGGCAAAGCACTTTTATGTACATAATTATGTAATTTGTTTTATAAATGTGCATTAAACAGAGCTATTGTAAAACAGAAAACAGATGAAATTTCACATTTTTTTCTTTAAAAATGAAGCTTTAATCTTACCATAAACCAAAGAAATAATATGGAAAATTTTAATTCCTTTCTATAACAAAAAACATCTATTTTTATTAACATTTTGTCTGTGACTGCCCTACTGGGTGTACATATTACATGTTTTTATTGTATTTCTTATCAACATAAACACCCATGTATAGTGCACATTTCTGTGAGTCTTATTTCGATTTTAGGAAAGTGATGTGCGTGCAGTCAATACAAGAGAATTCCATTTTTTCACAGTTTTCTCCCAAACTTTAAACAACCTACTATGAAGCCACACTGGTGAAGTATATTGGTACATTTCATACTTTAACCCTTTCCCTCATAGAGGATACCATGAAAAGACCTATGCGAACAGCATAAAACCTGATCAGCCTGCGAGTAACTCGCAGGCTGATCAGGTTTTATGCTGTTCGCTGCTCCTCAGTGGTCTGGTAATGAGGATTTTGTAATTAAATTTGGTAAGGTTTAACTGTGGTTTTCTGCAGATCAGGCTTTATGTGGTACCTATTGAGTGCGTCAAAATGAGTCTATATGAGGGAAAGGGTTAAGTCGGTATTTAAAAGCTTCATAGTATATACTTACCAGTTCATTGTTGTCTGTTTGTGATTTTTATGTTATGTCGTTAACAACACAACATATTAGGATTGGTCGGGGGAACCTGAATACCAGATATCCAAATCCAATGCCCTCTAGCAAGCAAGCAATATATGCACCTGTTTGCTTGTACCATAGTTATGCAATAGATACATTTGCTTGCATGACAAGCTCCAGTTTAGGTGAGTGACATTTTTTTACATATCTTACATGATGAAAATGCTGTTACTACAATCTTCTTTGTATGAATTTTATCATTTTATGAATGATAACTCAGCAACAATGCGTAAGCGGGAAAAATTATCAATGAAAATACTATGAATGAATTGTGTGACGCAAGCCAGTGGTGCACTGTACTGAATTCTCATACCTCTGGCATGTAATATTTCCTTAGTTAACCAAAAAGCTATTTTAATGAAAAACAAGTGTTCAACCCTTAAAGTAAAATGATATAATAACTATGAGATCCATTTGATATGGAAAATCAATAAATCATTTCCAAATTTCAAGCCACTTAACTTTATCCTTTACTGTTTCAGGTTATGCTTAACGCAACATTAGGACTCTCAGTCCTTTGATTATCACTGGCACTAAAACTGCAAAATTGTCGATTTCATTGGAATCTTGATAACAATTTTTTTTTCCATCTGTACAAATCATTGTCAAAAGGCAACCTTAACAAAGTAATTGCGCAAAATCTTTAAAAGTCTGCTCCACCATAAACTTCCGGAGTCTTTTTTTTTTTTTTGCAATTAAGACTGGATGACGTAATACACCTGCGCATGCAATTATCCGCAATTTGACGATGTCAATTTCATGTCGTCAAATCATATCGCTCAATTCAAAATCGGCCAAACAAAAACAGAAGATGATTGTGGCACAGACTTATAAAGATGAACAAACTGTTAATATTTCGCCTTATTATTCATTATAGAAGAAAAATAGACTTTTCCAAGTTTTTGAACCTCAAACTCAAGGTGCACACTATACATAGTTGTTTACGGTACATATATTTATCATAATTTATGTACTAATTGTATGTACTTATTAACCCTTTCCCTCATAGAGGACACCATGAAAAGACCTATGCGAACAGCATAAAACCAGATTAGCCTGCGAGTAACTCACAGGCTGATCAGGTTTTATGTTGTTCGCTGCTCCTCAGTGGTCTGGAAATGAGGATTTTGAATTAAATTTGGTAAGGTTTAACTGTGGTTTTCTGCAGATCAGGCTTTATGTGATACCTATTGAGGGCGTCAAAATGAGTCTATATGAGGGAAAGGCTTAACATGAAAAAGAACCTGCCTAGTTTTAAATTTTCTTTTTTTTTTCCATCTTCTTGTCAATATATTATCAAAATCAGATATCTAACCTTTACCTCATGAATATTCATGTACAAATTAATGAATTGATGAATATTAATATTCTGAATCTGATCTCCCAGGAGCTGTTTGATCTTGGTCTCCCAGGAGCTGTTTGATCTTGGTCTGCTATGCTTACCAAGGAATCTGAGGTAAGGGGTTAAAACTTTAAAACAATAAATAAAATATTTATTGTAGTTCAATTACAATGCAAAATTTGACATTCAAATACAGGAATAGCGATTTATTGAAATTTGTGCAATAAACTCATGTGCACCTTAATCCAAATAAAGAACAAACTAAAATATATTGCTTCCATCAGTTCTACCCTGTACCTCATATTAATGTGTTTTTACACCTAATGACACACTCAGCAAACCAATATCAAACATTTTCTGAATGGTGATTTCTGGTTAGGGTTTCATTCTCTTTACTCATAAAATATAATACCTCAATCAGATTCTTTAGTCTGCATGCATGCACAGTCAAGAAAAAATAACCCGTCTCATAACTAATACCACTGGTTTCATAATCATACCACATAAAGTTCATTAACCCTTTCCCTCATATAGACTCATTTTGATGCCCTCAATAAGCCTGATCTGCAGAAAGCCAAACTCAAACCTTACCAAATTTAATTGTAAAATTCTCATTACAAACCACTGAGGAGCAGCGAACAGCATAAAACCTGATCAGCCTGCGAGTTACTCGCAGGCTGATCTGGTTTTATGCTGTTCGCATAGGTCTTTTCATGGTTTCCTCTATGAGGGAAAGTGTTAAATAATATTCATCAATTCACACATGTTTGCATGAATATTCATTAGGTAAAGGTCAATATGTGATATATTCAAATTGTGAAAATCAGGGCATGCATTTTAAGCATGTACACAAAGGAAATAAGTGCTGTTACTGAAAGTGATAAAAACCCTTCTATACCCTATCTCATGTACTCAAAAATATACAAAATAGTCAAAACACAAAATGTTTGTTTGTTTGTTTATTTGTTGGGTTTAACGTCCCACCGGCAGTATTTCAGTCATTTGGAGATGATGTCTACTTGAGACAGATATAGTGCTGCCACACTGCAGTATCACGCCGTAGACACAAAAGGGCCATAACTCTTAGAAAAATAAACCTTTGAGAAAGAAATGTTCGTTGATGTACCTTCTGTTAATATGTATGCTAAGTAGCGTCTATGTCACTGAAAGGTTTCTCAGGATATTAGGCTTTTTATAAAATGGAACAAGACAGGACAAGACCTGGGTGACTTCTACATTGCCCCACTTTATTTAGTGAAACAGAGGCATAAATTGGCTCAGAAATTAATTGATCAATCCATAATCAGGATGCACAGTAGCCCAATATAAGTAGATCAAAAGCATTTTATGGGTTATCATAAGAAAGAGAAGAAAATTTTACAATTATTTTTCTTTCAATCAAAATGTTCAATTTGACTAATTAGGACTTTCTGCCCTTTCGGCAGAAAGTCCTATTGGGTTTGTTATGTTTTTTATTATTCTTATTCTTCTTATTCTTTTTTTCTTCCTCTTGTATTTGTGTTAATTTCGATGTGTTGCCAATGGCCCAGAACAATGAAAATTTTATGGCATATATTTCAAACCATGAGCTTTCGAATGCAATGAATTTCATATTCATATGACGTAATATAACGTCAGATTTGACGTAAGGTGAAAAAGTTTGTACGCGGTCTACAGCCATTATTTCTGGGCCGATTTTCATCAAAATTTCACAGAATGCGTATGTTAGGCTCTAGTTGTGCCTTCCGGTGTCCGCTTTTCATAATTCGAAAATGCAATAGTTCTATGGCGAATCCAAGATTCGAACCATTGACGTCAAATTTAAAATGTGTATAAAATCGCTTACAAATGAGCTAGAAAGATGATATTTGGACAGAATATAAATCTCGAGGGTTACTTTACATTCTCTGAAGATGAACGTCATATGACGTCATGAGGTGAAAGGTAATTTCTAATTTTTATGTGTTAATTTTTATATGTTGTTTACGTCCGAGCACCTTGAAAATTTAATAGCATTTGCTTCAGATAGAACTGTTTCCATTTCAATAATTTTCATTTGACTATGACGTGTTTTGACGTCAAACTTGACGTCGTCTAAAAATGCTTGTACGCGGTCTACAGCCATTATTTCTGGGCCGATTTTCATTAATATTTCACAGAATGTGTATGTTAAAGTCTAGTTGTACATTCCGGTGTCCTTTTTTCCAAATTCGAAAATGCAAAGGTTTTATGGCGGATCCAAAATTCGAACCATTGACGTCAAATTTCAAATACGTATAAAATAGTTTCCAGATGAGTTAGAAATATAATATTATATTTGGATAGTATATAAGTCTCCAAGAGTGCTTTACATTCTATGAAGATGAACGTCACATGACGTCATATGACGTCATAAGGTCAAAAATAATTTCTGATATATACGCGTTAATTTAAATATGTTGTTTACTTCCCAGGACCATGTAAATCTAATGGTATGTACATCAATCCATGTGCTTTAGAATGCAATGTAATTCATATTAATGTGACGTTTTATCACGTAAGATTTGACGTCAGGACAAAAAGGTTTTACGCGGTGTACAGCCATTATTTTTGGACCGATTTTCATCAAAATTTCACAGAATGTATATGTAACGCTCTATATGTGTATCCCGGGTCCCTTTTTTACAAATTCGAAAAAGCAATGGCGAATCCAAGTTTCGAACCATTGACGTCAAATTTCAAATACGTATAAAATCGCTTCCAGATGATTTAGAAAGTTGATATTTGGATTGAATATTAGTCTTTGAGACTTATTCATATTCTGTGAGGATTAACGTCATTTGACGTCATAAGGTCAAAAAGAATGTTATTATATCTACGCGTTAATTTCTATATGTTGCAAAGTTGTAAGGAGCATGAAAAAATTACTTGATATATTCAAGATACTTAATATTTCATTTCATTGATTTTCTTATGCCTATGACGTCACATGACATCAAACTTGACGTTGTCTACACAAGCTTTTACGCGGTCTTCGGCAATTATTACAGGATGAAATTCGAATTGCAAGCATTTTAAATAAATTTGATTGTAACATAGATTATAAAAATAGTCCAAGTTAAATAAATCGATATAAAAAAAATGATTTTCAGTAACTTTTGCCATATCCTCCAAGTTAAACGGTTATATTTTTCAAAGTTTATTTAAGTTATGGCCATACAAAAGCAAGTTAGAGGCTGGAATTTCATATCCTTTTACTTTTTTTAGCTTTTAAATGTTTGAGAAATGTAGCAGAAAGTCCTATCATTCGTATCAACGAATGAAATCTAGTTTATCGTTGTTCATTTGAAATAAACAAAGAAGTCACAAAATATTTTTCCATCATGATCAAAATATATGTACCTTTTCTAAATCTGAACTGAGCTAACAGGACACTTTCAAATCATACCAATATTGTATGTGTTTAATTGGTACTTGATGCATAAAATTCTAATATTGTAGTCAATGGGATGGCACACATCTAGCTTAATGATGATTGGAATACCTCAATGACTATATACTTACATATAAATAAAATAATGACATTTACACATACAAATATTATCAATTGACAAAAATCTCATCATTATCCCATTACAATCATCTGCTTACTCCACAGGATACTTATAGCGAAAAGTTAAACCTCATCTTTAATTAAACCATGTTAACCCTTTACTCATAAAGACTCATTTTGACATACTCAATAGGTACCACATAAAGCCTGATCTGCAGAAAACCACAGTTAAACCTTACCAAATTTAATTATAAAGTCCTCATTTCCAGACCACTGAGGAGCAGCGAACAGCATAAAACCTGATCAGCCTGCGAGTTACTCGCAGGCTGATCTGGTTTTATGTTGTTCGCATAGGTCTTTTCATGGTTTCCTCTATGAGGGAAAGGGTTAAGGGACTATTTCCCATTTTTTAAACTAGGTCAAGTGCTCACAAAAAGTATAACAAACAAACCCAAATGCTGAGTTGTTGAAAACTAGGTCAACCACTAATCACATGAAATCCCAGTGCAGCTATTGTTTGTTCCTTTCTGAAAACCTCATTAAATTCATGTAGTTTCCCAGAATGCTTAATTTACCCGAAGATTTTTTTCCCCAAGTCAAAAAAATGGCATATTTCCCATATTAAGGCCTCTTTCTCATTATCTGGAAAAAAGGCCAGATTTGTATAAATTTGTAAATTTAATTCCTTTCTTTCATCTAATTAACACTATTTAACCCTTACCCTGCTGGAACCGTAAGTGCTAATCTTTTCCACCAGTAAAGGCTCTTTACTGTTGGCTAACCAACTACAAGTTTTCATCTTGATATCCCTAAAACTGATAATGGACAGTTCCAAAAAAGGCGCCAGCTTAGTCCATTTGAGAAATTCAGCAGGTTAAGGGTTCTGACATTATAAACATTAAAATATTCTTTTTATTTGGAACATGAATTAACTTTAAATTCCATCACAATTATTGGTCATATATAAATCAGAAAAATACGAAAATAGTCCATTTCAACCTGACCAATCTGTATTCCCATATGAACCCTGATAATTATGACATAATGTTACTTGTTACCATTTAAACATGTGACCTTATGACATAGAAACCTCAAAATTAACTGTATGGGTTCGATCTTCTACCATCTACATATAAGATGAAACTGAGTTAATAGTGCCAAAGACACAAAAAGATCTTATAAATTTGTTGGGCAAAGCTTTACTGGATAACATACTGTTTTTTGGGGTTTTTTTTAGAATTCATCATGTGACCTTGACATTGAGGGTATTTATTGACTTTTGGATGCTATTTAAGAAGCAATCATAAAAAGTTTGAACTACAATATCATTTGACAAAACTGGTAGAGTGAGAGTCCAAAACTTCCAAATCTTTGCCTTGGATCCTTCTTTTTGCAATTTTGTGAGCCCAGTTTACTCTTTAACCCATAACCTGCTGAATTTCTCAAATGGACTTAGCCAGCATCATTTTTTGGAACAGTCCATTATCAATTTTAGGGATAACAAGATGAAAACTTGTAGTTGCATGGTCAGCCAACAGTAAAGAGCCAGGCCAGCCTGCACATCTGTGGCTCTTTACTGGTGGCAAAGGTTAGTACTTACGGTTCCAGCAGGGCAAGGGTTAATCATCCTGTGTAGGACCAAACTATTCACACTGTAAATTCAAGCATAAGAGATGTAAACAGCCACTGCCACCTTAAGTATTCAGTTCCCATACAGAGTCATCTTAAAATTTAGTCGATCAATAGAAATATATTCAATGTACATATTTTCTCAGTGGGCGACTAAATTTTCTGATATGTGTGCCTCAATATCTTTCAAGTTTAAGCAATATATGTGCAGATTTCATTAAATGAAGACTGACCACAAATTTTAATGGTCCTTAAATAGAAGTTATTTAAAAGTAATGGCTTTTAATTAATCTTCATATTTTAGTAGAGTTTTAAGAGTTTTTTTATAATAATTTTACCACCCATTAAAGTCATGCCACCTAATGAAGTTTAAAGAGATTTTATCATAAATTAAATGCAGATAAATGGCCATCAAATTATAATTATGATTTAATGGTCACTCAGTTTCTATTTTAACACTAAATTTTATGAGCTTATTTAACGGCAGTTTTATGAACACTACTAAAAATGTGACAATTATAACTTTTATAAATTTCTAAGGTCATTAACCAAGATTTTAACAGTGTTCTTTAATGGTGTCCATTAAAAATTCATTAGAATTTCTTGGAAAAAAATTAAGTGTATTTTAACCATGTTTTAATGATACTGGCATGCAGTAGATAAGTTATCACATGGCCATTGTTTTGTGCAGAGCAATATAATCAGCCTCTTTATCAATCAGTGCGGACTGTGAGGTGCATAACTAAAATTGTAAATGAAGGCAATTAATACTAAAAAAAACATGTATGGAAACTCTTATAGTCCCAGTATCCCGTCTATAGATATTCCATGGTATTCCACGGTGTTCCATGGAAATCCGTGGAAAAATATGCCACGGAGTATTCGGACTATCAACTTTTCCAATTACAATTAAAAAAATTTGAAGAAAAAAAGAAATACCATGGAAAACTTACATTTGCCACGGAAATCTGCATTTTTCCGTGGAAAGCCACGGCTTTCCATGGAAATCTGCAGTTTTCCGTGGAAATTTCAATTTTGCCGTGGAATTCCACGGCTTTCCATGGAAATCTGCAGTTTTCCGTGGAAATTTCAATTTTGCCGTGGAATTCCATGGCTTTCCGTGAAATGCCACGGAGTATTCGGACGGATATCCTCGACAACGTCCGTGGAATTCCGCGGCAAAATGCAATGTAGATGGAAATCCACGGCAAAATTTAGATTTCCATGGAAAAAAAAAGGGCTGAAAAATAAAAAAAAATCTGGCTTGAAAAATCAAAGATTATGTTATAAATGGCAACTTCTATAACAAGTTTGTCTATAAATCATATTTAACAGTAATTTGAATATCAAGACAAGAACATATATACATAATCATTGCATACCACAGCATGGGTCATTGCATACCACAGCATGGGTCTTCTTTTTGCATAAAGGGCTTCTCGGCAACATAAGCATTAGTTTTTCATCACTTGATGAAAACTCCAAATTCTGCTTTAATCCTTATATTTACATATTATTTTCCATCTATTTTAGATAAAATTATTACAGCAATTATTACAGTATATTTTTCATTTTGATATTTAAAAAGTAAACTACATCAACATACTGAATAAGTGCATACATTTGTATAGTAACTTACTGCAAACCTCACATGATGACCTAATGACAATGCAACGTCTCATTAGCGAAACAAAATTATGCAACCAATGAAATGCAAACTGTCCTTTTTAGCTCTGTTAAGCTGCTAATATTTTTATTATAGGATTCATTTTTTCTGGTCTTTATGCATGTGTAAAGAATGTCAAATCGTGCACAAATCTGACAAAAAGTCAAATTATTAAAGCGTGGAACCGTTGTGAACTACATTCAAGTTCGCATATTGTTAAACCGACCTTTAAAATGTTGATGCTTCTTTGTTTACCCGAGAAACGTAAAAGTAGTCCCGCTCCAGGGTTTTATCGAAAAATAAGTCTTTAAAAAAAAAAATTGACGTTGTCCAATGAAAATGTTTTAAATACAAAATTATATGATAATGAGATTGGAATTATTGGGAAATGAAATGCAGTTAACCTATATAGTTCATTTAAAGACGATATCTAGATTTTCTTCCCTCCCATAGACTTTTTTCATTTTTTTTATATTTTGTAGAAATAAGTTTGAGAAATTCAAAAAAGCAAAGAAAAAAAGGGGTCACCGAACTCGTTTTTGAGATATAGCTCAATTTCATAGTAGGTGTAGATGTCATTTCTGGAACTGATTCAGCATCAAATACAGTACATACTGATATGTACATACTGATATGTAAATGTTGGTTAAAAAGACAAAACATAACTGAGTGCATTATCTTTTCACCTATAAAATTTAATATGATATTTATTTCATTGATATAAATGCTTATACAGTGTCTGTGGTGGTATCTAATATCAAAACTACATTTCATAGTGGTGGGCTAGTGTGAAAAATAGTCCCACAAGTTCAACAACTTTTCACACTAAATCTTCAATTACAAAAAAAACTGTTCCATAGAAATTTCTTAAATTTATATATATCATTGAATAATATCTACTGAAGACATACATATGTAAAAAACAATGGGTCATTATGTAAACCCCGACATTTGATAAAATATTAAAAAAATTGATTTATAGTTTTAAAGGAAAACTCTCTGTGTCCTTGACCTTGTTTTTAAAGCTCAATGATAATTGGAAAAATGTCAAATTTTGACACATTATAGTTAATATCTGTAGAAATGCCACATGCAAACTAAAACCATGATATTTATTTATTAATTATTTCTATGAAGAATTTTTAATATTTAGAACCACTTTCTAAAATTTCATAAATACAGCATAAATTTGGATGTGTTTTAAAAATACACATTCTTTGGTTTCAAACTATAAACTACTTCGGTTCATTCAGATAACATAATGATAATTAAACATGATATATCATTATTGCATACAGTGGATTTTAAAAAAGTGCTTTACACAGAAATATTAAAAATATACATACATGTACCAGGGCTGTCCCAAAATAGCACACTTATTCATGTAGTTGCTAGAGCTTAATCTGTATGCACCTACAGTAATGCTGAGTAATGCTAATTTACGAGGAAAGATTCGATTTGAAAAATTACAAGTTGTGGCCATCTCGTTCCATAACATACAAAAGGGTTTTCAAGAAGTCTGTGGGTTTTCTTCATATCTCCCTTACTACGGTGTATCAAGATGTATTCAAACTATAGCAAAAGTCCATGAACTTCTGAAACACCCCATGTACACCGAGATATCCGTGATTTTACTGAACAGTGTGTTTCAGAACACAATCTGCCCATTTTTCTCATTATATTGCCCTGTCTGAACAACTAAGGATTCCAGGGATTTCCCGTATTCTTTCATTTGATGAAGAGATTAATCAAGCATCATTTAAGGTTTTGCTATTTCGAAATTTTGAAAAATGTTTTTTTCCCTTGCAAATTCTAAGCTAAAACACACTGGGGCTTTAATAGTAAGTTTTTCAGGTTCATTAATATTAACTACATCAAAACTGGTGCTGAATCACATCATTAATGGATCATTAACAAATTGATTTACTGGCAAACATGAAATAACTGCCCAAAAATTAACGGCATTACACGGAACTGTGCTGTCCAAAAGCTACTGTGTATGGTTCCTAGGAGGGGAAAGCAAAGAGAATAAAGTAAACAGCAAAAAATGAAAGCAGTTGAAGCTTGTGCCAAAAAATGAAATGACAAGCTAATTTTCTTCAATGTGCAATCTCAGACTCCTAATTCTAGGATTGCAGCTAAAATTGCTCAATATTCTACTGATTGTAGCAAAATCCTTACTACGCTGTTCTGTTTTCCTCCCTACAAATGCAAATTCCAAAATAATATAATAATCTGTTCAGCTTTCCTCCCTGAAATAAAAGAGCTAATGCAAAATAGTTAACATGTTGAACTGCCTCTGCCAATTAACAAAATGACCATGCTATGATATGAAATTCATGATTAAATTTCTGCTTCAACTTTTTCAATTAGTTAAATTATTTTCAATTATTTTCATGAAATGTTCATGAGACATTCCTCACACAAATATTTGATAAAAATATGGTCTTCAAAGACATTGAAAAAGAATTTCCATTTAATTTTCCAAATGTGAGGTTCATGAACAGTCCATGAGAAAAACATGCTCATTACCTGCTGTTCTTAATCAATAATATTAGCCCAACTGTTGTCTTTCCTTCAGGAATATATCCTTACCTCTAAAATATGAAACAGTTTTTTAACATAAAATATTAATAAACCAAGCAGGGCTTTTTTCAATCATGCAGTTTCCCCTGTAATTGCTAATTACACCAGGATCTTTTATTCCCCAAATGTGAGAAAATGGTGTTTTCATTCCCCAAAACATGGTTTTAAGACACTTTCCCTGTTATCTGAAAGCAAAACCTGATGGTATTATGGACGGGTTTTTGTGTACTTTTTTTTTTACGTAAAGTAGATCAAGGGTCAAGGTCAACTGTATAATGAAGAGGTCCATCCACTTAAAAGCCTTCCTGTCAAAATATTGAAGCAAACCAAACCAATGAAACACATAGAAATAATAGTAGAATAACCAAAAGGTAAACCTGTCCAGATGCCTTTTTTTTTTTTTTTAATCAAAAGGAGGTAAAAGGTCAAGGTCAAGTTCAACTGCATTATGTTGAGGTCTATCCTAAATATTGAAACAATTTAATGAAGGACATAGAAGTTATAGCAGATTTAAACAAGAGGGCCAGGCCTGAGATTAATTGCCTTCATTACCTGCACTGCTGAAAAAATGAAGAATTGCAAGAGTGTAAACAAATGAAATCTGGCATTTTTTTATATTAAAAGGGGCATAACTCCTGACATAATAGGCTGAAATCAGCCATAATCAAACTGGATTATCAGATTAAGGTCATAAACATTTTCATAAGTTTAAAGATGATTGTTTAAGAAATGAAAACGCTAGAGTGGAAACAAAATGAAATCTGGCATTTTTTATATTTAAAGGGGCATAACTCCTGACATAATCAGCAGATATCAGCAATAATCAAACTTGACTGAGAAATTATGGTCATAAACAATGTCATTATGTTTGATGATTGCTCAAGAAATGAACATGCTACAGTGTAAACAAAGTGAAATCTGGCATTTTTTTTTTATATCAAAAGGGGCATAACTCCTGACCTAATTAGCCGATATCAGCCATAATCAAACTTGATCGAGAAATTATGGCCATTAACATTGTCAAAGTTTGAAGATGATTGTTCAAGAAATGAAGACGTTAGAGTGTAAACAAGGTGAAATATTGCATTTTTTATATAAAGGCATAACCCATGCTAGAGTGTAAACAAAGTAAAATCTTGCATCTTTTAATATCAAAAGAGGCATAACTCTCAACCAAATTGGCCGATATCAGCCATAATTAAACTTGACTGAGATATAATGGTCATTAACATATGATGATGGCTCAAGAAATGAAGATCTAGAGTGTAAACGAAATAATTGTGGACGACAGACGGGACAACGGACATTCATTCATGTGCTCAGGTGAGTTAAAAAAGGTCAACCTGAACGGATGCTCAATGCCTGCTGCCTGACCAGGCACAAGCAATTCAAAGGACTGAACTTTTCATTGAAAAACCCAGTCAAAAAAGAGCTGCTATGCAAACAAGATAAAATCTCAAAATTTGAGTATATAAAATTCTATACTTAATGAAGAAAAAGTATACATATACAACTTAACAGTCTATAGGAGTACAGACAGAAAGATGGCCACTAATGACACCCGAGAAATAGAGCAGACAAATCTCGTTTAAAGACAGACTGGAGAACATGACTTCAATAAAGCCCCCATACAGCTAGTATTTTGGGATTAATGATATAATCCCTCGAATGTTCAAATTAAAACTAGAACTGCCATTGTAATGGCACGAATACCCCCCCCCCCCCCCCATGTCGCTTTGTCACAGGGATTTTTATACAAATAACATGTAGGTCAGAGACATGTAAATGTATTGGCTCAACAAGGAAAATAAATAATATTAACACATACATTAATTTATTTAATGAAAACAAGGCAGTCCAAAGGACTGCTATATCCCCCGCCGCTGGCCAAATATTAGAATTTGTTTGGTCATAGGATTATGTTCACCTTAACCTGGCATGGTTGTAGCAGACATAGAAGATCAGTTTAAGACAATTTAACTTTCCGGAGTTATGTATGAATCTCAGAATTCGGAGGCACATATATTAAAAGTTTACTGACAAGTTTTACATGGGAAACAGTAAAAAAAGTGAACATCAATGAAGTATAGGATGTGTAAGTTAACCACAAAATACATGTGTAACTCAATTAAAAACTTTATATGTCATGACATAATTTGTATGATTGTGAACATGACACAAGATATCAAGATGACATGAAAAAGTGGAGGCTTAAACATTTGACCTTCAAGATGACCTTGACCTTGAGCCAGCTGACCGCCTCATGCCTTCTGCACATCAGCTCAGTGAGGTTAACATTTTAGCCGAGTTTGAAGAAATTGTGTCCAAGCGTTCATGAGATATGGAGCGGACATGAAAATAACATTTGACCTTCAAGTATGACCTTGACCTTGACCCAGCGTGACCGCCTCATGCCTTCTGCACATCAGCTCAATGAGGTTAACATTTTAGCCGAGTTTGAAGAAAATGTGTCCAAGCGTTCATAAGATATGGAGCGGACACGAAAATAACATTTGACCTGCAAGTATGACCTTGACCTTGAGCCAGCGTGACCGCCTCATGCCTTCTGCACATCAGCTCAATGAGGTTAACATTTTAGCCGAGTTTGAAGAAAATGTGTCCAAGCGTTCATGAGATATGGAGCGGACACGAAAATAACATTTGACCTTCAAGTATGACCTTGACCATGAGCCAGCGTGAGCGCCTCATGCCTTCTGCACATCAGCTCAATGAGGTTAACACTTTAGCCGAGTTTGAAGAAAATGTGTCCAAGCGTTCATGAGATATGGAGCGGACACGAAAATAACATTTGACCTTCAAGTATGACCTTGACCATGAGCCAGCGTGAGCGCCTCATGCCTTCTGCACATCAGCTCAATGAGGTTAACATTTTAGCCGAGTTTGAAGAAAATGTGTCCAAGCGTTCATGAGATATGGAGCGGACACGAAAATAACATTTGACCTTCAAGTATGACCTTGACCTTGAGCCAGCGTGACCGCCTCATGCCTTCTGCACATCAGCTCTATGAGGTTAACATTTTAGCCGAGTTTGAAGAAAATGTGTCCAAGCGTTCATGAGATATGGAGCGGACACGAAAATAACATTTGACCTTCAAGTATGACCTTGACCTTGAGCCAGCGTGACCGCCACATGCCTTCTGCACATCAGCTCAATGAGGTTAACACTTTAGCCGAGTTTGAAGAAAATGTGTCCAAGCGTTCATGAGATATGGAGCGGACACGAAAATGTTTCGGACACACTGACGGACGGACGGACGAAGGGCATTCCTATAGCCCCCCTCCCGCTTCGCTGCGGGGGATTAATTAAGTATGAAAATTTACAAAAGGCAATAACTCCAAATTACGCGACAGAGAGTTATGGTTCATGGTCACTGCACGCCCCCTCAATGAGATCTATCACATATTAAGTTTCATCTTGATATCTTTTATACTTTTTGAGTTACGGCCCAAACAAAAATTAAGTATGAAAATTTACAAAGGACAATAACTCCAAAATTACGCGACAGAGAGTTATGATTCTTGGTCACTGCACGCCCCCTCAATGAGATCTATCCACTTATGAAGTTTCATCTTGATACCTTTTATACTTTTTGAGTTACAGCCCGGACAAAGAAACCGACAGACGGACAGACAGCCGGACGGACGGACGGCCAGACAGACAAGCTGAATCCAGTATACAACTTACAACTTCGTAGTGTGGGGGGTATAACAATGAAATAAAAACTACCTTGTTTGTGACACAATCATTGAAATAAGACTAATGGATTAATGCTCAAAGTTTGAGCATTATTCACAATGTTGTTGTTGTTGTTGTGGTTGTTGTTGTTGTTGTTGTGGTGGTGGTGGTGGTGGTTACCTTCTCTGTGACAATATTTCAGTCATATTGCAGCGTCAAGCTTATTACCTGTTGAGGCTCAAGACCCAGGGTGTATGGAGGCACCCAGCTACAATCAACTACAGCAAGTCAGCTGGAAAACTTCCTCATATGAAAAATCTGTTTTCAATGGAGTTATGCTTGTTTGTTTATTGGGTTTAACGTTCCACCAACAGTATTTCAGTCATTTGGAGACGATGTCTACTTGAGACAGATATAGTGCTGCCACACTGCAGAATCACATGATAGACATGTGGCATGATACCACACCCAGTCACATTATCCTGACACAGGGCCAACCAGTCCTGCAATTACCCTTATATGCCGAGAGTAAAGCAAGGGAGCTATACCAGTGCCTTTTTTTACAACTTTGGTATGTCATGGCTGGGGATTGAACCAACGACCTCCCACTCTTGAGGCTGACGCTCTAACCACTCGGCCACTGGGGACAGTCAATGGAGTTTAGTACTATACTCCAACTGGTATAATGCCATATCACATTATAAGAAACTTAATCAATTATTAATATTTTCAAATGTTACTCCCTGAACATCTAGGTACTAAATAAGAGTAGGGAACAGAATAAAACCTGATCAGTTAATGAGGTACTTGCAGGTTGATCTGGGCTTATACTGGTTGCAAAGATTTTTCAAAAGTCTGATCTCAAGAAACAATAGTTTAATGGCTTTTGTATTTTTCTTAGTTTTCATGTTTACAATTCACAACC
Source organism: Solen grandis (assembly GCA_021229015.1). Classification (NCBI taxonomy): domain Eukaryota; kingdom Metazoa; phylum Mollusca; class Bivalvia; order Adapedonta; family Solenidae; genus Solen; species Solen grandis. Next base: position 12,829,451 of record CM037786.1, on the reverse strand, counting down.
AGTCATGTTTTTTGTTTGTTTAATACATCAAACTTTTAATCAAAAATATCTAAAAGCCCACAAAACAATTACCAAGAGTTTTGTCTGTTTACGGAAGTAATCAACAATTGACAAATTGGAATAATGAAACTACACAAAAACAACAAAGTCATTATTTGTATGAGTCATTAGTTTATAATACAAAATTATTACTTGAAGACATCATTTATTATTTGCAACAGAAAAACTCTCATTTTCATTTCTTTTTTTTTATCTTACGCATGAGAAAAACAAGGAAACAAGTGTTTATTACAGCTCAAGTGAAATACAATTCATATCCTCAAATACTGAAAGTTATACATCAATACTGAAATGACATCCTTTTGTAAGTACATTACATAAGCCTACTGCAGGGAAAACTATAAAATCGACCATGAAAGACCTGCACAAAATTACTACATTCCCTGAAATTATTTACTGTTAATTAAACTATCATTACCTTGACTTAACCTTTTACTTAATATAGACTCATTTTAACGCGCTGAATAACATAGCAGACCCTACGACAGCTTTCTGATCAGGGTTTCTACAGTTTGCTCAAATAAATCTTACGCAATCCGATTCTACACAGTCAACATGGCATTAGAAAAATCCAATGTTTCATATACTATTTAAAGGTCTGAGTCAATTAATATTCATCATGTCATTAATCTGTACATGAATATTCATGAGGTCATGAGGAACCAGACGTCAATTCACCTTTTGAACTCAACTTATCAGAGCACTGCTGCAACTGGTGTTTACTGGTTCCCTGATATTATATGCTGTGAAAATGAAAAATGTAAATGCTGTTTTACATATTACCTGTGATTGGTTGATTTTTTACAGGTGGGAGTAGGCATTAATCATGTAATAGCCAACCCTTCTCTAGAGCTTCCACGTGAACTTACTCATACTTAAAATGCAGTATCTAATATGGTATCTAAACTCACACCCTAAAAATAGAGATACAGACAGACAGACTTGCAGAATAGTCAGTCAGATTTTTCTAGAGTCTAACATGATGGAGAATGCACTTCCACTAGATTTTAAGTTTAAATAATTAATTAGATACAACTGTTCAGTAAAATTATTTGTTTGTTTGTTGGGTTTAATGTCCCATCAACAGTATTCTAATCATTTGGAGACTATGTCAACTTGAGACAGATAAAATGCGTCACACTGCAATATCTCACATGCTACCCCTTTAAACAATTTTGGTATGTAGGTCAGGGATCAAACCCATGACCTCCCGATCCTAAGGAGGACTCTCTTACCTCTCAGCCACTAGTGTTTCTGTAAGTTCGTAACAATTTATCGATAAATAGCAAAATATACGTATAAGAATGCGTGTCTCTGCTATATACCACCAAAAATGACAACTGTGAGTTGCTAGCATCTGATTTATAATTCTTCCTAACTTTACAATAAACCTATTTATTTCTGGGATGCTTTCACAGGGAAAATGGAGATAGAGTTTTATTACACATAAAGAGACTTCCTTGCTGATTTATACCTTCTTGCAGTGTTTCTGGGATTTAATTAAATAATTGCTGTACCTCAGGATTTTTGACATAAAAATAATCTGACTTAAATACATGCATGTAAATTTCAGAATCACATAATTCCTTTCACTTTTCCCAAAAATATCATAATTCAAATTTTATTTAAATCATACAAATATTAAAATTCAATTTATCACCAAAATTATAAAAGACGAGCATGATTTCATTCTACTGTCTACAATAGACCATACATCTTTGAAAGTATTTATAAGATATTTCAAGTGACAATGAGTACAAGTGATTGCCCTTCAATACATTAAAACTTTTTAAGACTCTTTTAAATAACCCTATGAAAGTTCACCACAAGAAGACTCAGAAAGAGATTTCTTTACTACTATACCATCATGTACTGTGAACTTTTACATGTCTTACTTTTTAGAAAATGCATGAAGAGTGCAAAATAAAACAAGACCACTACATACGGAGGCCAACACACGTCCACTAGGTTGTTTTTTTTAAAGAGGGAGATAAATGAGGTCAAAATGGACCTAAGAGTTATGGTTCTTGATAAGAAATTTTAATGATTTTTTAATCAATTGATTTTAGCCCTTCAAGTTTATCAAGTAATTAATATTTTGGTCCAACCTATGCATCTAGTATACCAAGCTAATTCAACCATAAAGTAATGTGTGAGCTGATCTGGTTTTATATTGTCTGAACTTATCAGTGGAATCTTAATGATGAGATTATAATGGCATAAATCTTGTTAAAACTGAAAAGTATTCCAGACAGATCTGGCTTTCATTAGTCTAACAATGTGTAAAATGTTGAATGTATCATATTGTATAAAAACCAATATCATACATAACTACCATAATTCTAAAAGAAATATTAATGGAAAAACTGCTTAAAGCCTGTAAGATATACAAAGCCTAAATAATCGGTGATACATTACTGATACAACTTTTGTTTACAAGTGGCTTGAAGATTTCCTTATTTAGTGCAACAACTTTAAACAATAGTATTCTAAATCAAAGAGAAATGTATTAACATAAACATTTTCAGATAAAATTCTGTAAAAAAAAAAAAAAAAAAAATGAGTCCGACAAGGCTTCAGGATTATTTCCCTACATTATACAGGATATAAATTGCAGAAGTGTAGCACAATGTTTTAAAGCACACCTCTGACTCTCTCACTAATGTCAGCAGACGTAACATTAATGTTAATTTCTAACAGACGTACACATTCAGTTCTAAATGCAATTATAGTGTCTAATTTAAGCTGTAATAACACTGGCAAAATGTCAAGAACTTGAGAAAATCTGAACCTCTTTTTCAGGGTAGTACTCATTTGCGAAATTTTATTATTAAGATATGGGTTTAACATTACAGGCTTAAAAGAAAGCAAGATCTTTAAATTTACAATTTCTTTATCTGATATGGTACATTTTCCAAGACTGTTACTGTTGCAGCCCATTACCTCATGCAGGGGGCCGCTGTGGCCGAGTGGTTACAGTCGTGGACTACAAATCTCTCAGCCCCTCACCGCTGTGGGTGCGAATCCTGGTAGGGACTTCGGATTTTTCATGTGAGGAAGCCTTCCAGCTGGCTTGCTGTAGGTCGGTTGTTCTACCCGGGTACCTTTGTGTACTCGGGGTCTTCCTCCACCTTTAATTAGCTGGACATCGCTATATGATTGAAATACTATCGCAGAGACGGTAAACCCCAATACAAAAACAACAACAACCTCATGCAGACGAATTTTGACACCTAGCTTTGCTTACAGATCAGACAGGTCCTTTCAGGAGCTGTCTGATCAGGGTCTTCTGTCTGCTCATATCATAAATTCGGAAGCTCAGATTTAAAAGATCTGTCCATAAGACAGCACACTGGATTATTTAGTGCTTGCAGTAGAAAAGGCAAACAAGAATCTCTGAAATTTCAAAAGGCAATATTGGTCATAGTTATGTCAGTTTCCATGTCAGACAGTCAAGTACTCTTGCCTACAAGTGGAAGCAATTGTCAAAAGCAGGCATTCCAAGGTTCCATGCAATACCTTAACCCTTTCCCTCATATAGACTCATTTTGACGCACTCAATAGGTACCACATAAAGCCTGATCTGCAGAAAACCACAGTTAAACCTTACCAAATTTAATTACAAAATCCTCATTTCCAGACCACTGAGGAGCAGCGAACAGCATAATACCTGATCAGCCTGCGAGTTACTCGCAGGCTGATCTGGTTTTATGCTGTTCGCATAGGTCTTTTTATGGTTTCCTCTATGAGGGAAAGGGTTAAAGGGTTCAATAAAAAGGTAAGGTTGTATGAAAATCTTAACCAAATTCTATTTAAGTCGAAAAAAGGGGCATAATTATTATTTCATATTGATTTTATCTTGCCTACAATTGTAGATGATGTTTATAAACAGGTATTTCGTACTACCTCTTTTTTTTCACTGAACCTTTGAGGTAGTGCTTTGAAACTTAGAATACTAATGTTTTCTGATTATCACCTCCATGTGAAGGCAAGAGCACATAACTCTGTCATGGATTTTTACCAAATTATGCACTATTTCAACTTAAAATTCGGAAAAGATTTTCATACAAGCTCACTTTTTCACTGAACCCTTTGAGATATATTTTGCTTTGAAACTTGGAAGGCATGTTTATTTTCATTTTTTACCTTTTGATAATACAGAGATTCTTATTTTGCTTTTTATTGAAATATCGTTTTTTTATTAATAAGCACTGAAATAGTCGAGAGCACTCTCTTACAAATATTGGAGTGACCAGCATAATCTGTGAACTTGACTGATTACCTGTAATCTGTAACAACCCACAGTTTCGTCTTGTCATGTCAAAGCAAAGGATGGTTCCTAAACTGTCAATCAAATATGTTTACATTAACTGGCTTATCCAACCAGGGTAAGTGTGAAGCACATGGTGAACGGTTGACCTACTTTACTCAAAAGAACATGTGCTTTTTGTTTGTGATACTGTTTGTGAGCACTTGACATAGGTATGAATAGAAACTGTCAAATTATCAATAGGGGGAAGAGTTACATTCAAATTGCAAAAACTGTCCCTGGTGGCCCGAATGGTTAGAGCTTCCGTCCCAGGAGCGGGAGGTCGTGGGTTCGATCCCCAGCCGCGACATACCAAAGTCATAAAAATGGTACTGATATAGCTCCCTTGTGTGGACCTCAGCATATAAGGCTAGTCGCAGGACTGGTTGGCCCTGTGTCAGATCTAGGATAACATGACTGGGTGTGGTATCATGCCACATGTCTACGTGATACTGCAGTGTAGCAGCACTATATCTGTCTCAAGTAGACATCGTCTCCAAATGACTGAAATACTGTCGGTGAGACATTAAACCCAACAAACAAACAAATTGCGAAACCATCCATAACTGGCCAAGAGTCTGGCAGTTGCTAGTACAAGACTTGAACAGTGTGCTACGGACAACCATCTGGAATCTGACTACCAACTTCAGAAGATGCCTCCAAGCTAAAATTAACAGGCGTGAGTCAAATACCAGTTACTAAACCCTGAATAAAGAGTTTTATCATCTTTAATAAAGAATGAGATAAATACATCCATTCACTCAAAATCCAGTTCCTATGGTTACCTTGTTTATTATATAGATTTTCCTTAAAACTGCAAGAAATTTAAAAAGTAACCAATAAAATAAAAAAATGTGTCATTGAACTTAAATATAGCCAATTTACACACAAATATTTTGAGTAGAATATATACTTAATCTATTTATTTATTTACTACTGTTATAGTTCTCTTCACCACCAAAAATCCCCTGGAACATTTTAAGGTTATGTATCAAATAAACAATTCATTAACTGAAATTAAGTGGCATTAATCATTCCAATCAGCAGACTTTACTCCTGCATATTTAATGAATGCTGCAAGCCTACACAAACTGCATGTACACAAAGTTATTTGCATCCAGTGCGTAGATCCTTTGTTACTTAGTGAATTAGAGCTGTCACTGAAAATAACTAATATCCGGGCTACACAACCTTGAGTCAATATATTAAAATATAACTGAAGTTTTTGTAAAATGGGACAGGATTTACTGGGACTGAACGTCACTTAGTCTCAGAATTTTGGTATATTTATACATGCGCAGATCCAGGGACTATGAAATGAAGTGTACATGTGTGTGTGTGGGGGGGGGGGGGAATTTCCCCCCTCTTTTATGCATATTTTAGGCATAATTAGCCAAATCTCAGGGGAGGGGTCCAGAACCCCAGTACCCCCATCTGGATCCACGCATGTTTATATAATTTGCTCAATACACTTCATTAAAAAAACTTAAAGTAAAACCCTTAATTTTAGAATATCATGTTTCCATGATTTTATGATCTAAACTGTTTTAAACCACACAAGGCTAAAATAAGTAACTTAAATGAGGATAATCTCATCTTAAAAAACCTCTCTCTCTCTCTCTCTCCATACAGACAAATCTCTTAAAACTACCCATTTTATTTAGGCCCTTTATTTCTAATTGTTTGTTTTATGGTCTACAAACAGTCAACACCCAATTCAGTCGTAGAGTGAAAAAACAAAACAAAACAAGAAAAATAGACAACACAAAGAGGATATTGTAAAACAGCATGGGATTTCTGCAATAGGGCTTTATTTTAGGAAATTGATGGAAGATTAAGTATATTATTCAATTTATATAGCATGATAGATTCTTGAACATACAGTGAAACCTCGGAAAACCGGACCCCCAGAATACCGGAATTCCCGGAATACCGAACGATCATGCTGGTCCTGTTTTTTTTCCTTCTTATTTTCATGTTTTTAAAGTCCCAGAATACCGGAACCTCAGAATTCCAAAATCCGAACGATTATCCTGTCCCAAAATGCACTTAAACTACATAAAATTACCCCACAAAACCGAACTGCCAAAAGTTGTTCACACGTTCACACGTCTAGACTAATCGAGTGTCCAGCGTGTCAAACTGGTATAAAATGGCACATTGTGTACTGTCAGTAATTTGTGTATACAAGCTGCACTAAGGTGTCAGCAGAATAACCTCGCACGCGCCATAACAAAGGGCAAATTTCAAACATGTTGACAAAATTCTGTTTTGGACGGTATGTTTTATTGTAAGGGTTTACTGTAATCAATAGGAAAGTGAAAACGAGGTGCGATAATTAGAAACGACGATTATAAAAGGTTAAGTCCTTTAATGATGGACATCATTTGGTCTTAACGGTTTCGCTGGCGGAATTTAATTACGTAAGTGAAGTTAAATGTGTTAATTAGAATTTGTTTGGTTTCAGATAAATTTATTTGAACTTTAAAGATGCACCGCATGCGAAAAATAATTGATGTTACTCGCTACATTTTTCCCTTTGTAAATAAGATGTGTTTAAGGTAGATCTAATTATTGAGTTATCATCACAAAATATTCAACGATTTTTAATTTTTTGAAACACTCTTTGGTAACATTTGCTAAAGCAATCATGACCGAACCCTCTAGTAAACGTCGACAGGTTGAATTAACTCTAGAAGATAAAGTTAAGCTTTTGAAAGAATCAGAGTCCATTCCTAAGCCTACGTTAAAGGTGAAAAAAATAATATTTCTCTAGATAAATCACAAAATATGAAAAAAAAAAAAAAAAATAATAAAAAAACATATTTGAAAGAAACCCCACAAAACCGAACACCTCAGAAAACCGAACTTTTCACCTGGTCCCGAGGGGGTTCGGTATTCCGAGGTTCCACTGTATATGTTCTTTTATGCTATCCTTGTAACTTACCAAGAACACTGGCCACACACAATTTAATTTCTTGGACTCTAAAGATATGCATAAAAAATGGTCTTCTTAACTATAAAAAAAAATCATGTTTTAGGTAACTTATTAAAAATACTAAACAAATAACAAACACACCTGAACTTATTAAAACATTAAACCATTGAATCAATACATCTTCTGATTACTGTATACACGGTCAGATTAGGTGCAGCTACGTATAAGGCGCATCCTAACTTTCAGGGTAACTTATTTGAAAAAAAAAATCACTTATCGTATCGTATGCGGCGAAATCTTATTTTGAAATTTGCGCTGTCGTACATTTTGACAGACCGAAAGCTATCCGTACGTTACACATGGCATAAGATTACTGTTAGACCATTACATTAACGACGGGTAGGATAAAGGTGACACATTTTCATAACATGACATTACTCAACCGTGTCCCCGCATTCTAACACTGGGGACCATTGTCACCTGTCAAAATTCTCCCAACTAACAAACATTACGTAACAATTGCCACCTGTCAAGTTTCTCCTATACATCATGAGGTCCCGTAAAATAAACTTGTTTGTTTATATTGAAAATGGCTTCCATCAAGTTCAGGGCCTTTTTACCCTTCTTAACTGTAGCCGGTAAAGGGCTGCTTCCCCAAGCCAAATAACCACCTTTTTCCCCCCAAAATAGTCCTCAAATTCCCCACTCTTTAATAAAATTCCCCATTAAGGAGGTAGCTGATCATTGAGAAACCTAGAGAACAATATTATGACGCTAATTTAACTCTGTTTAACTTTATTGATTCTTAAACAAAATATTTGATTAGTCTTTATATTTAGTTTCTAGTATGTCTTGCTGTGCCAAGACCAGTTCATGCTTATATTTATGAATATGGTAAAAAAAAAATCCCTTAATAAGTTGTAAACAAGTGGCTTGCTATTTTCCCCATAAAAAGGGCTAGGGTGCTTTCCCCAAAATTGGAAAAAAGGCCCTGAAGTTGTTTCAGTTTCTCACGATCATTTTATCATGAAATATACCTGTAGGATAACTAATAAGAACAAAAGCAATAATCTGGTATTGTTTATCATGGTTTCGTATAGACTTTGTGTCATATTATCGTATTCATTGGCTTTCAGTATATCCATTTTCTAAGATCGTATACCGATAATTTTCACTTCTCGGTGATTGAAAAAAGACACCTGAAAAGCTGTATATCATCATATAAGGCGCATCCCCTCTATAAACTTGAATTATCTGTAAAAAAAGTGCGCCTAATCTGCCGGTGTATACGGTAAACAGAAGTAAGGCCCCCCCCCTCCCCCAAGTTCCGTTTCTGGTCGCCCAACCAACCCTAATTTTTTTTTTACCCTTTCTTCTCATGTAAATAAAAAATAATAAATCCTGACCTACAAACCCTTGTTTTTTGTTGTTGTTTTTTTGCTGGATGGAGACCAGAAACAGAACTTTTTTTTTTTTCCCCAAACATTTTCATGCAATAAGTCTTAACCATAAACACAACTATCTCCTCTATATTTCTATAGGAATTAGTTTGATGATGATGTTGTTGCATGATTATGTTGATGATGATGATGATGATGATGACAATTATTGGTGACAATATGTAATATCGATTTTTTGAGGCAACAACATTCATTATTTCTATGATATCCACTACATCGCTTGGTGAAGGGAGATAACTAATGATTTAGGAATGGTCGCCAGCATTTTAGTTTTTTTTAAACCTTTCCCTCATATAGACTCATTTTGATGCACTCAATAGGTACCACATAAAGCCTGATCTGCAGAAAACCACAGTTAAACCTTACCAAATTTAATTACAAAATCCTCATTTCCAGACCACTGAGGAGCAGCGAACAGCATAAAACCAGATCAGTCTGCGAGTTACTCGCAGGCTGATCTGGTTTTATGCTGTTCACATAGGTCTTTTCATGGTGTCCTCTATGAGGGAAAGGGTTAACATAGCTATTAATTCATAATGCATGACGTGGAATTATCTAATTTCTATTGAAATGAAACAGAAATAATGATTTTTTTTTCCAATCATATACAGATACAAGTGACAATACTTGTCAAGGGGAAAAAACTTTCATGTACAATGACCTACATTAAAGTAATAGAGCTAGATTTATTACCTTGATATTTGGTTTGTCTTTCTCCTGCCAGTGTAGTTCATTCTCTATAGTGTCATAGTTTAAACTCTGCAAACATAAAACACCAATGAAAGCATTAACATCACGACTTTGTATCACCACAAATTTTTCTCAATAAAAGTATAACCTCCGATAGACACTTCAGTGGGTACTAAACATATTCTTATAGGCAAGGTTTTCATTCATAAATATAACAACAGATTTATTTTGAAAAACAACCAATTTGGCCATAGGTCGAGGAGGATTTTGGACATTCAAAACTTCAGATATTGCCAAAAATAACCTATTTTTATTTGATTTTAACCTAGTATGATTTTGATCTGCAATCGGCTAATGATAAAAACCCTGATAAGACCCCTTTCACACCAGATGAAGACCTTGCTATGTTCTGTCAGAGTGAAGGTAATCATGATGCACCTACAATCTTAGTACATGCAAAACAACTTTATTTTGCTATATAAAATTTGTGTTTTTTTTCACATTGTGGGGAAAGGGGTCTGGGCCCATTGGAGGGGCGGAAAAAGTGCATAAACAAGCTAAGAGGGGAATTTTTCTACTATGTATAATGTAGGTGTTTTATTGTATTTTATTCTTATTTAATGATATTTTATTGCATAAATGAATATTGAGAACAATAATATAACATGTTTAAACAGTTTTATTAAGAATACAACATTTAAAAATGACACTGCATCAGTCAGTCTATGCACACAATATGATAGAGTGGGAAAAATGAAAAAAATGGGGCGGGGGGAATATATATTCCAGGCAGGGGGGAATGCCTCCTTTATTCCGAATATTTTGACCAAAAAAAACAACACTGAAAATGTTCCCATGACGATCCTGCCATGTAGGCCCAAGATTGGACCACCGCCCTCCTGGACTAACCTAGCATGACCGTGACAAGATACAGTTATATGCTCTAGACAATGGTGCACCATTGCATGACGCTCTTCCAACATCTGTGCTACTTTCCCACCATGATCAGTTCTGCTTCATATTTCTCGACAACCAAGCCACACTGATGCACACGAGTCCCATGACTTTGATACTTTGCGACCACTAAAATTCATTACATTCTGTCCATGATCCCAATACGCTGTCACTACGATGGCTGTCACTATGACGGCTGTCACTATGACGGCTGTCCCTACATCAGCTGTTTCTACGACAGCTGTCACTACGACGGCCATCACTATGACATTTGTCACTAGACGGCTGTCACTACTACAACCGTTAACCTCCAAGACCTTACATTAATTTTGTGCATTCACAAAACTCAGTATTCTTTTGTAATCCCACTCTATCACTATCTACAGTATTCTATCGTAATCACACTCTATCACTATCTACAGTATTCTATCGTAATCACACTCTATCACTATCTACAGTATTCTATTGTAATCACACTCTATCACTATCTACAGTATTCTATTGTAATCACACTCTATCACTATCTACAGTATTCTATCGTAATCACACTCTATCACTATCTACAGTATTCTATCGTAATCACACTCTATCACTATCTACAGTATTCTATTGTAATCACACTCTATCACTATCTACAGTATTCTATGTAATCACACTCTATCACTATCTACAGTATTCTATGTAATCACACTCTATCACTATCTACAGTATTCTATTGTAATCACACTCTATCACTATCTACAGTATTCTATTGTAATCACACTCTATCACTATCTACAGTATTCTATGTAATCACACTCTATCACTATCTACAGTATTCTATTGTAATCACACTCTATCACTATCTACAGTATTCTATCGTAATCACACTCTATCACTATCTACAGTATTCTATGTAATCACACTCAGTATTCTATGTAATCACACTCTATCACTATCTACAGTATTTATTGTAATCACACTCTATCACTATCTACAGTATTCTATCGTAATCACACTCTATCACTATCTACAGTATTCTATTGTAATCACACTCTATCACTATCTACAGTATTCTATTGTAATCACACTCTATCACTATCTACAGTATTCTATGTAATCACACTCTATCACTATCTACAGTATTCTATTGTAATCACACTCTATCACTATCTACAGTATTCTATTGTAATCACACTCTATCACTATCTACAGTATTCTATCGTAATCACACTCTATCACTATCTACAGTATTCTATGTAATCACACTCTATCACTATCTACAGTATTCTATTGTAATCACACTCTATCACTATCTACAGTATTCTATTGTAATCACACTCTATCACTATCTACAGTATTCTATCGTAATCACACTCTATCACTATCTACAGTATTCTATTGTAATCACACTCTATCACTATCTACAGTATTCTATTGTAATCACACTCTATCACTATCTACAGTATTCTATCGTAATCACACTCTATCACTATCTACAGTATTCTATCGTAATCACACTCTATCACTATCTACAGTATTCTATTGTAATCACACTCTATCACTATCTACAGTATTCTATTGTAATCACACTCTATCACTATCTACAGTATTCTATTGTAATCACACTCTATCACTATCTATTATGCTCAATACTGACTTCTCTATTTCCTTGTTATGCTTACAAAGACTTTGCCATGACCCTAATGGTTTTAATAATCTTGGTATTGACTTGCCCAAGGACCAGCAGTGCCAAAATATTTTCAAATCTTTTCATAAGCTTTAAGAATGACCTTGACCCTCCACATCCTATGCACAAACCAAAGGCTTACATTCAGGTGACACTGAATACATGTAGGATATAAAGATAAAAAGGGAGACAGAGAAAAAAAAAGAAAGAGAAAGAAAACTAAATGAAGAGCTGTTCTACTTACCTCCCATTTTGATACGATCCTCTTTCTGAATCGTGTCTTCTCTCCGTAGTCTTTAATCTTCCGTGACAAATCCTGAAAACAGACAGAGATGATTGTAAGCACAAACTGTCTTTTAGAAAAATGTATTGGTGTTGATGGGAATTAAAAGTATTATGGGAATGTAGAATAGTTATATGATGTGGAATGTAGGAATTATTGTCTGTTGAGTATTTCATACAGGGAAGTCAAAATAAGCATATGTAACAAAGTCGACCTGACCCAGGATCAAACCTGGTCCGCCGGCATGCAAGTCCAATACTCTAACCACTGAGCCAAAGAGTCGACTCCCTGACGCAGTTGTCAGAGATTGTATTTATACCTGTGACAATGCATTGTCACACATAGATGGCCAAAGCATTCAGTTCCATACAATTGGCTGAGTGAACATTACGGTCAGGAAGGGAATTATCCCTTGATAATGCAGATATTAAGACAATCCGCAGGAAGCAGGTCTCAATGTGCAACTAGGAGAAGTGTTAAAAACAACTATACATAATAATCAAAGAGACAGAAATTCAGTCTGGATACATTATCAGAACTGTAAATACTAAGCATATAATTCAGCTTGTTGTCATCTCAACAATCAATGTGTACAACTTATTTCCTTATGTATAGTCATAGTCTTCCAATGAAAATTGATCAAATATTCATTTTGTCTTGTTGCAATGTCATCAGAATTCTGTATATAGGTCAAACGTGAGATTCAGACAGCTACGCTAAAAAAAAAAACTAAAAAAAAACTACAGTAGTTTGTATCTGAGTGATAACATGCCAATATGGCGAACAGAAGAGCAGAATGGTAATTTTCAAAACTGCACTGCCTTAAATTTTATATTCTCTGGAGGTGGTGGAGACATCTACCAACAAAAGTGATAGATTCAGATACAATAATGGCTAAGGTAACCTTAAATATTTATTCAATGAGCATCTGCGCTGAACTGAAGGACCCTAATTACTGAAAGAATGCCAAATACAAACAACACTTTAAATACCACTTGTTTACTATACTTCAGTAAATGATCAAATGAGTAATCAAAATTAACCACAAGAGCATAAATGAACCGTAAGTTGAAATATAAAATCTGATAAAACACATAATTCAAAACCAATTTTTCCTATAAAAGCAAGATCCCAGTATAGCATTTCTAGCTGACTGTTATGGGGAGTGGACCTCATCAAAACAAGGTACTTACGTGACTTTCTTATCTAGAATCATACCTCAGTATAAGGGGTAAAACATGTCAAGTTTTGCAAAGGATTTAGATTTTTTAAATTTCACTTCTTTTTAGGCATAATTAATTGTATGATATACATTTGTTGTGTTAAAGTGGTAAATAATTACCCTTTTTTTATATTTAACATGTTGTTGTTGTTGTTTTGTCAAAAGATGAGATTGAAAATAAACTTTTCAACCCTTTACCACATGTAGACTCCACTGATGCACTTGCAAATTTTGAAGACCCAGAGCATTTGTCTGATGAGCATTACCTCCCCTGTTTGCTCTTACAATATTGTGGCTCAGATTCTACACAGTCTGCATGACAAAGAGAAATCCATTGTTTCATATACCTTTTGCAGTTCAGTAAATAAATATTCATAATGTAACAAATTTATACATGAATATTCATGAAGAAAAAGCTAATTAATTTTGCAGATGTGTTTGGATCGTTTGGTTGCCTTTACAAGGAGGGCACATGATATTGAATTAATACCCGTAGATTTAAGAATCAGTTTAAAATATATTTGTTGAAAATCTTTAAGCTACAGATTTTGAATGCCTTAAGTCAGTGGGGTATGTCTTGCAGATGTATTCATAAAACTATATACCTTGTGATCAAATGCCTATGCAAATGACAGTCAGGTATAAAGGTTTAAACACCACTATATATATATATATTATCATTTTCTTTATTTATTCAAAGTCTAACATGTGTCAGGCCTTATTTATACGTTCGCAATGCTGCGATTGAAAGATGGTCAACCAAGTGAGTTTTCACTAAACAGAGATGTAAAAAGTATGCAAGTGTTAAAATTATTTACAGAGAATTAATTAGTGGGACCTGAGGAATATTTTTGAACTAATGCATTTTTTTTTGAAAGACTGCGAAATGTGTATGTCCATTTATTTTACCTAAGAAATTTAGAAAAGATTATGACTATGGGACCATGTTTTTGTTTTTTCAAATTATACCTTCAATATAAAAAAAGAAATTGCTTTCCGAATTATTATTCCGAAATAAACTAACTGTATCATTTGAATAAACAAGTACTGTAAGACAACCTGAGAGTTAATTGTCTCATTTTTCAATGGGTAATTTTAGTACAGAGCCTTTAGAGGAATATTCGTGCAAAAGAAATTTAAATTCTGGCCATTATTTTCCAAAAATAATAATTTTGAAATTTTCTTAACAGAGTATAATTTAAAGAAAACTGAGCTTTTTAATCTCCTGGGAGCATCATTTTTACAATGGATGAAATTGGTTTTAACAGATTTGGTAGAGGCTCACAAAATTATTATTTGTGGCAAATACATCTCTATTGTGTCCACTGCCTCAATCAAGGAAGATTTTAAGTATTTAGTTAAAATAATTTTAATTTAAAAAGCATCTTAAGTTCTACATGGACCAAGTTCATTTAAGTAACTTTATTTAGTAGCCATTCAATTAGGATCCATACCAATTTTCATGAATTCTGTCGCGTTACTAGTTCATAGGAGACATCATTAAAAGTATTTTTTATAATGTATGACTCAATGGACTCATGATCAACTAGATCCAGCCTGCATTTCACAAAACAGCTCAATTCGAGATTTTACTCAAATCTCAGTCTGCATCACCACAATTATGAAGTTTGGAAAAAATTCAAGACAATTTTCTGCAAGAACTTGCTAAAGATAGCATGCACAAAAAACTTCTATTTTCTAGGTCAACAAATAAGGGTTTTCTAGACCTTAAAAATTTGAGCTGAGAATTAAATCTCAAAATGAGAAATATTGTGAAACACAGGATTGGAGAGCTATAAAAGTCATAGAGCAAGGCAACAATACATGCCTGGCTGCAATCAACTGTATATTCAACCATACCTGACACTGTTAATTACATAAGGTAAAATATTTAACACAAACTTCAGCTACTAATTACTTCTATGGCTTACTGGCTCATTTAAAATGTCTTATGTGCTGTTTGTTGAATTATTAACCCTAATTTTTATTAACCTGCTGAATTTCTCAAATGGACTTAGGCGGCATCTTTTTTGGAACTGTCCAATATCAATTTTAGGGATAACAAGATGAAAACTTGTAGTTGGTCAGCCAACAGTAAAGAGCCAGGCCAGCCTGCACGTGCAGGCTGGCCTTGCTCTTTACTGGTGGCAAAGGTTAGCACTTAGGGTTCCAGCAGGGTAGGGGTTAACTAGCTATCAATCTGACCAAGTGCTAATTTGTCAGCAACTTACTTAACCCTTTCCCTCATAGAGAACACCATGAAAAGACCTATGCGAACAGCATAAAAACAGATCAGCCTGCGAGTAACTCGCAGGCTGATCAGGTTTTATGCTGTTCGCTGCTCCTCAGTGGTCTAAAAATGAGGACTTTATAATTAAATTTGGTAAGGTTTAACTGTGGTTTTTTGCAGATCAGGCTTTATGTGGTACCTATTGAGTGCGTCAAAATGAGTCTATATGAGGGAAAGGGTTAATATAACTATAATATATATGTATTTATTTCCATTTTAGGATGTCAAGATAGTATAGTCATAACACACTTCAAACTTCTAATAAATGGGTCTTAGACGCCATTCCTGGTAGGGCAAGTTGGCTATTCCTTTTACCTTAACAATAATGACCACATATGTCGACATGCAAGCCATCAAAAGTGATTTATACAAGTTGTAAGAACTTTTTTCATTATCAATGTGAAATATAGTTAAAAACTTTTTTTTATTTTAATATATATAACACTTTATTATTTAAACACAATTCAAGAAAAGAAAATGCCTTGCATAAAATTATGTATTAATGATGATGCAAAAAGTGTAATGGCAACCAGAGTTCTACAAGAACCAAGTTATCCTACCAATTTTTATCAGTTCTCATCATCTCATCATATAGACTCATTTTGACGCCCTCAAAAGGTATCACATAAAGCCTGATCTGCAGAAAACCACAGTTAAACCTTACCAAATTTAAATACAAAATCCTCATTTCCAGACCACTGAGGAGCAGCGAACAGCATAAAACCTGATCAGCCTGCGAGTTACTCGCAGGCTGATCTGGTTTTATGCTGTTCGCATAGGTCTTTTCATGGTGTCCTCTATGAGGGAAAGGGTTAAAGCAAACTGTTGACAATGCTAAACTGTAGGAAGGTGATAACATAAGGTCTGTGATTCTAATATCTTCACTCAAATCCAACTAAAAATAATTTTAGAAAAGAAAATCTGGTGGCCTGACCTACTGTAAATATTGGGTGGTGACTGGATATTTCTTTCCTATTTGTAGACTCCAAGACAAAAAAAAAAAAGCAAAATCAATATCCAAAAAAAATGATGTGTTTCTAGAACTTTAATAAAATTAGATTAATAAGCAAGAAGGCCAGTCTGGCACTTTGACACTCACCAGAGTACAATATGTGTCTTATTATTAAAACAACTCAAGTGTATTGTGACACTTTTTTATCGATTCTACCAAATGAGAGGTCTTTAAAAGCAATTTGTTGATAACAGACAACAACAAAAGAGGACAGGCACAGGTAGATCAGGACAGATCTTGACTATTTGAGTTAACCGTCACTTTGACAGTATTTCAGTCATATAGCGACGTCCAGCTAATTACAGGTGGAGGAAGACCCTGAATGCAGGAGGCATCTGGGTAGAAATACCGACCTACCGCAAGCCAGCTGGAAGGCTTCCTCACATGAAAATCCGAATGACCCTGCAGGGATTCGAGCCCATAAGGTGAGGGGCTGAGTGAGTGTTAAAGTCAGCGACTTTACCCTCTCAGCCACGGAGGCCCCTCAGGACAGATCTACTTGAAAAAGTAAAATTTGGATGACAAAAGAATGCATTTTCCAAGGTACTGGTCCAGCCCTGAAACTATTAACAGGGCTAAGTATGAGTTGAAAGAACTAATGTTTCCCAATCTGTGTAAAAATAGGAAAGTTAAAACCAAACATATACAAAATATGCACTGGGCTGTGTATATAATAAAATCATGAATTGTACATTTGGCTATAATGGATGACCCCTGACCTTATACCACCCACACCACCAACAGAAAACTTGAGAAGTCACTCTGACTCCATATCATCAAAGGTCAAATAAGTGTAATGTAAGTTGAATTGAGATTATGATCTGAATGACTCTTTTATCAGAAATTTATCTGTTTAAGTCCCATGTACTAAATGTGTTTTGGTCATTTTAGCACTCAAAAGAGTCATTAATAATCAAGTTTATTAAAATTAAATAATCCACTGATCCATTAGTCAAACCAAAACCTGCCTGAAGAGACCAATCAAGGAATCAAGAGGAAGTGGCTGATTAGAACAGGTGGCTGTTTAATTGGGGTCAAAGTTGGATAGAGTAAGATATGCACATCTGATTAACATTAATGTGACAGATTTACTTAACGAACGGTGACCAGATGTCACCTGCATGACGCAGCAGACAACATATTTAAGATTACACCCGTTTATCAGTCTCGAGAGACCCTCTCAAATAGTGATGTAACCAGGTTGCTATCTCCAGCTTATCACATAAATCTACCATATATGTCCTTAATTAAAACATCTAGGCCCTTATTTTAAATTCATCAATCTCTTCAATCCAGATCTTAAAGTCAGATTCAAGAATCTAAAATTTGAAATACAGTCAGAACTAGTTTATTAAAAGTCATAGGGACTGACTTTTCTCTTCCAATAATACATCCTGTTGGAAGAATCCATGATAGTCAAATGTAACTTTGTATGCATGCTTTGATGTTTGCATTTAACTGTTTGTTGCAAAGATTTTAACCTGTGTGTTAATTATAATAGATTAAAATTAAACCAATCTAACAAAAATAATTCATTTTTGCAAATTTTCAAACATATCTTTAACAAATCTGCTTATGTTGTTATAGTTTCCTTGAGGATACCATGAAAAGACCTATGCGAACAGTATAAAACCAGATCAGCCTGCGAGTAACTCGCAGGCTGATCAGGTTTTATGTTGTTCGCTGCTCCTCAGTGGTCTGGTAATGAGGATTTTACAATTAAATTTGGTAAGGTTTGAGTTTGGTTTTCTGCAGATCAGGCTTTATGTGATACCTATAGAGTGCGTCAAAATGAGTCTATAAGAGGGAAAGGGTTAATTTCATTCCAGGTTTAACAAATATGTAAAGAAACATACTTTTCTTCATTTACATTTACAAATATATGTAACAGAATCAAAACTAGAAACAAATTATTCATGATAATGTGTAGATTGAATGCCGTAAATACAAACAAATTTACATACATTGTCTAATATGGCTTCAAAACAATGCATTTCACAAAGGGTAATATATAGCTCATCCCAAAAATCTTTAATTATTGTATTCTTTCATTAATTTGATTGCCAATCATTTAATATAATTATGTCCTTTATTCGATTGGTCATTAAAATTATATGTGATTTATTGTGCGCTGTAATTAAGACATTACAGTGATCTCCTCTATACAAAGTGTGAAAATACAAAGGCCAATTTGGACAATAATAATAAAATGCTAGAGGCTCAATTTACCTAGTGTCAAATAAAAGGTTGTATATTTATTGTTAGCTTAAATAGGAACTAGAAATGTGTCCATGGCAAAGATGCCTTCACCTTTCACTAAGTTACAAGGGTAAAAATATGGCAAATACTTGCCATTGCATGGCCATACAGAATAATATTAAAATTATTAAATTACAGTCGAACCCCAGTTACTCCACCACCTCTCATTCAAATACCCGGCGTCATTCGAAATACTTCGTTGGTCCCGATCACTCTCCTTCTTATTTCTATATAAAAAATATCTGGGTTATTCGAATTTGTGCCATTCGAATACCTGGCCTCATCCGAAAAGATTTTTTGGCCCGTGCCAATCAGTTAGTATGATTTTCGCACCCCTTATCCGAAGTCGCTGATGAGCATTAATTACCGGCGACATTTTGAAAACAAACAATGGAAAGGTGTGAATGTCATTTAATTACCGAAATGAGTGGGAGACGGCCGCTTACAGTTTGCAAACGTTGTTAATTGATTGGATGTTTGTCCAGCAGATCAATCATTAAGGTAATTATTAATGATTTAGATACCTGTGGAGTATTTCGGATACACTGGTAAAAGAAGATTTACACAAGTGTAACAAGCAGACCACGATTACATCGTCTTTTAAATGAACATTTCGAGACGACGTTGATATCACGTTTATACATGTAGTTCTGACCTGATAAATGTTTAGGTATGTATTGATGTATGCATTGGTTATGTAACATTTATGCAGAAAAAGATTAATTTTGTCAATAAATATCATTTATATTTTGCTGTTTTCAAGATGACGTTGATAGTGGATACATGTAGTCGCTTGTGATTTAGTCAGACCTGAAAAAAAATTTACATGTATGTATCCTGGTTATTGACGTATGCATTGATTGTCTTTTTATCAATATCTTTTATACATAAAAAGATGGAAGTTGTAAAATAAAAGTTAATTAATCTATATTCGTTTTAATTTACATTGTAATAACATATTTTAATAACGTTTACTGCATGAAAAAGTGGGTGGGATGGGTTTTTGTTCCAACGGTCGGCATGGTTTGGGTTATTCGAAACCATGTCTTTCTCGAAATAAAAAGCCGATCCCCTGGATTTCGAATAACCGGGGTTCGACTGTAATTACAAATTCAGTTTGTAATGGTGTCTAGATTAAAATACCCAGGTGCAAAGGTTCATACCCTGAATAATATATCCATGAAGTTTCAAGTCTGTAGTACAAATACAATTAGAGTTATTTGTGTCGCAAACTTCCATATTTTCACAAATTCAAGGCCTGTAACTCTGTAAATGGCAATAGTGATTCGATGAAAATACCTAAGTGCACAAGATCATGTCCTGAATAATATATCAATGAAGTTTCAAGTTTGTAGTACAAATACTCTCTAAGTTACGTGCGTAACAAACATAAAATTCCATATTTTTATAAATTCACAGCCCGTAACTCTGTCAATGGCAATGGCGATTCGATGAAATTACCCAGGTGCACAAGTTCATGTCCTGAATAATATATCCATGAAGTTTCAAGTCTGTAGTACCAATACTTTCAGAGTTATGCGTGTCACATAGTTTTGGGACGGCAGGATGGGCTGACATACTAAGTCTTACGGACAGACTGACAAAGGCAAATCTATAATGCCCCCCCACCCCACCCCCCTTTGATGGGAACATAAAAACATCAGGATCAAAGGTTAGGTTCTTTTAGATAATGGGTATAAGGCCCTCCCAAAAATTGTATGTTTAAATAAGGGCATTGGTCTCAAAGAAATTAGGTAGGGTAATCACTGCATTTCTAAATCAAGACTGCATAATAATATAACATCCTTATTACAATCTGCAGTTATCAATGCGTTATGCCAACCTATATACCTTGTAAAAAAAAAAAAAAAGCTATAAATTGGAAAATCCTGCAATTTCTATAATTAAACAATATACAGTGCACAATCACTTACATTTTGGGACCTACTGAATGAGAACTGATATCAATAGAATTCCTTAACTATTATATTTGTACCAGCCTGGGTTTTTCGTTATACATGAATTCCAGGAAACTTGCATTTGCAACACACCCTTGTGGGGACAAGTGTAATAAATAAGGTACGCAGCATTCTTAACTGACATCAATTCAATTCCTTTATCTCAGTGACCCGTCAAAAATAATGTCACTTCCCTCCAAAATCAACTCGACATCTGCTAAATCTATGTCCTTGAATATTCGAAAGCCCCCCCCCCCCTTCTGAGATTTTGAAGAGGGTCAAATGACCTACTTCCATTGTAGATACTGAGTCATGGGTGATGCAGGTCATGTGACAAACTAGATATAGCTACAGCATATATGTCTGCACATTGTGCAAATGTTGTACATCAAGGTCAAACTATCCCTTGTATAAGATAATGTTAATACACTGAATACCCTGCTATATTAATTTTCCCCTTTCCCTCATAGAGGACACCATGAAAAGATCTATGCGAACAGCATAAAACCAGATCAGCCTGCGAGTAACTCGCAGGCTGATCAGGTTTTATACTGTTCGCTGCTCCTCAGTGGCCTGGAAATGAGGATTTTGTAATTAAATTTGGTAAGGTTTAACTGTGGTTTTCTGCAGATCAGGCTTTATGTGATACCTATTGAGGGCGTCAAAATGAGTCTATATGAGGGAAAGGGTTAAGCATGATATTCAGCCAGTACTGTCTAGGTAAACTTTCACTGCAAGAATGGGAATAAACAAAAAACACACTGAGCTTTAAATGTCCCCTAAAAAACTGCAACATTCACACATTCTTTTTATCAATCTTAAGAAATATATTTGCTTGAATACAACAAATGGCATTAACAACATATATTTGTTAGGGGGCATGTGGGCTATCACACAAATATGCCTAAGTAAGTAGCCCAAATGAAAAATAGAAGCCAAAATATATCTCAATTGAGCAGTTTTTGAGAAGACCTTCTTTTGGACTCATTTTCAAAGAGGAAGACATTAAGTCCAAGTTTCTTATAGTAGTTTGAGCTGAATCTGAATGAACCTAAACCAAATTAGGCCAACATTAAAAAAAATCTTTGTTTCCCCTCTCCCGACCCTAGTCTGGAGAAATGGGTAGGTAGGTAAGCAAAATTCTTTTTTTTTTTTATTCCTGCTTATTACAATTACGTTATCAAACCAGATAAAAATAGGTAATAAATATCAGATAACCCAATAAAAAATTGGGTTGGCGGGTTTTATGAGGGTCGGTCGAGCGAGGTGGCCTTAGCCTCAAAATTCACCCTCAAAAGACACCAAGAAAATGCATTTATGCAAAAGATACCATACGCCAAGACACAAAGTTAAGCTGCCTTCGCTTCTATATTTAGATAACATCAACATGAAATTTACATATGCCGTGACATTCTTGACATTACTGTACAGTATATCCCGGAATAATTGATACATCCACTTTTCTCACTATATTAGCATTTAGTGCCCTGTCTGAACAACTAAGGATTCTATGGGAATTCCTATTTACTATCATTAAACAGTTCATTGTGTGGACTTTGGAAAATAAACCAGCATCATTTGAGGCTAAATTCTAAGAAATATGCAAGTAAATAATTATTTTTCTCTTGAAAATTTTAATATAAAAAATTCTTAAGCTTACAAGAATCAATGGCACTAGTTGCATCCCTTGTTTTCAATGTAAAAGGAGCCCTACAGGATTATTTCTCACAAAATTCCAAGAAGTACAAACCCGTAGGTTGAAGTCAGTCCCGAAAACCCACAGTATATTCTGTTATCATCACTGTATATACTGTGGGTATTTAAGGTAAAGTCCCTGTAATGGTTCTGCTACATTTCGGACCTCATGGCCTTTCACTGAGATAACCAAGGGTCCTAATGTTTCATTAGGGTACCTTGGTTATCTTTACAGAGGTTAAGTGGCCCAAGACATAGCGGAACCATTACAGTGACTTTACCTTAACAAATATTAATCCGCTACTTATTGACCAATGACATTACATGTAGCATTTTGAAAACTTCATTGAAGTTACAAAAGCAATAGCTGACTCACTGTTCTCACAAAATTCAACAACTACACTTAGACAAGGAGTGTGACATAACCGTTACAAGAACGAAGTTAACTTTCAAATCCCCGCACCCTTTCATTA
>CM037786.1:12746046-12796046 GCA_021229015.1 Solen grandis | reverse complement strand
GCAAAAACAACAAGATGTTGCCATTTTAAGACTATTACTCAAACTATCGGTTATAATAAATATCAAGGTAACAATGCCATTGCAAGTTGATATTATTGGATAAAAGGTGCATTGCATCTGATCTGCGGAAGCAGAAGAACATTTGTCACTTGTAAATGCAATCGAACACCTAGTGAAAATGCCTCAATAATAATTCCTATCCCTCTTGGATTCTTATGTGAAAAAGACTCGGTCTGATTGGTTGATACACCAATGCCTTGATGAATCAATAGTGTCTTTCCCTCTCTATGATTTGTTATATTTAGAAATGGAATTCCCCTCTTTCGGGCTCAGACATATTTACGCTTTTTAAGCAGACTGTATTGGGTGAGACCAAAAAAGGAACGCATCCATTGCAAAAAAATGATGTGACATTTTCATTTTTAATGTGACTATGGTGCATGGCGCATGCCTTTCCCGATCACTGATATACCATCATAAATGACTGAGATATTCAATGGCATTTTTTCAATGATGGTATGAATCATGGTCAATTTGAGTAGTATCCCTTGTATTATATCTAGTTATATACCACTCATCTGTCGTGCCAGACCCCTTTGTTGGCACAATATTACAATAAAAGTTTCATTTTATTTGTACTTATACTTAAATTCATATCTATGAAATCCACACTTACAAAAGTAACCTTGGGGCCCGTAATTTGTGATAGCATGCTACTTTCGGTTTGGTGCTATCCGCAGAGGTGTGACAACTAGTAGTACCAAAAATAGCATGTCGCGCTGAGCGGCTCATTGATGGGACTATAACTGGGGGCATGCCTATGAGTTTCTCTTCATGTAAGATCTGTTCATACAGGCCATGTTGGATATACTGAGACTCACATCAGACTTTTATGCATAATATCAAGCAGTCTCACTGAGTAGTTTGAAATCGGTCACACGACTTACCGAAATACCAAAATACTTCCGAAAAACCGGAATACCCTAGATAATTGGGATGAATTTCAAAACACTATAAACACAAACACACGAAAAAAAAACACAAAAAAATATAATAATTACAATAAAATAAGTTCATTAAGGGATATTCCGGTCTTGGGATAATACCACAGACGAGTCATTCGGTTATGGAAATCTCGCTACAATTGGCTCATAAAAGAGAAAATTTGAAACACACACACACACAAAACAACTGAATAAACATTAAAAACATCATAAAGCCATTGATTCCTCATAAAATAGCATTCTAACACTTATTAAGCCCTACAATATATGGCTATCCCAATTATCTAGGGTATTCCGGTTTTTCGGAAGTATTTTGGTATTTCGGTAAGTCGTGTGACCCGTTTGAAATTGCCTGTCATAGGTATTTACGGGACGGTTTATTATAACTTGTTTGTTTTCATAATTATATATATATTGGTAGTAAGTTTAACGTATTTAGAATATATAGAGGGACAAATTATCCATTTATACGTTAATGCATAATAACGCCGGTTTTGTCATATAGGCTAACCTTCCTAAAACACGTGCCTGACATTGATTGTTACCCCACCCAATGATATGCATATATTGCGACCTGAAATGTTGAATTAATCTGTTATCAAGCATTACGACATATAAACTCATTTGAGAGAATCAAACGTAATGAAGTACCATCTTGATGGTTTGTAGTAAAGACTCTTCGCGAAATCTACAACTCCCATTTTGATCAAATGTTATGGTCTGAATTTCTGAAAGCTTCTGTAGGATCGAAACTGTCCGAGATGTTAAGGTCCGTTTCGTCCCCGATTGTGCTCGTTCTTAATTATGTTCGACAAAAATATTGCACCTAGTCGTGGTTACTACGTCCCAAACGTGGCTTTTCGCATTTTAGAATATCAATAGAAAATTAAATGTCCATTTCAAGCTGATCGAGAACACTTTGAAATATATATTATACGACAATTTCTTTTAGCAAATCGTACGTATAGATATATTGTATACGGATGACAGGCCCGGATCCAGAAATTTTCTGCTGGGGGGGCCAAAATCCGAATTTGATATGAGTGGTAGGGGGGTTCGGGGGCATGCTCCCCCGGAAAAAAAAAAGTTTTTAGTGTGATGGAGATGCATTCTGAAGGGTATCTGGGGATAATAGTGAAGTTTTTTTTGTTGTTTTTGTTTTTAAATCCGATATATTTGAAACTTGAAAGCCTAGGTCCCACTGGGAAAAAAAATCGGTGTTGTGGAAATTAACATTTTTTTTCTACCGATGGCTCCCGATGTTTGAGCCAAACAAAGACTGAGCAGTCCGTTGAAAAATGACAATTATTAGGCTTCGGGATTGGTCCGTTGAACATTCACTGTTGTTTCGGCTATGACACAATAGCCTTGAGTCCCGATGTTCGGAAAAGCACCGGGGGACCTCCTCCGATGATCGGCGAAGGTGCCCCGGAGTTTCACTGAGTTTGTAACATCATCGGGGGAATATCCCCGTAGATTAGGGGATCTTGCGAACCATCCTACGTGTCTCGGGGAAGATTATTGAGAGTATGAAAATTTGATGGTGGAATTTTAAAAGCGACAAAGTCAAGAGCAGACTTTTGGGGGGTTTAAGGGGATGCCCTACGCAATGTCCAATGGCCTTTTTGACCCTCTCAGTCTAAGACTTCGGCGAGACATCACAGACGCATCGGGGATTCATCGGAGGAAAAAATATCGCGGAAGCTCCGTGAATGCTGACCGGAGCTTCTCTGCGGATATTTCCCCGGCTTGTTTTCCCGATAAAACATCGAGAAGACATCGGGAAAATTTCAATGAATTCTTTTTGCAGTACACCCGAGGCCTCCCGATGACTCCACATGACTCGCGACACTATTTCCATCGGGAGTGCGTATGCATCCCATCCGCGAGGCAAAAAAAAAATGCCAAGTGGGACCGAGCCTTAAGCATTGAGCGATATAATGTTATCTTTTACCGTCGCAAAGTGATGTTCTTGAATAACTGCTGTGCAAACGTATATATTTGATTACAATTGCATTTACAGGCCCCGATCAAAAATAAATAAAATAAAAATAACAGTGGGGGGGGGGGGGATGGAAGCGCTGGTGGTGGTGTGGGGGGAGGGGGGCACTGATATTACTGAAAGGGCATTACTTCTTCCGGGTAAGAAATACGGGCTTATCTTGTATTTTCATTCACAAACTGGCATAAAATATTTAATAAGGGTTTCCTGAACCCCCACAAAAAGTGACTTATGATCATTAGCTTTTGACTCAACAGTGTAAAAGACAGTTTTGTCAAAGACTGAGAAAAAAAAATTTTTCACGTTAAACATTATCATTTTGCCAAAATTGTGGAAGGGAATAGGTTCGACCTTAATGACACTGACTGTCAAATTGTCGATCTGGAAGCAGTCTTCACACAGAAATTCTCAGAAAAAAAATCAGGCGCACGTTATAGGGTAGGTGTGGGGCCCTTTTGTGTGTCCTTTTTTTTGTTGTACATTTTTAGTTTTAGTTGAAACATTTTGGTTTTTCTAAATGTTTAATCAGTGACAAAACAAACAATAGATGTTGATATTTAATATAAATTCATTAATATCCGTTTTATTTTGCACATAAATTGTGTATTCTGTGCATTAGTATTCATTGACTTATCAGTAACATTGAACAATAACTGATTACCTGGTTTTGATTTGAATTAGTAATCATAATCTACACATACATTGTCCCAAAATATGGCAGTTAACAATTTTCAAATTCTTTCATTTCTTAATTATATTCATAAATCTAAAATACACATATTTTATAATAATTATTATTATTTTATTCGTAAATAATAAGAAAAGTGAACATGATGATGTATAGACCTACTTTTTGTATTTATATATTGAGAGAGTTAGTTAAGAAGAATTTAACTGCTTCGTTAAAATAATACTTACAAGTTATGTAAAAATAGTATAGCTGATGACATTTAGAAACACAACCCATTTCTGATAAAGTTTAATTTACATGGCTAGCGATAGGTATGCATCTTCCCCGTAGAATAGCTTTTTATTTATTTTTTTTCCAAAATAAAATCGGCAATTTTTCATACCTGAAAGTTCATCAACCTGGCAGTTAAATTGCCCGCTTTTAATTCAAGATTTAAAATTTTATAGATGTAGAGAAAAGTGAATTTAAAATTTCGTTGATTAGATTTAGTCAAATTTATTTGCTAAATCAATAATTTCTTTGGGCTCTAGTGAAAATATTTCGATAGCAATTACATTTTAATGTCCAACTTAGTTGTTGTTTTTAGTGGCTAATTTTATACTAATCGATTTTTCTGTTATTTCCTAAACATCACCTGTCTAGAATAGTTTTACTGATATAAAGTTTTTGTAATTGCCTATTTTTCTTCAATCATTAGATCGCTCGGCAGACGAGATATCCTTATGTATCACTCGACAATAGCCTGTGAATCAGTGAAGGTGTCAATCAATTTGCATACACAGTACCTTAAACACGTGCTTATCACTAAGTCATGGATGACTGCCGATTCGGATTACCTACACATTAACAGCAGGGGGGCATAAGACAATAGGAGTCTGGCTGGTCAGGTGGTTATGCAGTTGGTTCAGTATGGGGGCCAACGATGGGGATTTCCTCTAGACAGCTCAGACATTATGTAATCAATGGATTTTATAGCCTAGAAAAAATGTATAACCAGGGCAGCTGGGGGGGGCCAAGGCCCCCTCGGCCCCCCGGTGAATCCGGGCCTGGATGATGGCAAACAGTGCGGGAGCACTACGGAGTGGCGCCAACAGCGCGGTGATAGGTGTTCCGAATAGGCGATGGGTATCTACAAATTAAGCTTTATTGCTAACAATTCTCTTTTAAGTATACATGTTTGACAATAACCTACTCGTTAGAAATGACTATCAGATGGACAGTGAGAACTAATGGGTTCAATAAACAATTAAATTCACTCATTAACGATATTGATAAAGAGTGAATTTGTTTATATTATTATTTCCCTCTAGTAAACATATTTATTGATAACGGGTTTAAATTTCCATACATATGTCTCATGCCTAATAACTCATTAAAAATACAATAATATGTTTTTTATCATTTGTTAAATTGTGCTAAAATTAGTATTTCATATTTGTATATATAAAATGTGAATCTGTTCATGATAACTATTATAAATTTCCTGTTGATTTAAGCACAAGAAAGGCTCTAAATGGATACCAGGTGACATAAATACCGTACCCAATATGGAAAGAGTTATAAAAAAAGAATGAAGCTAGTTTGCTGTGTTTGTCATTGAAGAATATTCTGACATCAATTGAACTTGAAGGCCACATGATAAAGCTTCCAATAAAAGCCGTCAGGAGCACCTGTTGCAAATATTCATGGGTATTAAAGGTTTATATGTAAAACACTTAACATTTGCAAAAGAACATTATGTGATCGGTATATAACCGGTATACTACGTTTTCCCGTTTAAATCACTGTATTGTATACCATGGCAACGGAAAGAAGCATTTTGGTGAAACGTTAAAATTCTTAAAAAATAATGGTTCATAAAAAAACATAGCTGTTACCAGCAAATTGTCATCAGATGAGCAATCCATGGCCTTCATGACCCTACTGTGACCGAAAGTAACAACATCAGCCTACATGGTGCCTGAAACAGTGCTCATCTAACCCTATCTGTACAACATCTGTATTATGACCCTGTTCTGTACATAAGAGCAACCACAGGGATATCATCTTTCATCAAGGTATGAACATGCAATCTTGATTACTTATATCTGTTTTTTTTTCTTTGTTTGTTTGCTTGTTTTTTGTTTGTTTGTTTGTTTGTTTTGTTGTTGTTGTTGTTGTTTTGTCTCTCTGTACTATATATTTCAGTATAGTACAGTACACGAGAAAAAATAGTACATATCTTTGTTATTCAAGATGGGCAATTCTGCGGTTTTCAGTGCCAGTGTTCCAGGACTGGTTGGCCCAGTGTCAGGATTGATCCAGAGTCAGGATTATGTGACTGCATGATCCACAGTCAGGATTATGTGACGTCCCAAAAAGACCGGAAATCTGTCAATGTAACGTCCAATCCAAGCAAACAAACACACAGGCCTACAGTTGCTTTTTAAAGTAGTATTGTTACTTTCATCAGGTAAAATCGAATCTCCAAATAAATCTGATAAATTTGCCAATTAAGGTGTTTATGTATATCACAATCTAAAGTTATGAGCGTATGTAGATTCACCGGAACATTGTATGTACGATTTATTCTACCGGTGTAACGTTTTCGAGTTCCTCCTATTAAATGTTTCCCTGGTAACTTAAAATCTCCCCCCCCCCACCCTCCCCTTCCACGATTCGACTTTCCTCCCCTCAAATGCCCCCACCCCCATTTACGTCGGGAAAAAGTAAAACTTAAACACTTGTAATATAAAAAAAATAGAATATGTATTATTGATATTTCTTTTGGTATGCGATTTTCTTAAATTGAATTTATATGAGGTTAAGATTAGGCTGATGACGTTTTCAAATGATCTCTCTCCCCTCCCCCCACCCCTGCCTTTATCTTTATGTTTCTTTCTTGGAAAAGTTTATATCTTATTTTGTAACCTATACTTCTATGCGTCGTCAGTTCAGTAATTGATGTATTTGTTAGTATTTGATGTTCCTAAATTGAATTTATATGATGATGTAAAAAAATGATATTTTTATATTCCCGGGTAGAGCCGTGATTTAAAAATAGGAAAGGAATCTCAAAACGTTTTCATTATGCCCTACTAGGGAATATAAAAACTTGTAATCTTAAGTGTTTACGATAAACAAATATATTTTGTACAAATAAAACATATACTTAAAAGTTACTAAAGTTTTGTAATCGTTTTAAGTTTTTGATGTGGCAAATTTCCTAGAACTCCGTCGACAAAATCTGCAACTCAAAGATCTACACCGAAAATGATATTCCAACTAAGGTACGTACCAATCAAGACAAGGACACGGTCACAGCAAAAGAAATGGTACGAAATCTTCGCAAACCAAAAATGGAACCTCCAGAAATAGTTCTAACCCCCCTTTAAAGAATATGCAGGCAAAATACAAGATAAAGCAAAGCTTCACCGCTTTCAACACAGCGAAACATAGTCTTTACAGACAACGCTCGAAGACAATATATTTTATTGCAAGCGGACTGAATCGATGACAGGGAAGGCTGATCTAACCCTAGATGGTTAAACGTTTTTAAAAACTAGTATACAACGCCTCCAAGCAACAACAAAATGTTCCAGCTTCTAAGGCCAACGGCAGGTAGCACATCAATCCAGACATTGGCAATAATCTCATGTAATTAAATAGGCAACACTTTACACGAGTTCCTTTACTTGCCCAGCACAGAAGTTAACAACAAATGTCACCAATCAAATCTATCTTTCAGCAAGATATATTAGTAATACTCACTTTTCTGACCTAGAATTTAGTCCAGAATATAAAATCTGGCAAAGAGGGAACACACAAATTCATGGCGCAATATGGACGTCGAGCGTCGTGTTATGGTCTCCTCGCTATCATGAAACCCGCGCTAATGGTGATTTCGACTTGCTGCTCCGGTTCCCGCGTCCCACTGGCAGAAATCAGCCTCCATAGCTGATGTTTTCTCCATAAACAGATCTTTGTTTGTTACGATAAAAAAAGAACAGGGAGAGAAATTGAATTGCATTAACCAGGCCCGGATCCACCGGGGGGGGGGGGGCGAGGGGGCCTTGCCCCCCCCCCCCCCCAGCTGCCCTGGTCATACATTTTTCTAGGCTATAAAATCCCTTGATTACATCATAGTAGTGTTGTCTAGTGGAAATCCCCATTGTGGGCCCCGTACTGAAATACCCGCATAACCACCAGACCAGCCAGACTCCTATTGTCTTATGGCCCCCTGCTGTTAATGTGTAGGTAATCCGAACCGGCAGTCGTCCATGACTGTGAAAAGCATGTGTTTAGGGTACTGCGGACACGTTCACTGATTGAGAGAAATTTACACGGCATCTAATAATTAGGGGAAATCGGCAGTTACCAAAAGTTTGTATCAGTTACAACTATAAACTATTCTAAGCAAATGCAGTTTAAGAAATAGCATATTAATAGTTAAGCTAAAAACAACAACTAAGCTGGACATTAAAATGTAATTAGCATCGAAACAATTTCACTAGAGCCAAAAAGAATTAATAATAATAACAATACTACTAATAATAAAACTACTTTGACGAAACCTACGCAATTCACGTTTCTCTTCATGTATAATGTTTTATCTTGCATTAAAAGCGGGCTAATTAGCTGCCGGCTGGTTGATGAACTATCAGGTATGAAAAATTGTCAATTTCGTTTTTGAAAAAGTTAAAAAGGTAATGATTCTTTTTTCTTTTCTTTTTTTATTGC
Source organism: Solen grandis (assembly GCA_021229015.1). NCBI lineage: Eukaryota > Metazoa > Mollusca > Bivalvia > Adapedonta > Solenidae > Solen > Solen grandis. The sequence continues at coordinate 12,787,630 of CM037786.1, read as the reverse complement.
TGTAGCAAACCTCAGATTAGATGCATACCTATCGTTAGCCATAAACTTAATCAGAAATGGGTTGTGTTTCTAAATGTCACCAGCTTTACTATTTTTACGTAACTTTTTAAGTATTATTTTTATGAAACTAATTCCTAAATATTTTTTCCTGACAGGAATAAATACAAACAGCAGGCCGATGCATCATCATGTTCACTTTTGAATATTTACGAATATAATAATCTACATGTACGTGTATTCATGGTCTCTTAATAAAGAGACCCTGGTGTATTTTAAATTTATAAAAATCATGAATATGAAATGAAAGAATTTGAAAATTTCAATCTGCCAAATTTTGGGACAATCCATATTTTGGGACAATGTATATGTAGATTATGCATGATCACTAATTCAAATCAAATCCAGGTAATCAGTTATTGAGCAATGTTAGTGATAAGTCGATGAATACGAAATACTAATGCACAGAAAACACAACTTATGTGCGAAATAAAACGGATATTAAAGAGTTCATATTAAATATCAACATCTTTTATTACTGAATGTTGTTTGTTTTGTTACTGATTTAACACTTAGAAAAAAGAAATGTACCAAAATCGACACGCAGAAGGGGCCCATGCAACCGCCCGACCCTAAAACGTGCGCCTGATTTTTTTTTTATCTGGGAAGTCTGTGTGTGAAGGCTGCTTCCAGATCGACAATTAGACTGTCAAGATTACCAGGTTCGAACCTAATACAGCATATACCCGGTATTCTCTTCAACATATTTGACAAAATATGTTTAAAGTGATTTTTTTCCCCTCAGATTTAAACAAAACTGTCTTTTACAATGTTGAGTCTAAAACTGATGACAATTCAAAGCATTCAAAGCATTCACTAATTGATAATGTACACAAGTCACTTTATCTTCTTTTTTTTTGGGGGGGGGGGGGGTCCAAAAAGCACTTATTTTTTTTATGCCAGTCTCCCCCCCCCCCCCCCCCCCCCCGTCATTTTTTGAATACAACTGTAGTCAAATACTATTACACAGCAGTTATTCAAAAACATGGCTTTGCGAAGGTAAATATAAAATTATATCGCTCAAGGCTCAGTCCCAATTGACATTTTTTGCCTAGGGAATGTACTCCCGATGGAAATTGATGACCTTTGGGAGGCGTCGGGAACAGGTTCCCGTGTCCCGCGGAAGATTCGAAAGCGTTGCGAGCCATGTGGAGTCATTGGGAGGCTTCGGGGAAACCAGGCCGGGGAAACATAAGCATAGCTTCCCGGAAGCTCCTTGGAAGCATTCATGGAGATTCCACGAAATAATTTTTCCTCCGAGGAACCCCAGGCTTCGGTGATGTCTCGAAGGTACGGAGACCTTTCTGTGACACATTCCAGATCTTGTGATAGAATCTCAGAATATTCGCAAGAAAATCGGCAAGCGCACTCTAAAGTTTTTGCTTTTTTTGGTCAACTTTAGACTGAGACGGTCAAAAAGGCCATGGGGCATTGCTGGGGGCATCCTCATAAACCCCCGAAAGTCTACCCAGAATTTTGTCCATCACCAAATTCTCATAATCTCCATAACCTTCCCGAGGCACCTAGGATGGTTCGATAAAATGATACATCCCCTAATCTACGGGGATATTCCCCTGATGATGTTTCAAGTTCGATGAAGCTCCGATTCACCTTCCCCGATCATCGGATAAATTTCACGAGCATCTGGAGCCATCCCCGATAATACAAGGCCATTGTACCATAACCGAAACATCAGTGAACGTTTCAACGGACCAATCCCAAAGCTTCTCATAGGACTGCTCCATCTTTTGGGCTCAAACATCTGATGCCATCGGGAGAAAATCTGTGTATTTCCACAACGCCGATGATTTTTCTCTAGTGGGACCTAGGCATTAGATCCATGGTCTTCAAGTTTCAAAAAAGAAAAAAAAAGAAAAGAAAAGCACATAAATCCCCAGATACTCTTCAGAATGCATCTCCATCACAATAAAAACCTTTTTTTTTCCAGGGAAGCATGCCCCCCGGACCCCCCCCCCCCGCCCCCCCGCTAGCACTCACGTCAAATTCAGACTTTGCCCCCCCCCCCCCTCCCCCGTTGAAAAATTCTGGATCCGGGCCTGATTAACAACAAATGAAGATAGAATTCTATCGTGTACAGAATACTGACCTGGCCACCGTAGGCAAGTAACGTCTGTCAGTGAGCATTGTCTGACGTAGCTAGCTTGATTAAGGTAATCCATCATTAGATTATAATCATGATCCTCCAAATGCTTAAAAATAGATCAGTGCAGATGCAATCATCCATTGACTTGGAGTTACAAGTGCTTTGACTCAAAGTATATAAAGACATGTATTTACTATAAAATTCCCACGATCACTTGATGGGCCATGATCATAATGATGGATGATTACCTTAATAATGTAAAACAAACCAGCTAAATGAGTGTGCCCATGTGATTGTATACTTCAATGAACTGATATTAAACTTTCTTATCTGAAAACTGCTGACTGATAACTTCTGTTGACATCAAACATGAAAATATGGACTAGATGTGCTACAAAATCTTTAATCGAGCAATGTTTTGAGATGACACTGCCATGGCTTATCTACAGGTGTGTCAAAATGGACGCTCATGATTGGTTAAAATTAGTTCAGTGAAAAACAGTGCAAGGAGCAGAACAAGATCGTATTTGCAGAAACATTTCTCTTATTTTCACTCCACTGACGAGAACCAACGATGAAGTTGTCAGTTCGAATCCGCGGCGACTGGCTGGCGGTGCCATGTAAACCAAACGACAGAATCGGTTGGCTAGGAGAGGAAGCTTTGCGGAGGTACTACAAAACAAAGAATACCGAGGAAAGCAAGAAGAATGAAAAACTTTTTGAAGTAAGGAAGGCAAAAGGAGGAGCGATTTTGGACAGGGATGATGCCATCAAAGACGTTCTGGACGACAACGATTTTGTTACAGTCGGTTAGTCATTCGGAATAGTAGCCCGCTTTATAAGCAAGGATATTGTTTAATGTTTCTCACTCATTGTTTAAAAGTAGTATACGCATGTAAAACCGTGAAATGATCGTCTTAGTGGATATACCCTTGTGGGGGAACGCTTTGGGGTCTCGATGGTGCGTTACGCTTTCTGGGGAAAGACGTCACTTCCGTTTATATCACATTCTAAAACTTTTTTTTTTTTTTTTTTTAACTGACTAACTTGAAAAAAGGCGAGATATCCAGTTATCTTAAGTGAATATAAGGCTGGCAGTAGTGGGCACTAACAGGCAGTTTTGTCCTGTTTAGATACCTAATTGGATAACTTGAAAGTTTTTTACTTGCCAGATAATAACTAAATATGTGACAATTTTTCATATTAGTTTCGACAAAGCTAAGTGGATAAGTGGCTGGCAGAAATATGCCACCATATATATCACATTGCTTTTTGCTTATGAAATTATGAAAATGTTGGAGTTTTCAGGTTTCAATATGAACTATTTTTGACCTAACAACTACTCCTGCGTAGTAATATTATGTGCTGAACTTGTCTTGTAATGGTTACAAATAATTACACAAAGCTGACAGTTAAGATAATGACCACGGCAAACACGATTATGACGATTATGAGGAGGCGGGATGATGATGATGATGATGATGATGATATCCTTCATTAGGGAAGCATTATCATCCAATGCCAATGCTGCAATCGATGTTGGATCTCAAAATACGTTAGCATGGGACATACCAATGCACGTTGAGATCAATTTTCGGAGCTGACCCCAAAGTGCGTTGGCCCTAAAGGAAAAACACAGATTGTATACTTACGCCCAGCCTGCGATACTCACATAGTGTGAATGATGTTATAAATATTGTCAATACATTACATTTCATAAATATTCTGTAAAGAAATATAGTAATACGAGAACATTGCAGTATCACCTAACATTCCACCGACCAGGCCTAATACAAGACACGTATTTTTATGTACTTGCTAGCATATTTTACTTCAATTGGAAACAACGGTTCTTACAACTTGAACCAGAACCTTGCACCACTGGAAGGCCATGAAAAATTCCTTGTCCTTAATGGGGTTGGAACCCAGAGCCCTCGGACCCGCAATCATATACTTGTCCACTTGACTACGGCGCCTATTTATTCTAAAACACCTAAAGAAGGATCTGTTTATCAAAGGCGTTTAAGTATTTCAATCGTTTATTCATATTCATAATTTAGGTCTAAACTTATAGGTCTATTTTACGTTAATTTTGGAAACAAGTTCTTACATCTTATATTAATCTCTCCCGATGGTTCCTGGGATCGACCAGTACTTTTTGCCTGGGAAGGACATGAAGTATCCTTGCGCCAACGGGTTTGAACCCACACCATTCGGACCCGCAGTCGGTAACGTCACCATTGGAAACACGACGCCCTTGAATTAATAATTTACGTGTCTTTTAAAGGATATATGAGACTAAAAAAAATCTATTAAGTGGCTCTTATAAAATATCAGTGTCGATCTGCTTTACAGTGCTGGAGAGTGACATGTCCAGTCCGGTACACGGACCATCGGAACCAGTCTACATAGAGGAGAAAATGTATCCTTCTGAAATAAAGGAGTGACTGAAATCAAACCAGTCTAATTAAGATAAATAACTCAAATTATTTAGATAACATAACATTCATATTAAAGCTTAGGCTAAACTTTTCCTTTGCAACGTCACTTTTCTTAAATGTAATTAGAACTGAAGTTTAAAACGGATGTATCACCCCTCCTGATTTATTTCCTTAAAACGCATCACCAGTCCAACCTCAAGTGTCACAACACCAACTGAGGTAAATATATTCATGCACATGTATGTACATATACATGTATTTCATTTTACGCGCGTTTTCAATGAAATCGATGATATCTGCAAACCCTGTATTAAGAGGGTTGCCATGGATACTAGTTCAGTACATGTTTATTTGTAAAGCTACATGTATACTTAGAAAATAAACTCTATAGATATGTGTATATATAATAGTGGAACGTTTGACTGAAGTGTTTAATTTTCAGTAATAGGGAGATACTTTGAAACGTTTCGGAAAAAGAAAATATCTCTAACTTTGAAGTGTTACTTCACTGAAACTATGTACTCGTAATATTCAATAATACATTATTTTGATGATAAATATGAAGATCAGATTGGATTAAGTAATGTTTTAACATTTACCACGTGACTCTTATCAAGACTGCCTCTATTCAACCTTTAACCTCCTTAATAAATCCATGACTCGATGAATATCAGTTGACTGAACTTTACATGGTTAAACCAAATACCTATAATCATAGGTCTTTGGTTAAACAAAGGGTTTTCTTTGCTGTGTAAAATATGAGCTACAATATCGTATGGGCATACAGGAGACCATCTCTAATCCCAAGCGTCAAAACGAGTTTCTATAAAGTAAAATTGAAAATATGAACTGAATAAAATATGTTTAAACTTAAGATTAAACATTGGAGCCCTATTTTTCTTTTATCAGTTCCTGTCCCTAGACGGAAACAGTCTCAGCACTGACGACCTGGTTCGCCTCGGAAGGGGACACTATAAACTGAAGGTATTGCCCTACTTTCCATCAGGTCAGTTAAGGTGAAGTCTAGACTTGACTATTTTGCACTTTACTTAGTACACTCCGAGTTCTGCTCTGCAATATAACCACTAAGGTTATGTTTGACTCTATCTTTTTTTCTTTATAAATTCCTTCAATTTTGGACGGGTATTCCGTCCTTTAAATTGATTATGTCCGTGCGGGAGTCTCACGTCCTCTCAGTTTGACCTTTTTCTTAAATCTGTTATAACTTATATGTCCTTCACTGGATTGCTTCAATATTTGGACAGTTGCATAAGTGGACGGACCTTTACATTATGCAGTTGACCCTGTGACCTTGACCAGATCGTTTGACACACTTTTTATGAAAAAAAGCGGCATCTGGACAGAATTACCTTTTGGTTAATCTGCTTTAACTTCTATGTTCTTAATTGGTTTGCTTAAATATTTGGAAGTTGCTTAAGTGGTTGGACCTCTTCATTATGCAGTTGACCTTAATTGACCTTTGATCTACTTTTGACGAAAACAAACCCTGAAAAACGTCCATAATACCATCAGGTTTTGTTATGTTAACAGAAAGAAAGATAATACACACGGAGCAACACACGAGTTGGTGTTTCATATGTAAAGCAAATGCATTTTGAATTTTTAACAAGTACATGACTTTTGAAACAGTTCTATATAAATAATAAGAAAATTAGGAGCTCTTTGAAATGAAAAGTCGTTGTTATTTCTTTTTCGATAGTTGACAGCAGAGGCCGAGCAAGCGGTTAACAAAGCTAGGGCGCTGCTTGAAGACATTGTGAACCAAAATAAAGGTAAGCACGTGATGACCTTACCATCTAAGTTGTTTGTCTACGTTGAATTTTTGGGATGTTAACGTCACGGCCTCCAGTTGCAAATTAAAGCCCTTGGCTATTCCCCACTCCAATATACAGTAAAAAAAACTTAGTCCTAAACTATATTTTTCAGTATATTTTTTAGATATCACGGGGTTATTTCTGTCAGCGGGGATTGGGTAGGGGCATGTGAAGTGGCATTGAGATGAAACCATAAATAAACACTATATATTAACATGTCACGGCGCCACGAATAACGAACTTACGACCTTGAATCACGGTATTAGAGAAGTAATTTTTTTAGTATAGCCGAGCAAAATGTTAACTAGGGTAAATACAACGATTTCGAGCACAATATTTACTTATGTTATGCCGAATTTGATCCGAATATTCAATAAACGATATTGGAATAAAGGTATTCGATGCAATTTCTATTGATTTTTTTTGTTTCGTAATAATCATTTCGTATGAATTTTGACACTTCTTTTTATTCTGCTGTTCTTTCCCCAATGAATATATATAAATAAAAACTGAAAGTTCAAAATCGAATCGCCAAGTACCTTAGCAATATGATTTATGTTTTCATATTAACAGATTTATCTCGCTGCTTTATTTATATTTTCCAGACTGTTTTACTTATATTTGGTACGTTGTTTTACAGTGGTATATGGAATCACGACCGGTTTCGGGAAAATTTGCCAGAACTGTAATCAGCAAGGATAAATTGGTGTAAGCTGATCTTGTAAATTCGTCACGTGATCATCGGTTATTTGTTTTGGGTATACCGCTATTTGCAGCCCATTAATGGTGCATTTTTGTTCAAAGTTAGTTTAACAGGACATCGGTTTACATAACAGGTCTTGGAGTACGGTCATAATGCAATAAAATACTACACTAGTATGAAGCAATTTTACATATAAGGCCCCCAAGTCTGTATTTAAGGCAACTGTCCAATAGTTTAAAAAATTAGGGTATATTTTTTTAATGATCACGGAAAAAGCAAAATGCCGCTAAAAAGGCTGCTAAAAACTTCAGAGTTGGCGGGTTTTCGCTAGGTCGGGTCGGGTTGCCCGAAACACAGATTTTATTTTAGGCCTAAGCAAATATGTAGTGCATTAATTTTTTGTCTGATATATTATTTGACCACTATCGTGTTGTTGACTCTATGTGCTTGCTTTATCGACATGAATGCATGCGCGAATCGTCGACTGCCCACACCCGGGTATATACGCCATATATGTCTTCCGGTGGTATCCGACGATGATATGCATGTTTCCCAATTTCTATAAAGTGATATTTCACACTCAAAGATTAGAAAACATCAAATGGTTTAATAAGTTAGGAGCAGTGAACCATTTTAATAGAAAACACCACTGTTTAAAGAATGCATTTTCAACTCATTTTGGTGTTTTTGCGCTTCATATATATATGTCAATAACCACGACGTGTGTAGTAAAAACATGATAATGTGTTGAGTCTATAACACGTGTTATATATGTTTGGAAATATATTTCAGGGAACTTCAAGAGAATCTCATAAGATCTCATGCAGCAGGTAAAGATTCTCATATTGTATTGATTTTCGCACACATGTATCATATATTTTACATCGATGTCTTAAGGAGTTCAGTGTTTGCGATGCAAAACATAGATAAATAAAAAGATCAGATATATACGTTCATTTCCAGTCATGAATAACTTGAATCTCTTAGGAAGATAATTACCCGTATGAAAGAAAGACATTTTCCTAAATTATGTAGGAATTGAAGGTAAAACCTGTGTTTCTTAAAGGATTTAAGCCCTTACTGTGTTTTCCCAATGTACACTGATGATGTATAACCAATTAAGACACCGGTTTACTGTTTGTTTTCAGGAGTGGGGAATCCCCTGCCCCCGGAGAGAACCCGGATGTTACTGGCTCTTCGTATCAACGTATTGGCCAAGGGATACAGTGGCATCTCTTTGAAGAACCTACATAAGTACATCGCTGCTTTTAATGGTAAAGTATTTCTATCCACTAACTTAATATCCCGTTCCCTTGAGTACCGATTCGCTAGTGATCAGACATCGTCGGATACTCCCGGTTGACTTATTCCGTTTCATTATATGACATCATCTCAATCGTACCAACTCGGCAATCCCCGGCCTGGAGTTTCGAATGGACATCGTCTATCGATCGGCCTTGGGTATTCGCCGATGATAGTCAGAATGAGGCCTGTAATCGAGAGAGATATCATCGGTCGCGATCAAGTCGTTTAAATGAGATACATATTTTGCCCTTGTTCAGGGTTCAGCATCTAAGAATGATGGGCCCAACGTTACGACGTGTCATTTTTACAATGTGCCTGTGGTGCGATCTTGCAATTAGGCAGCGCTGTATTTGTTCCACGTAGACACAAAGAAACAATCTAAGCAGACCTGTAATGCTGTCGGAGGGACGTTATACCAGCAAAAAATAATGAGTTATTAACTACTGGGCTGGAGTTGATTAAAAGTTTCAGTTCTGAAATCAATTACGTGAATACAAAAACACATGCATTTGATACTAACAGGATTGTTACATATTTAGGGACAATGTTACATACTTTTTCAGCGAACTGTCTGCCTTCGGTTCCTGAGAAGGGTACAGTCGGGGCAAGTGGGGACCTGGCGCCCCTCTCTCACCTCGCCCTCGGCATGATGGGCGAGGGGAAAATGTGGAGCCCTAAAAGTGGATGGGCTGATGCAAAATACGTAAGTTTTGTGTTTGTACGTGTGTGTTATGTTGTTGTTGAAAATATTTTAAACAAGACCGTACAATTTTTGCTAATTCTGGGTTGAAAGCAATGTGGCAAAACCGGTTTGAATGAAGCTAGTGGCATCACAGTATTTACAGACTGGGGTTGAGAGAAGGAAGGACGTGAAGGTCATAAAATGTGCTTTATTTATGTTATTTTATGAACACAAATGAAAAATGGTAAAATACACAAGACACATATAGATTACATTACTTATATAACACCACCCATTGCTGCTTTATATTCGAAATATGAAGTACCTAATGTTTTTTCTGTTGACAGGTTTTGGAATCTAATAACCTGGAGCCAATATCTCTTGGTCCAAAAGAGGTAAATTCAATTTATTAACAATATACTTCTTTTTTTCTGCTGTTATTAAATTGCATAGTTCTCATATGATTTTGTAGATTATTTCTTCTTTTTTTTTGGGGGGGGGGGGGGGGGGTATGGGGGTGTGTGTAAAATAGAAACTAGTTTGTATGACATAAGTAGTGTTTGAACCATGAAAACTCTTGGTATTTATATTACAGGGCCTTGCTCTTATCAATGGCACACAGTTGATTACGTCACTTGGAGCAGAAAGTAAGTTTAACGTGGTCCTAAAGTCCAACGTGCAGTCTCGGAAATATGAAACCTATCTGTTGCAAATATATTTGATTACTTATGGAATATTAGTCATTTATCTATGAAAAAATTTTGAAATTTAAACAGGCATTTTTCTTAGAAATGCAGCTGGTAAAATAGCTAGAAAGTGAGGAGAATTGTTACTCATAGATACCAAAGATCTAATAACCTAATATGTGTACAATGTACATTCTTTGGCCACTTCAGGTGTCGAGAGAGCTGGCGCCATCTGTCGACAGGCAGACATTATTTCGGCCCTGTCATTGGACGTACTAAAGGGAACGACCAGAGCTTTTGACAGCAGTTCGTAAATCTTGATATTCTTACTAATTTTGTCATTTATAAATAATTTCAAAATATTTCAATTGAATCAAGCCTCGAACATTAATTTAGACTTTAGACTCTTGAAGAATGAAAAATATGCGCTAGCAGTTTGTGTTCCTTTTTCAAACTCACTGCCACATATTTTAGTCAATTGTATGAAGATTAATTTCATATATAAGGCGCATCTACCACCTGTCTGATGTAACTACTTGTGTGTGTGAGTATGACTTCAAGACACGTGACCAGTCCCTGTATTTCCAGGTATCCACCGGGTGCGTCCCCACAAGGGCCAGACGAAGGTGGCCAGGAGATTGAGGTCACTGCTACACTCCGACACCCACCCGTCCGAGATAGCAGGTATATACCCAGCCTCAGCCTGCTGTGTGTGGAGGGGTCTTTCCCTGCCCTGTTTATAATTATGTTTGTTCGTTGGGTTTAACGTTCCACCGAAAGTATTTCAGTCATTTGGAGACGATGTCTACTTGAGACAGATATAGTGCTGCCACACTGCAGTATCACGCCGTAGACATGTGGCTTGATATCACACCCAGTCACATTATCCTGACACCGGGCCAACCAGTCCTGCAACTACCCTTATATGCTGAGCGCCAAGCAAGGGAGCTATAACAGTACCATTTTTTACGACTTTGGTATGTCTCGGCCGGGGATCGAACCCACGACCTCCCGTTCCCGAGGCGGATGCTCTAACCACTCGGCCACCGGGGACGGCGTGTTTATAATTAAGTATGTGTGTGTGTAAAGGTACCGTTGCTCCAAAGGTTCTGGGTCCAAACTCATTGGGGTAGAAACTATTTCATGACCTTTACAGGCACAATTTACTTGTTCAATCAAGAAACCTACGAGAGGGATAAATATGTTAGAGTAACTTTTTTCTCTGGCGACGTTAAAAGAAATTAGTTTTAACTAAGTGTGTAAACGTTTAAACCACATATGTTGCATGGGATTTGGATCAATTAATGTTATTCATTTTAAAGTGATTCTTTCTTGGAAACAGAAAGGACAATGTTATCATATGCCAGCTAAGAAATAAAGCAAGTAATTTATTGACCATTCCTTATCTCAAACATCGGCATGCCCGAAATGTTCCCATTATTGCGAGGATAATTTTCACTTCCAGCATATATGACATCTAGGCAAATTATGAAACATACTATCGAGGAATTAGACAAAGTGGAAGATTTAACTGTTGATTTCGTGTTAAACGGGGATGATCGTCTAGAAACCATTACTCTTCTCAAAATAAATGACGAGGTTGCTAATTTTAGAAATGACACAGAGAGATTTTGAGTGACAATTGTTTTGTTTTATTTTATTTTGGTTTGCTTTTCTCCCTTATTATTTTCTTTATTTTTTCTTTTGTCTTTACCTAATTATTAAATAAAAACATAATGACACAAGATGTGAATATTCATAATAAAATCAGACATGATTATATGGACATTTCAATAGTATTATTATCATTCTATTCACATAGTTCGAACCTATCAAATTACATTTTGTACCATTACATAGATCTTAAGTTTGTATAAAATTGCTATTTCGTAACAGTCATAAACATGTAAATGACATTTTATTATCCAAAAACCTTTATGTCATAATGCATGCAATACTTTAAACTTATGATATACTATGTTTGCATGAACCGTAAAAGGAGAGGACTCACAAAGGCTATTAGCCTGTTGTTCAATCCTATTCATTCTTGAATAAAATATGTATTTAAAAATAGTGCTACTACTGCTACTCATAAAAGTACAAGTATGGCTCTTGTTCTAGCAATACTATCAGGACTTTGATTTTCGGGCAATGTCATTTGTTGTCTTTTTTTTGTCTTTTTTTTTTTTTTACCAGAAAGCCACCGATTCTGTGACCGTGTTCAGGATGCCTACACCCTTCGCTGTACCCCGCAGGTAGGATGCTGGTTCATTTTGACACAAGTTGGCTTCACGTAATATATAGACACTAGACGGGAAGTGGATAAAATGGTATCAAATATAAGTATCTGAATTCTACTCAGATGATGAAAATCATATTAGCTAATTCGACAAAACCAGCACGTTGTTGTTATAATACATACAAGTGTACTAAACTACGTCAAACGGAGAAGCCAAAATCTGTGTTAATGTACTTCATGCTTCAAAATCGACAATTGCAAATATATAATTTAACATTCGGACACTATTGTGTCTAAATCAATTTTGAAGACTGAGTACATCCCCGCTTAACGTCATGAATTTTAAGTATTCGCAAAATATCTTAGACAAATCACTCGTAAATTTAAAAGTTCTAGCAGTCATTTTGTTGTGGAGAGAAGGTAGTAGTGCTGTACCACAATTGTACAGTATTGTAATTATCACGTGGTGACTGGTTGACACAGGAAAATTATCCTTTCACAATGGGTAAATTCACTGCAAAAACTGGAATGGTGAATTACAGGTGCACGGGATAGTCAATGACACGGTGGAGTTTGTCCGGGGAGTTATCACTACCGAGATTAACAGCGCCACCGACAACCCCGTATCCTTGATGTTATGTAGCACTCACAGACGTACTTATAGCCCAGTTTGTTATAAGAATCTGTCTTTCTAGGCATGTGCGGATCAAGAGGGAGAGAGACTGGCAATTCGGTAAATGAGGGTCACCTCTATTTAATTCTAGCTTCTGGCTCGAATTCCACCTTCCACCAACAATAATTAACGCTTAGTAATACTTACATTCTTAAACTAGATAGATACACAATTCACCATTACTATGTTATTGAATATTTACTACATGACTAAGCTGAAATGAATTATTACCTTCATAACTAACAAAAAATGTTAAAGGAAATATTTGGGTATTTTTATTAAAGAAAAAAAGACTAATGAATTTCGCGATTAAGTATTTATGTTTTATTTAGCGCTAAGAATAGTTGGTGGATTTCGACCTAGTTCGGATTTTCGTTAATTGTACCTCGCTCTTATTCCACTAACCATACTTAGCCTTAAGTAATACTTAAATACTTAGGGACATATTTCATCATATTTGTTTCACTAAAAAGAAAGCCTAAGCATTTCATTTTATCAAGTATTGGTAGCATTTAATGTTTTGTTGTTTGTTTGTTTGTTTTTTTCAACTGAGTTGCGTATTTGAAAAGTTCATAAAACAGATATTGGGGAATGCGTTGAGAACTACCTAATTTAAGATTTTAAGCACCAGTATTACTTAGCACTTAGTTTTGTTGGTTGAATTCGAATTATTTAATTTTACGTATATAAGTAAGTTGATAAAGATTATATCCTTAATAACTAACAATATATGTTGAGAAATGAAATATTCAGGTATTTTCAAAGAAAAACAAGTGCAAAATGTATGATGAAATTTGCCCATAAGTTAGTATGGCTGATGGAAGTGGTACAAACAACTGATGTGTACTGAAATGTTTGACAGAAATCGTCTGAAGTACTTTTTGAAATATCTAAATCAAGTAAAAACTTATTTATCAACATTCAAGAAAAACACTGTACATTTATTTCAGATTTACATAACAGATTTAATTACACGTTCATAATTTATATGTATTAAACACACGTGACTGTATACGTAGGTAATCAGTGTTTAAGTTTCATTTTCTTGGAAATGAACGGTTTGATGTTGATCAAGAGTAAAGTTCCTTAACCAATCAGATGATATTTTCTGACAACAGTGAAATAATCTCTGGTGGAAATTTCCATGGTGAATACCCAGCAAAGGTAAACCATGTTCCCTTATCCAAATTAGGGTTACCAAACCTCCTAATTAATTATTTGTTAATTGACTGAATCAGTTTCAAAATTTGATCATGTTTGAATCATTTCATTAATTCATTAATATTTTATTGATTATTCATTGATTGAGGTGATCCTACAAACAATTTTAATATTAAAATATTCATTGATTAGGTGTTTACGAATCATCAATTTGAATTAGTAATGTTACATGCATATTTTGTCCGGCAGGTGTTGGACTACCTGGCTATCGGTGTCCACGAACTGGCCAACATCAGTGAGCGGAGGATCGAACGTCTCGTCAACCCGGGTATGTCTCTCTGTCTCGTTAACCGGGTATGTCTCTCTGTCTCGTTAACCCGGGTATGTCTCTCTGTCTCATTTTAAAGTTACACAGGCTGTCTCTGTCAACCCGGGTATGTCTCTGTCTCATTCAAAGTTACACAGGTTGTTTCTGCAGCAACGCAGTCTAAATATTTAGCAGCAAACTGAATGCTGTGCAGAAACACAAACAGTAGCTAATAGATTGGGCATCTGAATTTTGCAGTAACGCAATCTGAATGTTGTGCGGTTATGCAATCTGAATGTTGTGCGGTTATGCAATCTGAATGTTGTGCAGTAACGCAATCTGAATGTTGTGCGGTTATGCAATCTGAATGTTGTGCGGTTATGCAATCTGAATGTTGTGCAGTAACGCAATCTGAATGTTGTGCGGTTATGCAATCTGAATGTTGTAGAGTAACGCAAACTGACTAGTAGGAGCAGAAAATGTCTGTAATATGGGTTTTCTGTATTAGGCCGAATGCTCCACAACATAAGGTTATAATGCACAACGCACAATTTAAGATATTAACGTTAATCAAATAATGTGTTAATCCAGTAGATATTGTCCCCTCTTGATCCCAGATTGTTTTTCTACTTGCTGTCAGCTTCATTACACAATGCTATGCCTTTGGGAAATTTACACCTGATTCATCTATAAAACATGGTATAAAATAATAAAATATATAACACACATTGTACTAAGTCGCCCTCAGGAGACATACAAAGGACAATAAATAATAAAATTACAAATTGTTTTAAAACTGATAAAAGGAAAGGGTCGGGTTACAGAGATTACATAGGTATGTTGCATTATGATCCAGCTTACAGCGAACTGCCCGCCTTTCTCACACAAGAAGGGGGACTCAACTCCGGATTTATGATCGCACATTGTACGGCAGCGGCACTTGGTACGTTCATTGTGTTACAATGTCTACTGTCTGTGTTAACTTTCCGAGGCTAGGAGAGGGGTCTTAAATTTCAGAGGATGAATTTCATCCACAAAAATAAACTTCATAATAATTATTAATGACATCAGTTTCCAGAATAGATTTATCATTGACTTACCATCTCTCGAACCCCACCTCCTCTCGAACCTCTAGAAAATTTTACAAGGCATAAATTATTTTAAAATCTTTTCACAAAAAAAAAAAAAAAAACACGTGTAATGCATTCAATCAATGTTGCATTAAATATATTATTTTGTGAACTAATTTCCGTCAATACTTTTACGATAATTCCAATAGAAATTCTACTGATCGAGAGACTTAAACCATACACAAACATTCAAAATCAACGAAAGGTCATTATTTAAAAGTATTACTTCCCTAAATAAAGCTTTATTGCAAAATGCATTCTTTCACTTTGAATGTTTGTTTTTCAGAATATATCCACGTATTATCCTGTCGAACAAACACTGTGTCTATAACAACTGACAACATGCTTTAAATTATCGTATTGAAAGATATCGACATGGTACGTTCTTTTTCGTCTCTGGCTTCAAAGTACCACAATTAGTTCTATTCCGTTGCAGTTTCGGAGAACAAAGTTCTCTGCCACCCAGCGTCTGTTGACTCGCTGACCACGAGTGCGGGCACGGAAGATCACGTGTCCATGGGAGGTTTCGCCGCCCGGAAGTGCGTCACCGTCGTAGAGCACGTAGAGCAAGGTCAGTGGCGATCATTTCTGCCTATCGTCCATTCTACTGCAACTGTAACCGTGTAACTGTAGTAATATATTACACTGTAAAGGAAATTACGATTTAAAAAAAAAATTTAATTGCATGCTTTTAGTTATCCGTACCTTACTATTAGGTTAAAGTGTCTCCTCTCTAAAGAGATAATGTTATCTCTAAACAGGTGAAGATTTTTCACCTGTGTGTACTTGTCAATTCTTTAACTAATGGAATAAAATGCTGTATTTCAGGATCGTCGTTTATGTATGACGTGATGCCATACTATAGATTTTGCCTAGGGTACCGACGATGGTCTAAAAATAGTAATTAAAACTTTGCAATCCAAGAAAAAATGTCGCAATGGTCCCAATCATTTCTGCTCTTCTTGTCTGAAAAGGTGCACATATGTATACGTCTGTGTGTTGGATCACTTTCAGTGCTTGCAATAGAGCTCCTATGCGCATGTCAGGCAATCGAGTTCCTGCGGCCGCTGAAGACGACCCCACCGCTAGAGGCAGTGTATAAACTGGTCAGGAGTGTAGCTGGGTACGTTAGTAATTCATTGTGTGAATTTCATAGCAAACACATAATTATATTGGTTCATCTATTTCCCAATACAAATTTTAGTATCTGTATATATACATATATACACACAGGGTTCGGCATTAAGGCCCTACCGAACGACATTCACTAGTAGATTGATGGTCCGGTCCAGCTAGGTCCTAGGCTAACACGACCGACTGGTCGTGTTCTAAATTGATCAAAGTTCGCAGAAATTTTATCTACTGACTCATCAAAAGCACAGAAATAACTGTAAGGGCCAAACTATTGACCCTTGTTGAAACAGTTTTCTTGGAAAATCCGTGTGTGCTATATTTAGCGGCATTTTTTAGTAACAACCTTGACACACATTCACTCATTGGTTTGTGTTTTCAGAACGAGGCTCCCCCCCCCCCCCCCCGCATTTGCCAAGTTCAATATCGTAATACTAAGCTAAGAAGGTTTATTTCTTCATCTAACTTTTCATTTTATAATGTTTACGAAATCTTCGGGTCATAATGAATAAAATTTAATCTAAAAATGCTAGAGATGCAAGTTAATGCATGAACGCTAATCTTTCTATTACGCTGGGATCCTATGTATAACGACAATAGACTTTTTTACGATTTGTGTTTACCGCGATGTGCAGCCGATACGAAAAATGTCAAATAGTCTTTTCATCCGACAAAAAAGACGATGTCAGTAATGAACGAGAAAGGTAAAGAGGAATCAAAGAAACTGTATGAATAGATTGCAAGAAACATATCGTTTTGTTTTAAATGGAATTGCTTGAAAATTATTAAACAATAGACATTATCCGGAACTCGCATATATGGGGATTTCCATGTAAGTACAATCAATGTGTTCATTTATGTGTTTTACACTTCGGTCTTGTTCAGTTAAGGTCAGGTCTAGTAGGTTTTCTAAGTTACTGGACCACTGGTCCAGCTCTCAAAAAAGTTAATGTCGATCCCTGACACATATTGCAAGTTTGCTCCTCTTACCCACTCACCGCTGTTGGTTAGCGTCCCTGTCGTTAATTGTTCAATTGAGAAATCATTTCAGCGGATTTGCTGTAGTACAGTAGGTCGATAGGTCGGTGATTCTACCCGGGTGTCTTGTACACCGGTGTTTTCTTCCACCTGCAATTAGCTGGGCATTACTATGTGGCTGGGAAACAGTCGCAGCGACGGTAAATTCTGTAAAACCATCAACAGCTAGTCTGGTAATAGGAGAAACTTAAAGGGGTTTAGATATCCAGAAGTGTACTGTCTTCTATTAAAAAATTCATCGAAATACTCACTGTTAGCATATTTTGGTATTTTTGGTGTAAAAACAGATGTCAAATCAGGACGAAGAGCTACTTTTACCCAAGTATTAACATTTCTGTTTGTCTCCACTTCAGTCCCTGGATTAAAGATCGGTTTATGGCCCCGGACATAGATGCTGTCACTAAACTACTTCAAGACGAGAAGGTTGGTTGGTAATAAGATTTTGTTCACAACTGCAGCGCAGTTAAATTACGCATTTTCTAATTTGAAATAAAGAATTAAATGCATAATAAAATGTAGTTCATACTTAGTATGTAAATGAGATTATGTATTACCCCTTGTATTATATTTGACACGGTCCTTCCCAGATCTGGCATACATGTCGGCCCTACATGGACAACTACCACATTGCCCAGGATATTGAGACCAGAGTTATGTCCCCTACTACCGCCCTTCGCCAAGAGGGACCCGCGCCGAAACGCCGTCGTGTCAGCGAGCGAAAAAACCGATAATTTGGTCCTTAAGGACCTACCAGAGACCTAGAATTTGGTCCGATGTACCTATCTACTGCTGGCTTCATTTTTCATGTCATAACTAACCTATGCCTAGCATTGTAAAAATATTTGTATTTTTGCTTTTTAGCTTTTTTTATTGTCGTACCCTGAATAAGTTGTTTTAAGAAATTAATGTAGGCTGTATTTTGAATTATTTGTAAACTGTCGGTTTTTATCATTAATTATAAAAAAACAGGGATTGTGATTAAAGATCGTTTGTTGTGATTTGTATAAAAGTGACAATGTAGAAGTGATGAGATCCTGGGCACATGTTTATGGAATTTTGTGAACTGAACAGAGCATATCTTTTATTTGCAATCACAATGATATGACCCTTGGTACATGTTTATGAAAGATTGTGTAATTATATGATCATAGGAACAAGTTTCTGAAAGAGCGTGTATAATTATAAAATGCGGGATAAATAAATGGTAATGGTGCATTTCTTTGATATATTTATCTTTTTCTTCCCCGAAGCACAGCCATAGGAAAAATATTCCTCTCTATATACCTTTGTTTAGTTAATCTCTCTCTCTCTCTTTCTCTCTTTGTTGCCTGGGACATCATATTTTTTGTGGGACACTAATTTCGTTGCTGATGTGGAGAGTTTTATCAATGAATATTCCCACACACCCACGGAAACCGCTCTTTTCATAGACTTAACGTTTCACATAACATTAATCCACAAATAAATGTTCCCGTGAAATTCCCATAAATCTCTACACGAGTTTAGCTAATATACTATCTCTTTTTCTCTCTGTGTGTGACTGTATAGTATTGGTTAAGCTATAGTTAGCTATAGACAAAATTGTACTCATCTCTAGAAAGAAGTCATTTCAGATGTAAAATTCTTAAAATTACATGTCTTTGATAACTTTCTAAAGCATTTCTCTGTTCTGATATGAATTTGTGTTACATGTGTAATTGTTTTTCATATGTTAATCAGTAATATCAAAACAAATTCATGCAAGATACGTAAGTAGATCTCTGAATGTGAAATCATGATCTTAATTGACCAAGCTTGCATACTTATACAAATTGATGTCTTTCCACAGTTTATACAACTAAATTACTATGAAAAATATGTAGACATGGGGATGACATTGTTCTTTTCTCTCGAACCGTTAGCACTTCTTCTTTACACACACACACACACACACATGCGCCCGCACAAACATTTAAAGTAGCCTCTTAACCATTACTACATAAACTTAAAACTAGGAATATTATACTGCTCTAAATGATGATACTTGATTAAGTGATTAAGCCCAAACATCGTTCCATAAACATCTAAATAATTGTAAGCACACACAACTCGTGTTATTGTAACATTCATGACTGGACTGGTTACACATGGGCACTACATTCTTAACTCCACACAAACAGCAGAATAAAGAAAAGGAGATTTTATTGGTATTATCATTATATATTTTTCATATACATGTACATATTAACATTTTCCTTTTAGGCTTAGTCATCTATCTTTTTACTTTGAAGTGTGACGATCGATTTCTGAAAGACGTTGGTACTAAATGTCAATTAACTACGGTTCCTTTGATGATCACCTTTGAAATGACTTCATCATGACAGCCGAACTGGTATATGAGGTTCTCCCATCTGGAATTTTAAATAAAAATGCTATATCAGACTCGATCATCTCGGGGCCACAGGTCTTGCTGAAGCACAGCTTGACCAAATTCTGAATCACATTGGGATCATGCATCACAAAAGGCTGCATGTTATTCCGTTAGTTCGCCTGTATTAGAGTCATTACATGAAAATGTCTGCAAAATAAACAAAGTTAACACTTTTCGTGAGTGGACAACAGTTTTATATACAGCATAAACATTACCTGTCCGCGTTGAGAAGAAGCATGTCGGCATATTTCCCAATTTCGAGAGACCCGTGCTTATCCGAGATACCAAGCGCATGCGCAGAGTTGATAGTTGCTGCGTTCAGAGCTTCCGGCATACTCATATGCATTATCACACATGCAAGATGCATGACCACTGGCTGGAAATGAGTCGACAGGTATGAGCATTAAATAAATACAGATCATTGATGATACGTGCGCTATTTTAAGATCAGTAGCTACAGACGTTTAAAAAACCTTCGTGTTATAAAAATATTTCCGATATCCCCATTGTCAAAAAAAAAAAAAAAAAATCGATGTAGTACTGGCCGTGTGATTACGAGTAGCAATTACTATTTTGATACAAAACCTGCATAAAGTATAATAGGGAAATAACATTTAAAGACAGTACGTGGTTGTTACAAATATGCACATGAAGCATTGAGATTTACCAGGCTGTGAGTGGCAATCATACATTGACGTCATCAGCGATTATCTGCATACTGGAACTACATATACTGAAACTGATATCAATCTGAAAACTTTCCTGCGTATTCCAAGTCAACTGTACCTTGCAATAATTAAATGATAATGGATCAGATGCTATTAAACCGCATGCTGACTTGTATTGTGATCAAACCATATGTCACGAAATAAAAACAAAAAAGTAAACAAAAGGTCAAAAACACCAACCATTGACAGACAGTAGGCGTTCGGGTTGAAGTCCGACCCAAGGGCCACTGCCATACCGGCCTGGATCATGGCTCGAACCGGCGGCGGTTTCAGTCGCAGGATGTAAGCCGTGGTCGGCAACACCACACCGACGGTACCAGCGGCGGCCATGGCGGCGATACCGGTTTCAGAAACCTCTTCCAGATGGCTGATGGCTAATGCGCCTATATCTGCCCCCATCTGGGTTATAAAGGATAGATTGTATTAGGAACACTGCAGTCCCTGGCTATAAAGTCAATACTGGTGGAGAATCCCATTTCCATTAAATGCAAGAGATGTATGTGGAGTTAACGATCATAACCTGGGTAGTTTGTCTATCTCCACTAAGAATCTATTCTGCACAAAGGAGACTATAACCATCTTTAATAAAAGTCAAAATAGAACGAAAGCCTATGTCACGTCCTATGTATAAAAGCTCTATGCTAACCTTATTTTTATAATGAAATTAACTATTTCCTTCAATGATTTCACAAATTGTGTGGTTACACTTAAAGGTACCTGGTACGTTCCTCTGGTAAACAAATGTCCTATTTTATCAAACTACATGACTATTTTAGTTATTAGTTATGGGTGGTTTCTGGCGGTATCGCGGGTTCTCTGGTATCGCGGTATTGTCAGTTTGTTAGGAAAGATTTTGCCGATCGCCATCTAGTGACACCATTTTGTAAACAGGAAACTACGATTTTAATTGAAATAAACAAAAAGTAATATGTCTCCGTAAATGGTAAGAAAAATGTAAATTTCTTGCAGTATTCCGACTTTCAACCGTTACGCTTATGCATATCACCCGATGTCCGCTAAAAAGACTCGACAAATGCTAGATCTTCGTCTGCTTCATTGTTTTATGAATGATGATTGTTTTGATCATGTAGCGACATCTGTAGGTGGATTCAGTGGTCTCTTTTTTCCAAGAAATACCGCGATACCAGAGAATCATGGAATTTTTTATGTAGGACAAACATGGCGAACAATAACATGTTTTAAAACGTTATTAGAAAGGCTGAAAAAATTAAATTGTTTTCACATTATGGTACAAAGGTGGAATAACAGTGACATACAGAAATAAATTTCAGAAAAGTCTTCACTGATATTTTATTCCCGTTTATGTCGTTAGTACCGCGATATGAGAAAACACCATCCTACATTTATATACATGTAACGTTTTAGTAAAACGGGACATTTTTTTCTATCAGAGCAACGTATCGACTACCTTTGGCACACTCATTGAATTTGGAAGTTCGTGTGTAAGCATTATGGTCATGGCATTACATAATGTACCAGATCTAACAGAGCATGTTTCACTTATTGACTTTTTTTGTACCACTTATTTTGGTTTTTCTCATCTGCGACTTCTTAAAGCGTGTATTCATACAATATAAACTCACCTCCGCAGACTTTGTCGGATGCAGTTCGTCACCATGAAAATTAATATTCAATCCCATCGTTTTCCCCTTTTCTAGAATAGATTTCGTCTGCCGAAGATCGAACACGCCCTTTTCACAAAAAACATCGATGTTATCCACATGTAAAGTGTCGTCTGCAATCAAACGCGCCACTTCCGGTAGCTGTACTGATAGGACATCCTGCGTGGCTTCTTCTGCTGTTTTACCCCTGAAAGTAGCGGGAACCGTCAAGAAGGTTCAATTTCAAGTAGATATATGTACAGTGCGCACCCAGGAAACAATATTTATAACTATATGCAAATGTTTATGCCTACAAAATAATTAAATAATACCTTTTAAAGTAACGTGAGTCTGTGTGCAACTGAGTAAACTTATGAAGGGTCGGGTTGGGGGCGGTAGCTATGGGATGGAAACAAAGATGATAGATCATTTTTAGCCATCATGATAGCTAAAGCTATTAAGAAACCGTCACGAGGTGTAAATTAATTGGCTAGACACTGTGTTAACTAGAAGTTTTATCCCACCCTTCTATTTCATATTAATGAATATGTGCAATTCGATCCTTCCTACCTTTCAACAACATCAACAGCGACATCAACAACACACCAAAATACTTCAATTGAATTTAACAAATGAAAGAGCCATCAATCCGATTTTGATAGTCGGGCTCTTAAAATAACTGAAACGTTAACCATTACCTTGTATGCATTAACTGCTGTTGGTTCTCAAGTAAATAATTTTGTACGTTTTCTTAATGTTATAGAATAATGTTAGCATGGTGAATATTAGGGATATACTTATAAATGAAGCTGCCATCAAGTGGCTACCTACATGACTGCGGATCCGAATGTTGTGGGATCGAGCCCCCTTGAGAGAAAGAATATTTCATGACTTTCCAAGGCGCAAAGTAGCGCTCTAATCCAATCAAAGAACTGCCAAGAAGGATTAAAGTTGTAAGAAGGTGTTTCTTAGCTGACAAAATAACTAAACGAATGTAAACGTACTTTGGAACAGCATGAGCTCCACAGTATGTCGATGATATGCCCATTAAGCCGCTACGCCGTGCTCTCTCTATCACCTTCAACATTTTGACCTCTGTTTCAAGGTCAAGGCCATATCCACTCTTGCACTCAACGAGTGTCGACCCGGATCGACGCATGATTTTGAGACGTTGAACAAGCGAAGAAAATAGTTCGTCCTCCGAGGCACGTCGGGTGTGTTCAACGGTGTAATGTATCCCTCCGCCTGCTTTGTGTACGTCCATGTAGGTCGCGCCAGCTAGCTGCATGGGCATTATTATTACAAAATGGAATGAAGACAATATATCAAATACACACAGAAAGTTCTTAATATGTTTGAATTCAGTTTGAATATTTTATCATTTGCTGTTTGAGCGATTAGGGGATTGTAAATGGATAAAAAGACAGAAACTTTGCATGTATGTACCGTAAGTTTCTGGCATATTATATTAGTTATCAGGCCCCGTGTTCTCGAAAATAAATATTGTACTTAAGTATGATTTTCATACTTATACTTAAACTATGCCTATTACTTTCAACAGGCATTTAAGTATGATACTCAATTTTTGAGCCTGAGATCGTACATAAGTATTTACGAGAACACAGGGCCTGATTCGGTTTCCGTGGAGTGTTGATATTGTCAAACTTAATTAAAGCAGAGCGACACAACGGAGAAAAGTATAGCTACAGTAAACTTTTTTTCGGCTTTCACGTCAAAATAAAACATTCCATACTACGTTTAATAGTGTTTATTATTTATCAAGTCATAAATGGAAATATGCACGTGTTTGTTGAGTTCTGAGCTACAAGCGTACCTTCATGGCGAATTCATGCACTCTATCCCCCGCCCAGACGGGGTGTGTGTGAGCGTCCACCAGGCCTGTGAGGAACAGTCAAAAACAGAGACAGTGTATTTAGTTTAAGCATGGTATTCATTAACATTAACTAAAGTCTAAAGTCTTGATGAAAGCCCATGATTAAACATTTTCTCAAAAATGTATACTTACAATCAGTTGGATACAGTTAAAAAGTTACCTCAATTATATTAATTAATGACAAAATGCATTTATAGATTGTCTCGTTTCTTTTCCCTTCATTATCAGTGAAGTGCAAATTATATGCGCTACACATCTCTTGGGTTTTAATTAAAAAACCAAGTACAGGCTAAAACAACGTACCTGGTATCAGACATTTGCCACTGGCGTCGATGACGGCTGCTGGTTCCATGCCAGGGTTACGCTGCTGGACCTCAGCATCTGTACCTATGTCACAGATCAGGCCGTCGCTGTGGACAGTCGGTCAGATTATGTGTACAAATACCACTGTATAAAACGCAGTACAAATGAATTTAAGATAAGATTTACTGACGAGTATTTCTTTATGGTATAACCGTAGTCACATAATGCACATAGATTCGTTTTATATTTCCCCCAGTCTTTTCTCTGTCTATACCCTGGTAAAACGGTAGACGAAAGTAATTTCAATAGATTGTTGTAGTTGAGAAAAGACTATAAGTAATGCTTGACGATTGCTGGTCGTTTTGTTTGTTTATTGGGTTTACCGTCCAACCGACAGATTTTCAGTCATTTGAATACGATGCCTACTTGAGACAGATATAGTGCTGCCACACTGCAGTATCACACCGCAGACACATGACATGATACCATACTCAGTTACATTATCCTGACACAGGGCCAACCAGTCCTGGAACTACACTTATATGCTGAGCTTTGGAAGTATTTCAATCACGCTGTGACGTCCAGCTAATCACAAGTTGAGGAAAACGCCCAACCCACTCTGAATGCACAAGAAGCACTTTGGTAGAACCATCTACTTACCTCGAGTCAACAAGAAGGCTTCTTCACTTGAGAAGTCTGCATGACTAGGCCGAGACTTGAGCCCACAACCGTTAGGGATAAGAGATAGAAAATCAACTACAACAGTCCCTGATGTTAAACGAGCTTCAAACTAGAAACACCATTTCTTTATAGATGAGATATTATCAAGAGAAATATCAGTACTATTTACAAAACAAGTCGCAATACCTGCCCACCAGGATACTGTAACCACTTCCGGTCTTCTCTCCCTCCAGAACAGCCACATCCTGCATCTCCTGGCCCTGCTGCACAGGCCGTCCATCTGCCACAACTTGCACGATTTGTCGTGCACCGCGCACTAACAGTTGGTGTGTCGGCATGTCAGTTTGATTCTCTCAAGCGCTAATAAGATGCTACCAGTCAAATTGTGTGTAAACACGGGCCTGACTGTCTGCATTATCTAGCGAGCTCTAGATATGGATCAAGGTCATCTTTCTTTCAACCGTTAGCTCTTGGACGAGATAAATAAAGCAAATAAGTGCAGTACAATAAAATTAGTCAATTATTTTATCTTCAGAACAATTATTCATTACGAATATTAATTAATGTGTTAAATTCTTAAGACTACAGATATAGAACTGGCCATTCCGACAACTTCATAAATCACAAATGGAGAGATTACACACTAAATGTATCTTATCATTTAAAAGAAAAACTTTTATTTTTTCGAAGCATTTTTCAAGTAATTCAGCAGTATTTGCTATAATTATTGGGTATGTAGTCAAAAGCAAAGGTATCCGGTACGTTGATCTGGCCGAAAAACTGCCAGATTAAAAAAAAATCTTCTATACAATAAGAAGGTAGGTAACTTTTTCCATTGAAATCGTACATTGTCGTTTCAATTGCCGTAACGCCATTGATTATTGATAGATTTTCATAAAATTGGTCTTATTTTGTGTGGCAGGGATAAATAAAGACAACAGGGACAAAAAATACCCCCTTGTCTGAGGAATCGCCCTATAAATGTTCGCGAATTCAAACACGTTTGGTCGGAAGAGATCTAACCGACAGAATCTCGCCAATTTCTCCCGTGTAAAACTGTAGAAAAAATAAAGCCACAATATCAATGTTGAATTGCATGGGCAGATACTGATGAAAGAAAAAACCAAATTTTAAATTTGAGAAGATTTTGTGACTAAATCGAAAACGAAACTACATCAGCAATGTCATCGAGACGCTCGAAAGAAACTAGAGATGTAGCTGATTGGATGAATTTTGAAAAAGGCTAAATAAGATGAAAAGTGAAATAACAAGTATTCATTTTTGGTTTATTTGTTTCTTTTATCAGTATCTGTCCATACAATTCAATGCTGATATTGTAGCTTTAGTTTTTCTTTAGTTTTACACGGGAGAGATTGGCGAGATTCCGACGGCCAGATCTCTTCCGACCAAACGAGAACTCTATGGTGGCATATTTCTGTCTGCCACTTATCCACTTAGCTATGTCGAAACTTTTCTGATAAATTGTCACATATTCAGTTAGTATCTGGCAAGTAGAAAACTTTCGTGTTATCCTCTTAGGTAAACTGTCTGCCTGTTAGTGCCCACTACTGCCAGCCTTATATTCACTTAAGATAACAGGATATCTCGCCCCTTTTTTTTCCAAGATAGTCAGTTAAATTAATTGGATAACAAACATTTTTTCACATAATTATCTGGAAAAACGTATGATATCCATTTAAAATAAGTGAATATGTGATTGGTAGTAGTGGGCACTAACAGACTTTTTTGTCATGTAAAGATGATCTAAAGATGGATAAACTTGAAAGTTTTCTACTTGCCAGATAATAACTGAATATGTGACAATTTTTCAGAAAAATTTCGACTAGCTATGTGGATAAGTCAAAGTGGCTGGCAGAAATATACCACCATACGATTCTTTTGGCAAGGGGGTGATTTTTGTACCCGATTGTCTTTATTCACCCCTTCCACGCAAAAAGACAAATTTTATGAAAATCCACCAAATTTCAAAGGAGTTACGGGATTGAAACCATTATGTTCGTTTTCAGTGGAAGAAGTTACCTACCTTCTTATAATATATAAGGTCATTGATTTCTTTTTTAATGGACAGCAACGTACCGGGTACCTTTGGTCAAGATATCCGTGTCGAAGACTAGATATCGACACATTACAGAACATGTCACATGCACGATACATGTACATAAACCCGTTATCATGGTTATATCCGGCTCTGAATATTTTTGTTAATCAGACTATGAAAGTGTCATTTAGATAAATGTATAATTATGTAAGTTAGTGCTATATATTGATTTACAGGTGAGAGGAGACCCCAGCTGCACAGGGTTCATTTGAAAGACGGATGGAAAAATAATACATGTAACTGCATGTTTTTCTTTAAATATCGAGTTTATAGAAATGCGTTTTTGATAGAATACTTATACATCTTCATCGAGCTCACGGCGCATGCGCGCGTGTGTGCGCCAGTGTACTTATCTCATACGGTTACAAACTCGTATACATGTACATGTATTATCAATAGAGTTTATATGTTGTTTGATTAGATATTTGTGGATTGAAGGTACACAACAACAACTGTAGATCTCTAGATTCATAACTCTCAAGTAAAACAAGAAATTGATGTTGAAACACAAATATAACCTATTAAATGAAGCGTGACGGAGAGTTTGACAGACCAGGAGATGTTTTATAAATACAGACGGACAGAAAGACTGGCGACGGAGAAGTGACCCCTTATATTCCCTATGTGTCACTTCTGCTTACAGCTGGTGACACAAAAATAACAGAGAAAGGTATTCAAGATGCAAATGTTTCAAAATGGTCTACATGACAGGCCCACGTCTGGTAATAATTAGTATGGATTTGTATTTATCCCCTTTTCTTTCCTTCAAACGTAGTCATCAAGTCATTTACATATCTAGAAATTACAAATAAGCTGGTACTGCAGTGTGTGTGTGTGTGTGCTCTTTCTTGTTTCATTGCGAAACAGACGTTTGTGCTGGGTACTAATAATTGATGTGTAGATGGAGGTTTAGGGGGCCAAAATACTTAACAAAATAAAATATTTCAATACAGGAAAACTTATATTATTCAATATGAAATAAAAATGTATGTTTTATTGTGTAGGCCTATGTGGAATGACTAGGTCTTGTTTAAATTGTTTAGCTTGAGAATTATCTTCTGTTGATAAGGTGACTGATGCATCTTATTTCTATCCCTCATTCTAGGCTGAAACATTAAGTGGGAAAGTAAAATTAGATATCATAATCTTAGTCTACTGAGGTTTTCTGCCTTTTTGTAGGGTCCAAATATTATCCCAATTCCTGATTGAAAATAGGTAATACTTTTTCCAATTGGCAAAAAACACAACAAAATTATAATGAAATGAAAAAAAAAGTAACATATATATCATATACATATTTTTTTCAAGTTATTATTTTTTTCCAAAGAAAATGTCTCTACTAAAAAGTGTTAAACATTCCAAGTTGCCTTTATGCTTTAAAAAAAAATCCCAAATACTGTAGGTGAAATATGCAGATTGTTTTTCCCAATTGGGCCAGGGAATAGCATACCTTTGCTAAAATAGGCAGAAAAAGCCCTGGTCTATAGTATACAATTTTGGGGTCTAATTCTCTACCCTTGGATTAGGTCCCACATGTTATCAACACACTAGTTTTGTGTATCCTGTGTCTATAAATGAACAACACATGAAATATTTTAACATTTAATAATATATGAATAAAAGAAGACCCTCTTTGTTACATATTTAATGTGATTAAATAGAACAGACTGATGAAAAACAAACAGTTTCAAACATTCATTCAACAGCTCTTATATTTACATCTGTATAGGATCTTTATGTAAAAATTACTAACAGGAAGTCATGGATAAAACAAACTATTTTCATATACATGATACAGATGATGAGAAAAAAATTACTGATGGCCAATTTCACAATACATCTACAACTCGTATGTCTTTCAGGCTTTCACTTCCAGGCTTTCCAGCATCTTTGTCCATGAACTGAGTCATTCTCAAGAACAGTCTCCAGCACTTAGGATCATCACCAGGAAACAATCTTTGGCGATACTATAACACTCACTGGTCTGATGACTGCTGGAAAACGGTGTTGTGTTGATGGAGAAGCGCTGAACGCTGATATGCATCTTGAAGATGAGACATTCATAGTTCACGTACTAAAAACATGGCCGGATGAAATCTTTTGCTTCGTCACTCACACAATCATTCATAGTTATATTTTCTCAACACATACATTTGTTCAATAACCTCATATCCAGAATCTCATGTGCACGAAATGGATTCCTTCAAAGTTGCTCCAAAGAAGGACTGGAATGTTCTACTGTCTCTTTGAAAAGCTCACTAACCGCCCCTTGCCTGGATCAAAGTTGGCACTTTCGATATCTAACCAGCACGTTTTCTTGCATAGTAACCTAAGCAGGCACATATTCCTAGAATGCCTATGATCAGTCCCAACACAAGGGCAATGGCGTCTCCGGCATCAAAAGCTGCCACACCCGGAATTAATGTACACAAAACCAGGAATATTAACTGTGCCAACTCCATGATTTCAGCCATCTTGACAAGTGTACTGTGTCACGTGATAAATCATATGACCCATGGTGTAAGGGAAATCACTCTAGACAAAATTTGACTTGAGAGGCCCTGACTCTGGACTAGCCCAGAAAAAGAATTGTTCTGCTGGGGGGGGGGCAAAATTTGAACATTTGAATGTGATGTGAGTGCTAGGGGGGCCGGGGGCATGCTACCCCGGAAAAAATGTTTTTAGTGTGACGAAGATGCATTCTGAAGGGTATCTGGGGATAAAAAGGGAAAGTTTTTTTTGTGTGTATTTATTTTACCTGAAGACCATGGATCTAATGCCTAGGTCCCACTGGAGAATGTGGAAATACACAAATTTTCTCCCGATGGCATCAGATGATTGAACCAAAAAGACGGAGCAGTCCCATTTGAAGCTTTGGGATTGGTCCGTTGAAACGTTCACTGGTGTTTCGGCTATGGTACAATGGCCTTGTATTATTGGGGATGGCTCCCGATACTCGGGACATTTCTCCGATGATCGGGGAAGGTGCCCCGGAGCTTCATCGAATTTGAAACATCATCGTGGGAATATCCCCGTAGATTATCGTTGCGTCGAACCATCCTAGGTGCCTCGGGGAAGATTATAGAGATTATGAGAGGTTGGTGGTGGAATTAACAGACAAAATCAAGGGTAGACTTTTGGGGGTTTATGAGGATACCCCCAGCAATGCTCCATGGTCTTTTTGACCGTCTCAGTCTAAGGTTTACCAAAAAAGCAACAAATTTTAGAGAGCTCTTGCCGAATTTTTGCGAATATTCTGAGATTCTATCACATGATCTGGAATGTGTCACAGAAAGGTCGCCGAACCTTCGAGACATCACCGAATCCTATGGGATTCCTCGGAGGAAAAAGTAGCCTTGAGCGATATAATTTTATATTTTACCTTCGCAAAACCATACTAATGATATTGAATAATTATTGTGCAATAGTATTTGACTACATGCAGTTGTATTAAACAAATAATGATGGTAGTAGGGGGGAGGGGGCAGACTGGTCCCCTGATGTTACTGAAAGGGCATTTACACCGATGTCGGAGGAAAAGGGTAAAAAAAATAGGTGTCTCGTGCATTTTCAACCGCAAACTGGCATATAAAATCCCCCCCCCACACACACAAAAAAAAGGCGGGGGGGGGGGGACTTGTGAACACTATCAATTAGTGAATGTTTTGAATAATCATCAGGTTTAGACTCAACAGTGTAAAAGACAGTTTTGTTTTGTTTAAGTCTGAGGAAAAAAATCACTTTAAACATGTTTTGTCAAACATGTGGAAGGGAATACCGGGAATATGCTGTATTCGGTTCGAACTTGGTAATCTTGACTGTCTAATTGTCGATCATGAAGCAGCCTCCACACACAAGATCCAAGATAAAAATGAAAAATAAAAAATCAGCCGCACGCTTTAAGGTCGGACAGTTGCAAAAGATTTGGGTCCCTTCTGCGTGTCGATTTTTGTAAAAAAAAATTCTAAATGTTAATCAGTGACAAAACAAACAATAATCTTTAATATCCGTTTTATTTCGCACATAAATTGTGTTTTCAGTTCATTAGTATTTCGTATTCACCGACTTATCAGTAACATTGTTCAATGACTGATTACCTGGATTTGATTTGAATTAGTGATCTTGCATAATCTACATATACATTGTCCCAAAATATGAATTGTCCTAAACTATGGCAGATTGAAATTTTCAAATTCTTTTTCATTTTGTGTGTGTGTGGGGGGGGGGGGGGTAATTTAAAATACACCAGGGTGTCGCCCCCGCCCCCTGCTGGAACATAGATATTCTATTTTCATTTATTTATAATTGACACCCACTCTTCGGATAAGATAATTTATCAAATAAACAAAGAACTCGAGTGATAAAAAAATATTGAGCGTATAATAATATAACGAGTGTACATTAACTTAAAAGCTGGTCTGTCACATGCAGTAATATTCTTAACGAAACTCGTAAGTACTCCGATTTCAAACTTGTAGAGAAGATATATTTTCCAAAACATATGCCCAGAAAATATTAAAATGCGCATTGGCTCAATCTATTGTCTGCTTGAATAATTTTGACGCATAATCAACTCTGTTAAACCGGCCTGTGAATCCAATTTTCGCGGAAAGCTATAGAAAACCAAAAATCTGTTATTTTGGATACAAAAAATGCTATGAACAAAACTTTAGTCGGAATACTTATAAGTTTCGTCTAGTATTTTATTTCAATATTGAAGTCAATGTGGCCAGAATTGCCCTCCCTCTTTTTTGCCGAATTAGACCTGTACTGTGTGGCTTTCAGTATTGCTTTCTCTTTTGATTATTTGTCTCCTCGCTTGGCGTGTATGAAAGTGTATAAACTACAAGCATGCTTGGTATACCACGTGACACATTCCGCAACGTGTCTGAAGTCACGTACTAGACCTAGACCTGTAGCGATTTCTAGGGATTCATATCTGTAGAATCCCAGCGAATTCCATCGTCGAATACCCCCGGCTGACTTATTCCGTTTCACTACATGACATCAGATGATCTATCGATCGGCCATGAATATTCGACGATGAGCGAATTCGTATATTTATATTCATTCAAAGTGAACGCTATAGAGAAGGGCACACGGAACATGACAGGTTTATAATTCTAAATATATGCAGATATGCCTTTTTGCCATTCGTAAGGCTATTAAAAGCCTGTGTTGGGGCATCACTTTTTCTACAATGAAGAATTGTTGCAGTTTCACACAAATAGTTTGAAATAAAAATTTTAGTCAATGGCCAATCCGAACGTGCTGCTTTAAACACAAATATTCTTCGATCGACACTTTTTTTTCTTTGTTAGTCTATCTAAAGATTAATATGTACCGTTCTGCTATATTAATCACTCATAATGACATGTCTAATATAAGATAATGTACATGTTTGCTACACTATTCGGGCCTCCACATTTTTGATGACGCGCTGTTTTGTTGTGATCACGTGATCGAGTCTCACTCTGGGTGCAAAATGGCGGTATCCAGTGTCCCCAAGCTTGAAGCTCCAGAAAAAGTCGTCGTTCCTAGTCCGAAGCTTGGTCGATCAGCTATAAATGAAATATATTCTTCCGAAGAAAATGGAGTCCCACTAAATACTTCTTGGACATTTTATTTAGACAAGTATATACTTAGTAATACATGGTTTAATGTAGCTGTCAAACTGCCAGAGTTTTTGACATTTAAACACAAGTTGAATTCGTAAATTTACTAACACATTATGTCTAAGGTTTGAGAGAAATCACTCAATTAATATGTTTCATCTAAACATTTCTATAAGAGATTACTTAAGATGCCATTGACAGTATGTTAAATCTAGTTTCATTTAATTTCATAGGTAATCTATAAATTCAGTTAGTATATAACAAAGGACACGTCCTGTTTTAATGTCTTTAAGGGAAACCTAATGTATTAGATTTATATTTGTTGGTGTTCATTGACTTGAGATAACTCGATCATCCCAGGAATTACAAACATATGGGTAGGTTTATCAAATATTATAATGTGATACTTTGTAATCTTCTCAAGGACACCCACAGTAAAAAAAGGAAAAAAAAAAAAAAGGGAAGTCCTCGTCCACATTAACTTATGCGATGATGGGAATAATTAAAAGCACCGGGAAATAATTTATTCATGACTTAGATATTGCAAAAATACAAGGCTAAGTAGATTTATATTGTTTATATAATTAAGGTTTTATTCTATGTGTCAGGTCACAGCCAGGCACATCTGCAGCTGAGTATGAGGCCTGTCTCAAGAAACTGTATACTGTCAGTACTGTGCAGGTTTGTCTTACTGTATTAATTTTTGTTTATCTGCTATTTCATTGATTCCAATCTATACGGCCATTTTGATATATTTTAAAAAACCTGTCATAGGGATTTGTCTTTAATTGGCTTTGCTTTTCTTGAAGGCTTTCCATGATGAGAGCATCTTTTAGAACAAAGTTTTTTTTATTGTTTAATCTTAATACCCCCACTTCAATAAAAAGTGGAGGTTATATAGTATATAGGAATCATGCTCGACTTAACGCCTTTTGTCTCCTATTCACCTAAGCATTCCAATAACTGTCAACATCTTACCATTAAAAAAAAATCTGGTAAATTTAGGAACAAATGAGATCATTGTGGTCCATTTGTGTTGTACATGACTGCAGATCCAAAGGTTTTGGGTTCAAACCCTGTTTGGGGCAGGAGTATTTTTTGACCATCTAAGATGCAAAGTACTGGTCAAACTCCGGAAATGTATGCAACGATGCTCCAGAGTAGGTCCTACATATTAGTAGGAGGAAGAAGATTGACCAATGATAGTAATCATTAATGTGATATAAATATCAGAATTCTTATCAGAGTAAAGATACCATAAATACACCTAACTGTGACACTCATTGAGGAAATGGTTAATTAGTTTGTTGTCGTTTTTAGCATATGTACTTACATTTTTTGACACAAATTCTATAAGCATTCTTTTGTAATGGCAAGTAATCATTTTCTGATTATTATGGCCATATTTTCATACCTTTATGGTCAACAAGTGGGATCCTTTTTTTTGCTGAGGAGACAGCATCAGAAGAGACAGTGGTTAGATACAAGGAAGTCCAGGTGTAAAACCCGATATATTACAAAAAGACCCTTTGGTTTTTTTACATACCCAGTGTATAGTAAAGATACAATTGAGACAAGTTCCTTGGTAGAACCAGTACTGAGTACTCCGAGTTTCATAGCAAACCCATTTTGCCGAGTGCCAGGCAAGGGTGAATCTGGTACCAATTTTATACGTCTTTGTTTGACCCGGCCACTGGAGGAAAGTGCTTGGCTGGGATTAGAACCACAGACCTCCTGAACAAAAAGCGGACCACTGAGCTATTGCGAAGGTTTAACTTAGTTAAATATTATAATTAAAATAATGGAAACAGATTTTAAACGTTTGTGTTACATATTCTTTCTGTTTTAGAAGATCAGATGAATTCCATCTCAGACTAACAAGTTGATGGTGATGCTTTAATATGTAGGAGCATCTTTTTTTTTTCTCATTTATAAAAGTTAATTTATAATAAACCATTTTGTAACCAACATTGTTACTCATGATGTAATATTTATATAAACTTAGAAGTCCACATTAGTATTTTATAAAAGTTAAAACAAGAATGTTGGATTGTTTTTCTCCCTTATTTGAAATTTCAAATATTACTCAGCCCCAAGTATTGTTGCTTGATTTCAAGCCTGTTATATTTGTATTTAAACTTGTTTCATATTGCATAAATCTAGTAACAAGTTCTTACAACTTATATTAAATCTTGATGGTTCTTGAATTGGACTAGTACTTTGTACCTGGAAAAGCATTCGAGATTCTTGCTCCAATCAGGACTTGAGCCCACAATCTTAGGACCCTTTGTTATGTATATCTTTTGACTAGAGCGCTGTCAACTTTGTATATTTGGTTAATAACTGGCCTAACTTTGTAGCTGGCATACAAGTTTGTTCACAGGTGCCATCTTACTCATTGGTACATGACAGGTGTATGTAAATGTTACAGGGATTCTGGAGTGTGTACAACAATATACCCGATGTTAGCAAGCTCTGTTCCAGATACAGCTATCATCTCATGCGCCATGAACGTCGACCTATATGGTTAGTTCTACCAACTTTGCCTAAATCTGTTTGTACTTTATTCAGTAGAACTGATTTAATTTTAATTCTCTGCATGCAGTCTTTACTCTTAAATTAAGCATACAGCAGTGTCAAGGTACAGTACTCTGATATACAGTATCAAGAAGTATACATGTAAATTGTTAAGAACTTTTTTCATTTGATAAACAGGTGATATTACTAAGGTGTTAAATTATTTTGTGTGACTCGGCTGGTGCTATCAGTATCTGTGTTTTTTGTTCAGACAGATTTTCTTACATTGTGAACATCTTTGGATCCCCCAATCTCTCTGAATAGGTTTCAGAATTATTTGATTATAGGACTTAAGGGTGAAAAAAAGGAGCATTTGCTTTATATACTGTAACTCAGGGTTTACTGTCATGTGTTTCTGTAGGGAAGATAAAGACAATTGCAATGGTGGAAACTGGAGAATGAAATGCCATAAAATGGACACAGTAAGTAACCTTTATATTGTTTCACTGTGATGATCAAACTAAATTTGCTGGTGTTGGATTTTTATCTCAGAATTATTTTACACTGTAAATGATAGCTTCCAGATTACATTGACACATTTAAATGTCCTATTTTACCAAATAGAAATAGAAAATGAATATTAATCTAAAGAGTGAGATGTCCTATAGGGAAAAATCAAGTATATCACGATTATGGCAAGATAATGCTTGTTCTGGTTTTATATAAAGACTACATTTTAGTTTACATACCGGTATTCAAAAAATGCAAATGTTATGCAATCATTTGTCATCATTGGCATTGTCTTGTTCAGTTAAAATTCATGCTGCAAATACTGATTTATACTATTGTTTCAATAATTTTTGTGATAAATTGCTGAATCTGTAGAGTTACACAAAAATTAATTCAAAAGTTATTGAAAAAATATATATTTGTGTATAATGTGTATAGAAGAGACTGCTGTTTATTTTGTGTATATGTTTGTTACAGTCACAGGTGTGGAAAGAATTGCTGCTGGCAGCAATTGGAGAACATTTGTCTGACCACCTGGCTGATGGTAAGTGTCCACACTGTCCTGGTGGCCAGTGGTGATGTATGGGGCATCTGATTGGAAATTGATTCTAAAATACAAAGTCAGGGTCACATGACTGTCATCTTTATTTCATCTCCTTCAATTTCTCTTTAAGTTCAAGGTAAGGTTTACAGTAGGGTTATAGACATGTCTTTATATTTCATATTTTACACAGGCCTTCATTGGATAATATTACATTGACTGATACTGTGAAATATTACATGGATCTTAACTGATTACATGGAGAATGTAGACCTTAATCTTGAGCCAAGACATACACAAACCTCACCCTTGTATTTTTATTATGAACTAGAATATTAGTCAAATTGTGCAAAGTGAAGCTCCCTTTTTTTTTTTCGTAAGCCACATTTTGGAGCCTGAAATGTACCAAGAATATGACATCAACATATCCTAATATGTCTTGATTTTGTCACACTCACACACTCTCAATATTCATATCCCTTCGTTTCTTGTTTAAGTCATCATAATGAAAATGGTCTAGAGATTGGGGGATCGTGTGACAGATATATGTTGTGATGCTGCAGGAGACGAGATCAGTGGTATAAGTGTGAGCATCCGTGAGAGGGACGATATCCTGACCATCTGGAACACACAGTCACGCCTCGCTGAACAATCCACTATCCTTACCAAAGTGCAGGAACTAGTCCCAAATGTTAAATTTACTGCCTCTTTTTATAAAGGTATGTGATGCTTTCTTCATGGTTCAGATGTGTGTGTGTTTGTTTGAAAGATGCTTGTGAAATGTTTGATGCTTTTACATTACAGCTCCATCACAATTCTATATTTGGGTTCCAAGTCTGGGTACTACATTATGTTTGCCACATTATAACCCTATGAAAATACACTATATACCATTTATGTAAATCATAAGATAAAAAATTGGGATCCAGTGGTAGACTGTGTTATATTGGGTTTGCATTATCATAGAATGTTTGATAATGGATCAACACTATACAGTAAATAGCTCATGATAAATGTGGCCAGGGAAGTGGAAATTGATCTACTGTTAGCCCAAGGGATTTTGCTCAAACCCCAGACAATAAATTGAAGTGTAACATTTGATTAACCCTTTCCCTCATAGCGGACACCATGAAAAGACCTATGCGAACAGCATAAAACCAGATCAGCCTGCGAGTAACTCACAGGCTGATCAGGTTTTATGCTGTTCGCTGCTCCTCAGTGGTCTGGAAATGAGGATTTTGTAATTAAATTTGGTAAGGTTTAAGTGTGGTTTTCTGCAGATCAGGCTTTATGTGGTACCTATTGAGTGCGTCAAAATGAGTCTATATGAGGGAAAGGGTTAAGTTACAAATTCATACAAATGTAGTTTTCTATTGTCTACAGTAAATAAATCGGTTTCCAACTGGAAGTGAGTGTCAGAGTTTGTTTGAATATTTGGGTTTACCTCCCACTGACAACAGTTCAGTCATCTGAGAATGTAATCTACCTGAGACAGGTAAAGAGATGCTGCTTGGAGATACCATGCCGTCAACAAGCTGAATATCATATCCAGTCACATTATCCAGACACCAGGCCAAAAGTTGTGGAACTACCTGATTGTGTGTGCCAATCAGAAGGGAAATGTGCTGGTGCCATTATAAATGTCATTGGTATATATGACTGGGGTTAGAACTGTGTATATGGGGAAAAGGATTAAAGCATGGTATATTGAGGCGAAAAATTGAACTGTGGTGTATTGTGGCTTGGGATTGAACTGTGGTATATCACAGCTGGGGATTGAACCATGGTATATTGTGACTGGAGATTGAACGTGGTATATTTTGACTGGGAATTGAATGTGGTATTTCATGGCTAGGGATTTAACTGTGGTATATCACAGCTGGGGATTGAACCATGGTATATTGTGACTGGGGATTGAACCATGGTATATTGTGACTGGGGATTGAACCATGGTATATTTTGACTGGGGATTGAACGTGGTATATTTTGACTGTGTCACAAAAATGTTTTGTGGTGCAGGATTCTTTTATATTTCTATTATATATCAAAACAATACACGAACATATGCAAATCAAATATTTATTTCAGAAAAAAACAAGAGTTATAATTTAAATCCCCATCAAATGTTCATGTGCACACTTTTAATGTAAACAGTTTCTGGCCAGCTCTACAATGAGATCTTTAAACCCCAAAACACAAAGGACTGCCACAAATGAGCCCACAAAGGACAACAGCATAAGACGTTCCACACAGGACAATGACATAAGAGTATGACGTTCCATGTAGGACTACATCGTAAGACATTCCACACAGGACTGCATCGTCCGCATTTCCACACAGGACTACCCGACATAAACTGCCCGTCTATGACATCTGGCAAATAAGTTGATTTAAGACATTTGCTTTCAAGATAATTATATAGAATATATAATTACATAGTAACCCATGCTTTTTTTAAAATTATCATCAATAAATGCATCATATTCTTAAATTCATATCTCAAATATCAGTTATGCAGAGTACACATCTATTTCAGAGTACATGCGTGATATTTAATTAAAACCATATAAGAAATGTACTACTTAAGCTTAACATACATTATTTTAATAAAGCACAATAGCTTTATCTGTCTTCAGAATAACATGAAATAAAATAGGTTTGGCATAAATACCTCAAAAAGTAAAGTCTTTCACCCACACAGCTCAATTCTGTCCTCTCTCCAGCACTGTCCAGTCCAAACTGACCACTCTTACACACAGGTATACAGGTAAAACAACAACTCATGTACAGTGTAGGCAAAATACCTGTGTTTGCACAGGGAAATACAGGTAAATTTAAAGTGACACTCACTCACTCACTCTTACATTGGTTATAAAAACAAACATTGATACACAATATACAGAAATAAAACATGAACTTACAACATTTTTGTGACAGACTGGGAATGTGGTATTTCATGGCTGGGGATTGAGCCATGGTATATCACAGCTGGGGATTGGACCATGGTACATTGTGGCGGGGGATTGAACGTGGTATATTGTGGCTGGGATTTGAGTGTTGTATTTCACAGCTGGGGATTGAGCCATTGATTATCATGGCTGGGGTATATTGTGGCTGGGGATTGAACAGTGGTATATTGTGGCTGGGGATTGAACAGTGGTATATTGTGGCTGGGGATTGAACAGTGGTATTTTGTGGCTGGGGATTGAACAGTGGTATATTGTGGCTGGGGATTGAACCACAGTTTATCATGACTGGTGATTGAACCATGGTATCTTGCAGCTGGGGATTGAATTATGGTATATTACGGCTTGGGATTGAACCAACAACCAGGACTGGTTTGATAGCAAAGTTCACAAATAAAAATATGAGAGTAAAGAAAAGACTTTAACTCACAAGATGTATACATGAGGATGTAAGTATTCATATAATAAGTATATCAGAAACTTTAGAATGACTTTTTATGAACTTTGAAGGAATTTATAGTGTTGTGCACTTGCAAATCTTGATATCTATTTCATCATTTTAGCTTTCCAGACACATCAAGCATTTGAAGGCAACAAACGATCTTAAGGCGGTCCCACCTGGATGTATGACATCAGTGTACGGCACCGTGCCCCTGACAGCTGCTGGATCCTGTGTGTAAGTGCTTTATGGACGTCAGCTTGAGCCTCCGCCATGACAGTGTTTTGATCCAGGACGCCTTGTAGTCAAGTTTATCAACTCAATGACAAAACATATTTCATTATATGTGGCAAAGTATTGAAGCAAAATCATCAGCCTTATGAAGAAATATAAATGCTTGTAGAAGTATTACAAGTAAGGTATTGTATCCATCATTTATTTGTATCAACATTTGTTAACTCTGTGGATTAGATAATAGATTGCTCTGAGTAACAGGAAGTAAGATCTGTGAATATTAGAAAGTATCAGATTGAGTGAAAGTGAGGCCAGAAAACTGGTATTTAAATCAAAATTGATTCCGGCTGTTAATGATGGATACTTTAGCTTTGTTATGTCTTAGTTGAGGTTATATTTGGCTCAAAATAGTTAGGCTTCTTTACATTAAATATCAATCAAAGGTTTAAAGAAAAGCCAAAGCAATTTGATTAATTAAATATTCATTTGTTTATTTAATAAAATGGCTGACCTTCTTTCTCTTTTCATGTTCAATTGGAACAAGCTCAAGAATCCTTAAATATTATCTTGATTTTTTTTTTAATATTTTTTCTAATTTTATTGCATATTTTGTGAGATCGGTTCGAAATCTTGGCCAAATATGACTTCAGTTATCTGTGTCATTCATTTCTCAGGGTCATGTGACATTTCATTCATGTTCTGAAAGCTTGAGTCTTATGAGAAATGTGTACTGGAGACATCATGTAAAATACATTTACGTAGAGTTGAGAAGTATGACTGATCGCTGATATATGTTGCACAAGGAAATGCAGATCTGCTGTGTCTCAATGTCTGTGTGAGTAATACCAGGGTCTGTATGCCAAAATGTCAAAAATGAAAAACATATTGTAAATTTGTTAATTGTTTTCATTTTTTGCTCACCTGAGTGGAAGTCTTCAAAGTGAAATTATTAGGGTTACTTTGTTTCCATTGTCATTCACCATGATTAGAGTGACATTAACGATTAAATGACATTGTCTCAAAAACCACAGAAATCATTTGATCAAATTTGGTATGAATGGTCATTGGTAGTCCTTCAGATAAAATGCTAAATCAGTTTGATCAATAAAGAACGCTGGTTGCCATTGAATCTGGTTTCCATGGCTACTAAAATAACATAATAAAAAAAAAGATAATAAAAAAAGGGATTCATTTTCATATAGGACAAATACCCATTGCCCTCATCAAAAATACTGAAAGAAAGTTCTTCTTTGTAAAACAAAGCTCACAGAGAATTTCTAATAAAATATCTGTAAATACTGTATCTGAAACTGTTTGTCAAATAATGTCAAAATTGGTGATTATCAAGCTCAAGTTCAACAAATATGGCTGCTTGTGGTAGCCCTAAATTCAAGTTTAGACTCAAATTTTATTTTTTTTTGGAAATTTTTATTGTTTGAGTTGCAACACTGAAATCCAGCTTTGTTCAATGCTCATGTTCTATGAAACAAGGATTATGTAATTGTGCTTGTTA
>CM037786.1:12695946-12745946 GCA_021229015.1 Solen grandis | reverse complement strand
CTCATATCGGTACTGCTAGGTTACAATTGAAATAACCACATGTGAGCTATCAGGAATAGACCTTAATGACCAGTTTAAATATCAATCAGCTTATGAGTAACTTTCAGGCTGATCAGGTTTTATACTGTTTGCTGCTGTTTTAATACCTTGTAGGCCAGGAGTTAAAGTTATGCAGCCTATTTAGACTGAAAATTGCTTTCAATCTGATCTGGCTTTCGTATGGTTAAGTATGTTACATAGAGGATATTTGTTTGTTTGAATGGATATAGGTTATATCTCATCAAGTAGTGATACAATTTCATATTTTCATGAGTGCGTAGCGCAAGAAAATGTGAAAATTGTATGACTTTGAGATGAGATATAACCCATATCCACTCGAAACAAAGAAATTTTCTTTTTATTTTATGCTAACTGCTGCTACATTTCCTTTATAAGTAAAAAAAGTAGTCCTGGCAGATCTATATCCTCACACTGTGGGAGATGGATTTTATCTCACTGATAGAACACAGTATTTTATCAGTTAGCATAAAATAAAATCTTGTATATTTGAGTGGTAATGAGTTAAAGAAAATGTGTATAGAAAGGTTGTAACATACAGTGAAAAAATAAATTCACTATGGTTAAAGAGGTTTTTGTTTATCATTTATGTATATGATCATGTAATGAAGTAAAATTTGTTAATTAATGCATGTAATTTGATTTTTAGTTTAATTTTTTTAAAAAGAAAGAAGGGTAACACAGTATAATTATAAACTATCAGATAAGGAAATCTTACCAAAAATAGATTTGTTAGAAACTTGTTAACATCACTTTTTTTATTTTATTAAATGCTGTAAATTAAATGAAGTAAAACTGTCAGTATACAGTGAACCCTCTACCGTACCACCTGCCTTAATAATGAGGTGTTCTG
Source organism: Solen grandis (assembly GCA_021229015.1). NCBI lineage: Eukaryota > Metazoa > Mollusca > Bivalvia > Adapedonta > Solenidae > Solen > Solen grandis. The sequence goes on along the minus strand of CM037786.1, from coordinate 12,745,036 downwards.
ATTGCTGAGTTATATTAAAGAGAAGGCTTTTGAAAAGAGTCCTTTACATAGTGGTTTGATTAGTTAGGTGGTCTCACTATTGAGGTGGTCTTTTTGTATGAGGTTTAAATGTTTATTATTGATTGTAAGATCACCATTGGGACTGATTTCTTAATAACAAAGAGAAAGTTAAGAGTATCAAGTTGAATTATAGTAGATATAGGTAGATTGTTTTAAAAATAGTAATCTGTAAAGTGAGGTACCTGTAGTCCTTTTACTGAGGTGGTCTTCATCGGAGGTTTTACTGTAATTGTAAGTACATTGTTTCCAATAAAAATTAGTTATTTCTTGAAGACTTTCTGAAAAATAGGTTTTACAAAAGCCAATAATTGTTATAATGTGAATTCATACACGTTAGAAAAGCAATATGAAAAAAAAATTATTGTTGATTTAAAAAAAGTTGATATATTCAAAGTTCATTGTCATTACATATTTACTAAAAAGGTATACTAAGTTTGTAGCTACAACATCTATGATACAGTAGCATACAGTAGAACTTCTATATGTTGAACTTTGATAAGTCAAATTTTTGCTGTGTGAAAATTAAACCAAAGTCATCATTTTTCCAGATATATGTATATTAATAGGAAAAAACATATTCATGAATTTAAATTTTTTGATTTTTGTGGTCTGTACATCATAATCGAATACATTTTACCATAAATAAGTCAAAGCAATTTTGGCTGGTTTCAGATGTTTGCTAGTGTTATTGCTTATATTCCTTATTCATTATTTAATTTGGATTATTTAACCTCAATTTTTCCCCAAGGTCTCGAAAAATACTTAAGTACAATCTTGAGTTCAAACTCAAATCCCTATTGAACTTAATGGCAACACTTTGAGAACATATAATTTATACTTAAGCGCAGTATTTTTTATTTTCAAGAACTGATTTTAATGGCTGAGTTGCCATAGAAACATGATTTTGTTTAATTATTTGAAGTAGTCTACATATGAGGTTTTACTGTACTTTTGTATTAATACTTTGATGATAAGACCATCACTGGGACAGCTGGGAACTGGTCTTAATGACAACATGTCATATTATCAAGTTAATTAAACATCAGATATGGGAAAAGGGTTCTGAAATAACAGCAGTCTTATAAGTGAGGTTTTACCATTTATTTGGTCAGTCAGAAATGCTAGTCATCATTTTTACTTCTTGTTAAATAACAGAAAAATATGTTAACAGTAAAATCACGATAATCATAGGGTTGAAGGGAAAAATAAAGTGCTTGGATAAACGCAAGGCTATTAAAAACGAAGAGTATTTTCCTTTCAAGCTTAATTTTTCTCTGTAATTGGACTGGGATTGTAACTTGAATAATGCTTTTTGTTAAGATGATCTCTGCTTGGATTGTCACAGTTTTACTGTAGGTCTGTTCTGTCTGGAAACCATGTCTTGTTATGATAATTTTGCAGGAGCTTGGCCATAGAATTGGATTTGAAAGCTAACAAGATTATTGTATTAGATCAATGTTCCTATTATATGTTATTATTGTATATATACATTAGGTTTTTAGTCTTTTCTAAGTATTGAGTTACAGTATATGCTATACTTCTGGTAATTACCATTTAGGCCTTGCTAGTTCTAGTGAGAGATAGTCCAGTTAACCCTTCAACACATGGAAGCTGTTTATTATATCACGCCAACTGCATTGGGGAAAGTGAGGATGGGTATAGATTTTCTTTTAATTATTCTATATTTAATGGACAGCTAGAATCTTATCCAGTTGTAGTAAGATAAAAAAAATGACATGAGAATAAGACTGCACAGAAATGTAAATGATCAGTTATCAAACATGGAATTTCAGCAGTGGCAGCCTCATTAGTTTATCATTAAAATCTTAAATATCTTATTTTACAGTATCCAAAACATTATATTTCTTATTTATTTCTAACCATAATTTGATTAATTTTCTTTCTGCTTCAAAATAAGAGCAGAGAGAATTGATCAAAAGAATTTTCATTTTTTATTCTTGAAAGTGAATTTCTTTAAGTAGAGGATTTGCAAAATGAAAAAATGAAGGCAAAAACAACACGTAAGAAAAAACGGAAAAAAAAAACAAAAACAGTGCTATAGCAAGAAAATGATATTTGCTTCCAGTTGAACATCAGAAAAGACTACATGTAGTATGCAGGCTGATTAGGTTTTATGCTGTTCACTATGCATGACAACGTTTGAGATAAGACAGTTACACTGAAAGATCTGCATTTCAATCTGATTGGCCAGTCAGTTATCTACTATGGGAAAACCTGGTGTAATGATGAAGGGTTAACTAGACTGGTTCTAATTAAGCTATGTTTTGGCCAAAGCAGGGGTATACTTGTCCATAGGACATGTTGTATTTAACACTTACTTTGTTGTGGGCAATTGTGGGTTTGCCATGGAATGGTGCAACACTTGCCCTGTTGTTATACTTGTGTAATCTTGAAGTCTCATTTTGTAAATGCCTGAATTATGAATGATTTTCATATCAGAACAGTGTCAAATGCAGCTTTTTATAGTACCATGTATTGCTTGTAGTTGACCATTTCAATTGATTAATATTGCATGATTTACAAGGATACATATTTTCCATACCGTATGCATGAGTAGTAACTTTTTACTTACTTCTATGTAGTTCTTGAATTTACCTACCTGGGCCAAGTATCTCACACAATGTGTTCCAATAAGTTTCATTTTCTGGTTCTTGGCTGGGGTACCTTTCCCTTACATTATGTTATCTGTAATCTTGGGGACAACCAGGAACCAGACTAAAAAAAAAACATTGGAACTATTGTGTGTGCAACTTGTCTCTGTTTCTAATAAATTCAGTTTAATATACAGTAGAAAGTAAGTATACAAGTATTGTTTTGTAAGTTAAATATTTGCTTAATTTGGTTTAAGATAAGGAAGTCTGATTTAAATCGGTTTTGCGTAAATTTTCAAGGAGAGAAGTTAAGTGTTTCAGTAACACTTTGTAATTATATGTCTATATATGGATTGAGATCCCATTTGTTTTCACTTGTGAGACACAAAATTCAATTGTCTGCAACCAAACTTCACTTGTCCATATTTTCATTTATAATAGAACCTAAATAATATTGGCTGTTTTGTTTTTGTAATAACAATTTGGTTTTACCCATGGTTTTGAAGTTTCATTCATCACAGTATTTGCAAAGCAATGTTGTAGCTTAATGCACAAGTTTGATTATGAAAACATTAGTCTCAGTTTATGAGGATTTTTTCGACATTGCTGCAGGCCCACCTAATTTTTATCAAATTTATTGTTTTTTAGCTTTAATGGAAAAATTTACACTTAAAAAGTGTACATTTTCTTTTCATATCAATGGCAGTATTTGCTGGTTTTATTTTTGCATGATGATCTATATTGAATTTGTTAATATTTTGTAAACCTATGTTACATATGTTACACATTGGACCAAAGAAATAGTAATTGATTCTTTATAGCTCACCTAAGCTGTGTGTGTGTGAAGATTGATTCTTTACAGATTACCTGTGTGAGAATGAAGATTGATTCTCTATAGGTCACCTAAGCTATGTGTGTGTATGAAGATTGATTCTTTATAGCTGACCTGTGTGCATTTATAAAGATTGATTCTTTATAGCTGACCTATGCTCTGTGTGTGTGTGTGTGTGTGTGTGTGAAGATTGATACTTTATAGCTCAGGCCAAAAAAAAAAAAGTTTCGCTCCAGCAAATAGAAAAGGGGGTTGGTTGGTAGGTTGGGATTTTATCAAATTTGAGTCAGTGGGGTCAAAAAGTAGGTCAAAAGGTCAAATCTTAGAAAAACCTTGTTAACGATCTAGAGGCCACATTTTTGGCCAAATCTTCATGAAACTTTGTCGGAATGTCTGTTTCCATAAAATCTTGGACAAGTTCAAAGTTGGGTCATATGGAGTCAAAACATAGGTCAATATGAAAAATGCAACATATGTTGCTTGTTTATAATCAGGTGAGCGATTCAGGGCCATCATGGCCCTCTTGTTTTTTTTAAATTTATTTATTGTTTTTTTTTACATGAAACAAAAGGTAAAAAAAGGGAAATATTTTTTTAAAGGCAGAAAGAAAAAAAAACTTTAGGGTCTGTCAAGAGACCAGAAATTGAACCTTTTTTTTTCCTTTTTAGCTTGACTATTCGGAGAAAATGAGAGCTATTCTACTCACCCGGCGTCGGCGTCAGCGTCGGCGTCAGCGTTGGCAGTCATATCTAAGAAACCAGTAGGTGTATTGCAATCAATCTTCACACAAGTCTTTCTAGGCACAAAACAAACCTAGAGAACCAAGAGGGACAACTCTTGATTGAATTTTACTCAAATTATGGGCCTTTTTCAACTTAGAAATTTGCGTTAACATTTTTGGTTAAAGTTTTTCTGCAACTAAGTTAATATCATAACTCTGTAACCACTTGGTGTATTGGATTTAAACTTTACACAAGTCTTCCTAAGCATGAAACCAACCTGCAGAACCAAGATGGACAACTCTTGCTAGAATTTTACTTAAATAATGGGCCTTTTTCGACTTAGAAATTTGCGTTAACATTTTTGGTTCAAGTTTTTTGCAACTAAATTAATGTCATTCCTCAGTAACCCCTTGGTGTATTGGATTTAAACTTCACACAAGTCTTCCTAGGCATGAAATGGACCTGCAGAACCAAGTTGAACAACACTTGCTAGAATTTTACTCAAATTATGGGCCTTTTTTCGACTTAGAAATTTGCGTTAACATTTTTGGTTTAAGTTTTTCTGCAACTAAGTTAATATTATTACTCAGTAAGCACTTGGTGTATTGGATTTAAACTTCACACAAGTCTTCCTAAACATGAAATGGACCTGCAGAACCAAGATGAACAACTCTTGCTAGAATTTTTCAAATATGCTTTTTCGACTTAGAAATTGCGTTACATTTGTTAAGTTTCTGCACTAGTTAATATATTACTCATAAGCACTTGTATTGTTAAACTTCATAAAGTTTCCTAACATGAATGACTGAAACCCAGATGAACTCTTGCTAGAATTACTTAAATGGCTTTTCGATTAGAAATTTCGTAACTTGTTAAAATTTTGTAACTAAATTAATGTCATTACTCAGTAACCACATGGTGTATTGAATTTAAACTTCACAAAAGTCATCCCAGGCAAGAACCAAACCTGCAGAACCAAAATTTTAATAAATTTAATTAATTAAATTTAATTAAGTTAATAATAATTATTAAATATTTATAGAAAATTAAAAGACAACCAACATATCAAAGATGAACTTTTCCTTGAATTTTTTTTTTTGAATTATGACCTGAGTTTTACTGAGAATTAAAGAGAACATGCTGCTAAATTGAGTCACATAAATTATTTTAATACCGCTTTAATACAATGGTATTGCGTCACTATCAAATACCCGAATAGTCGAGCATGCTGTCTTTCGGACAGCTCTTGTTTTTTTTTTGGCCTCACATAAGCTGTGTGTGTATGGAGATCGATTTGTTATAGCTCAACAAAGCTGTGTGTGTATGAAATGAATTGATGTGATCCTTTAGAGTATGTCTTCTGTTTTGCATTGAAAAAAATATTGAACTGAATATCTTGCATATGTTTTGTTGTCCTGGCTATCAAAACATCTAAAAAAAAAAAAGCAACAATCAACAGCAACAGATATTTGCCAGAAGTATTACCCTATTACTGATAAAATAGGGTCTTTTGTGAAAACTATTGTTCAAATGTAAAGCTCTCTTTAGATTGTCTTAAATGGTACAGGTGAACAATGCAGGGCCATCAAGATCCTCTTTTTTAGCTCACATGAGCACAACGTGCTCAAGGTGAGCTTTTCTGATCGCCTTTTGTCCGTCGTCCGTGCGTGCGTCCGTGCGTGCGTCCGGCGTCAACAATTGCTTCAAACAACATCTCCTCCTAAACGGCTTGGCCAATTTGAAAAATATTTTGCAGGAATGTTCCTTGGATGAAGCTCTACTAAAGTTGTATAAATGGTTCTGGTCCATTGCATAATTAGGTCACAGGAGCTAAAAATAGATTTTAAAAATGCAAACTTTGAAAATCTTCTTCTGCAAAACTGCAAGGCCTAGAGCTTAGATATTTGGTATGTAGCATCATCTTATGGGCCACTACCAAGATTGTACAAATCATAGCCCTATGGTGATAAATGACCCCGCACCAGGGGTCACTTGTTTTACATAGAGTTATATAGAAAAATCTTAAAAAATCTTCTTCCATGAATGCATAAGGCCTAGAGCTTAGATATTTGGTATGAAGCCTCATCTTATGGACCACTACCAAGATTGTACAAATCATAGCCCAATGGTGATAAATGACCCCACACCAGGGGTCACTTGTTTTACATAGAGTTATATAGGAAAATCTTAAAAAATCTTCTTCTATGAATCCATAAGGCCTAGAGCTTAGATATTTGGTATGTAGCATCATCTTATGGACCACTACCAAGATTGTACAAATCATAGCCCAATGGTGATAAATGACCCCACACCAGGGGTCACTTGTTTTACATAGAGTTAAATAGGAAAATCTTAAAAAATCTTCTTCTATGAATCATTAAGGCCTAGAGCTAAGATTTTTGGTATGTAGTAGCATCTAATGGTTCATTATAAAGATTTTCAAAGTCTTGGCCCTACGGTGATAAATGACCCTGCGCCCAAGTCTTCTCTGAAACCATATGGCCCATTGCTTAGATATTTGGTGTGTAGTATTGTCAGGGGTAAAATGTTTTAGATTAAGTTATATCAGAATCCTTGTCTGTTTAAAAACCTTGACATCAGTTGAAGCAATGGTACTCAGGTGAGCGATTCAGGGCCATCATTGCCCTCTTGTCTTTTGGAAAAAAATCCAATTTTTTCCCTTTTTTTCTGCATTGATAATTCTTATTTGTTATCAACTAAAAATTACATGCTTTTTAATATGGAACATTTACAATTATCTCTTGATTGCACACAGATTTGCTATAGTCCTCACAAATTGAAGCTAATAAACAAGTATTTTTTTTTTTATCCAACAAATGTTGGAAACTTGTTAACAAACAAGGGAATTTTGAACAAATGTTTTTCATTTTTTTTTTTTACATCAGCAGTTATTGTTATTGTTATTTATTTACTTAAATTAAGGCAAATACTACCACTGTCTAGTTGCGTTACAGTACTTTTGAGAATTTGTTACAAATTTCTCCAAATAATTTTAGCATTTTTGAACAAATCTTGTGTTGGAGTGTAAAAAAATTCTAAGTACAAAAAAAAGAAATGTACAATGTCAAAATAATGATGCATAATACAATTTACACTTTTTTTGATACACTGTCACTTTACTAGAGGGAATAGGAATCATCATGATGTTTGTCCCAAGGCAATAGCCCCGTTGTATATTATATTAAGCCTGAGACACTATGATTTGGATAGAAAAAGTTGCACAGGATTGTCTCTAAAATTTGACGTTTCAAAATGTTATCTATGATCAGATATTTCAGATATTTGAAGTTGTTGAGACGAGTCAGTTTATTCCATGTTCTTGTATAATGTTCATTATGTACTTGAGGTTGTGTGAATGAGCTAGTCAGTGAAAGATAGGTTTATTAATATACTGAAAATTTCTAAAAAATTTCATTAGGGTCTAGAAAACTTTTCTCTTTGCATATATGCACGTTTTACTTTGCTATATTCATTGTCATTTTATTGATTAATTGAATTCAAATTGGAATATAATTATATTCATGTTCAAGTCAGATAAAAATACCAGTAACTCAGCCAGTTACACATGTACATTTCTTTAGCACTTACCTGTAAACTAAATGCAAAATGCTTATTCTTTAGAATTTAATTTTCCTATCACAAATCATCATCATTATCCATTTTATTCTTTCCAGTTTTCTGGGTTGCATGCTTGTAAATATCTCTCTCCTCAACTTTAATACCGCCTAGTGTTGATCGTATTTAACATGCTAAGTCATAGTAATACATCATTCTCCATGTGGCAAATGTCAGTGAGCAGAAACTATTGATGTCAGGTATTGCTACATTGCTAAATGCTAGGTATTTTCTTTTTTTCTCACAGGTATTGTACTTTTTCACTGACATTTCACCTAAAATTCAACATCATGGATATAAAAGGAAAACTATATATGGTCTGGTAGGCACATTAATATATATAAACAGATTGGCTCCTTGCATGATAGAATAACCTCTATGTTCTTTGTTGATCTAATATCAACATGGTTGATAGGATTTTTAGCTTTGTGACATATGAATGTCATGAATGATGTGAATTTATGTAGCATATTTGTGAAATAGCCCATGTTACATTTGAACAGAAGCATAGAAAGCATCAGATTTGGTTTGGATTTAGCAATTATTTTGATTCCACAGTTCTGGTGTTGCTGTCAGAATTTTTAAAGGGTTAAGTATTGTTTTTTTATGGATTTAATGTTCTCTGTGGTTGCTTTTTTAGCTCACCTGAGCACAACGTGCTCATGGTGAGCTATTGTGATCGCCTTTTGTCCGTCGTCCGTGCGTGCGTGCGTGCGTCCGTCGTCAACAATTTGCTTTAAACAACATCTCCTCATGAACCGCTGAAGGGATTTTGACCAAACTTCACAGGAATCATCCTTATGATGCCCTCTATCAAAGTTGTACAAATTATTCAGATTGGTTAAAAAAGTAGGTCACAGGAGCTAAAAATAGATTTTAAAAATGCAAACTTTGAAAATCTTCTTCTGCAAAACTGCAAGGCCTAGAGCTTAGATATTTGGTATGTAGCATCATCTTATGGGCCATTACCAAGATTGTACAAATCATAGCCCTACGGTGATAAATGCCCACGCACCAGGGGTCACTTGTTTTACATAGAGTTATATAGGAAAATCTTTAAAAATCTTCTTCTATGAATCCATTAGGCCTAGAGCTTAGATATTTGGTATGTAGCATCATCTAATGGTTCATTACCAAGATTGTTCAAATCATAGCCCTACGGTGATAAATGCCCCCGCACCAGGGGTCACTTGTTTTACATAGAGTTATATAGGAAAATGTTTAAAAATCTTCTTCTATGAATCCATAAGGCCTAGAGATTAGATATTTGGTATGTAGCATCATCTTATGGTTCATTACCAAGATTGTTCAAATCATAGCCCTATGGTGATAAATGCCCCCGCACCAGGGGTCACTTGTTTAACATAGATTTATATAGGAAAAACTTTAAAAATCTTCTTCTATGAATCCATAAGGCCTAGAGATTAGATATTTGGTATGAAGCATCATCTTATGGTTCATTACCAAGATTGTACAAATCATGACCCTATGGTGATAAATGACCCCGCACCATGGGTCACTTGTTTTACATAGAGTTATATAGAAAAAACTTTAAAAATCTTCTTCTATGAATCCATTAGGCCTAGAGCTTAGATATTTGGTATGTAGCATCATCTTATGGGCCATTACCAAGATTGTACAAATCATAGCCCTACGATGATAAATGACCCCGCACCAGTGGTCACTTGTTTTACATAGAGTTATATAGGAAAATCTTTAAAAATCTTCTTCTATGAATCCATTAGGCCTAGAGCTTAGATATTTGGTATGTATCATCATCTAATGGTTCATTACCAAGATTGTACAAATCATAGCCCTATGGTGATAAATGACCCCGCACCAGGGGTCACTTGATTTACATAGAGTTATATAGGAAAATCTTTAAAAATCTTCTTCTATGAATCCATAAGGCCTAGAGATTAGATATTTGGTATGAAGCATCATCTTATGGTTTATTACCAAGATTGTACAAATTGCCCTATGGTGATAAATGCCCCCGCACAGTCCTTTTTAACATAGAGTTATATAGGAAAATCTTTAAAAATCTTCTTCTATGAATCCATTAGGCCTAGAGCTTAGATATTTGGTATGTAGCATCATCTAATGGTTCATTATCAAGATTTTCAAAATGGTGGCCCTTTGGAGATAAATGACCCTGCACTAAGTCTTCTCCTCTGAAACCATAAGGCCCAGTGCTTATATATTTGGTGTGTAGTATTGTCAGGGCTAAAATGTTTAAGATTGAGTTATATCAGAATTCTTGTCTGTTTAAAAACCTTGTAACCAGTTGTAGCAATGGTACTCAGGTGAGCGATCCAGGGCCATCATGGCCCTCTTGTTTATATATAACCAGAACATAACCAGAATGTTATGCTGAATTGTGCATAAGAAATGTTTCAGTAGATATTAATGTTATTTCATTTTAAAATCATCATATTCTTTTTCACTGATATTGGAATTAACTTTTAGGTTATTGGGGTTTTTTTCAGTACAAGTCTGTGCCCAAGTGCATGTAAATGAACTAGAAATAAATACAGCACTGTGCTTCCTTGCAAGCTTTTGTGACCATACAGTAGATTGACCAGTATGCATAGAGTTCCTTGTTTGAATCCATCTTGAAGCAGTAAGATTTTACTTGGTTACTCAAGGATCAAAGGGCTATCTGACTGGGTTTGCAGGAACAGGGAGTGAAACCTAACAGATCTATTAAACCACAGACATCAGCTGAGGACTTCTGTCCTAGGCTTCCGTTAATTCAAAATAAACTGATCACATTTAATACAATTTTTTACCTCCTTCAAGAATTACATGTTCATAGATCTTGAACATATGATACAAAATAATAAATGGTTTAGTTGTCACAAACTATTAAGACATTTCCATAATGATTGTTGATGAATGGATGTTATTATGAAGTGTCTGATAAGACTTTTTTTGTTTCAGCATTAAATGATCATCTTCTCATTAGATATCTTGTTTTTTCCCCTTTTGCACTGTAGTTCAAGTTTTGTAGCTCTCATACTTGCATCTTTAAACTATTGATGACTCTGATGCTTAAGTGTTGGTAGGGGAACCAGATGCCAGTAGTCAAGTAAGAAAACTTCGTTGATTTTTTTATTTTTTTTATTTCTAACTGTATTATGAATTATGACCCTTTTGCTAAAAAATGTGCATGCATGTTTTTTAGCAAATTATGGTATTTTTTATTTAGAACTTAAGTATCTTTTTATAGTGACCTTTATTCAAATAATTCTTTTGACTAGTTGAGCACATTTTGTCCTAATCCTATGCTGTTGAAATCCTTGGCTGATATTCATATCATGCAAGATGTGGAGAAAAGCAATTGTTCGAAAACTGTTTTGAATATATGTATATCAAGGTGACACTGATTCACTTGTTTTTGTTATTTATGAGTGCATTGTGCTTTTTATATATGAAGGAATAATTGTAAGAATGAAAGAATTCTTCCATATAAGTTTTGCAAGCTGTTTGTGTCAGAAGTTGTGCAACACAATTGTTTACAAAGGAGGAAAAAAAAAAAGTATATATATCACTACTCTGTGTTTGTTTTCATTTAATGATTGACATACATTTGCAATATATGAATATGTAACAAAAATAAACATTTATAACATAATATACATTTAAGACGGAGTCCCTTATTTCTTCAGACTTCAGCCCTTTACCTGACAGACGACTACAAGCCATACTTGAAGCCCTAAAGAAAATTAACTCTGTGACTAGTATAAAACCAGTTAACCCTTTCCCTCATATAGACTCATTTTGACGCACTCAATAGGTACCACATAAAGCCTGATCTGCAGAAGACCAAACTCAAACCTTACCAAATTTAATTGTAAAATCCTCATTACCAGACCACTGAGGAGCAGCGAACAGCATAAAACCTGATCAGCCTGCGAGTTACTCGCAGGCTGATCTGGTTTTATGCTGTTCGCATAGGTCTTTTCATGGTATCCTCTATGAGGGAAAGGGTTAAGAATGTCAGTAACACTCCTGCTAATTAGATTTTAAATGATTTACTACAGATACTAATGCATACTTAACGAGATGGGATAAGATTGTTAAACTTAAATGAATATTCATGTCCATACTTTTAACCTGATGAATATTTATTGAATTTTAATTAAATGGTTTATGAAAGACATAATAATCTGGGCTACAATTTTGTTGGAGCAACAGATGACGACCCTGATCAGACAGCATCTTACAGGAGCTATCTGATCTGGTCTGCTCTGTTTGCCAAGTTATCAAAATATCTAGTATATGTAGCAAAGGGTTAAAACTACAGATTGTTTTCTGTCTTACCTGGCTTTTCTATGGTCACTATGGCCTAAAATGGCTGATATTGAAATGGTAAAGGGTTAAAGCCATCACAAATTACAAAGAAGGTTCCTTACAGATAACATCTTAATCACCATTCTTCTAGGCCTATTTCATTGTATTAAGTCATGCTGGCCATAACAAAACATGCAGACTACAGGATGCACTTCACCAGTTTTTAGTCATGAAAATTCAAGCCCCACCTTACCCATTCATTCCTAGTTAACTGCTCACAAAACCATGAGTTATTTTGTGTTAACCAGGTCAACCCATGACTATTTAGTGTAGTTATTAGATAGCCCTGAAATCAATTTGAATACATCTGTAAACACTGGAAAGGTCCATTGATCACATGATATCCCAGTGTAGCTATTGGATAATGTGATGATCTAATTTGAATACATCTGTAAACACTGGAAAGGTCCATTGATCACATGATTTCCCAGTGTAGCTATTGGATAATGTGATGATCTAATTTGAATAAATCTGTAAACACTGGAAAGGTCCATTCAGTTCTAGGTAAAAGCAAGTGAATAGTTTGACTTGACAACCAAGAGAGAAAGGTTTTGCACCTTAAGTTTTAATAGTTTCAGCATGTTGTGCCTGGAAAGGTCATGAAAATGTCTCCTCCCAAGCAAGAATCAAATTTGAGACCTTCAGATTCATAATCAATGAACATGCTTTTCTGCAGATCTAACCTATTTTATTGTTATAACACTAAATGTGAATTAAACAACAAAAAATATTTAAAGAACACCTCAGTTCAAATAACAAATATAAATGAGAATATGTAGCACCAAAGAAATTTTGTTCACAATTATATTCCATACTTCCTGCACCAACCCAATCCTGGTGGAATAAATGGGGTCCTCACAAACACCTTATTTAGAATCCTAGACTCCTATTTTTTTTCTTCATCTTTGCCAAGGACAACAGTCTTCAGAATTGAAGCAAGAACCATGAAAAACCTTTGTAATTTCTTTTGTTACATAAACTGTTTACACAGACTGCTTTCATATTCTGTAAACATGCTCACAACACGTTACTTACATATTATCTACCCAACTGTTTTCATGTTGTCTACACGTTATTTGTACAAGATGTCTTATTTGTTTTTCGTTCATAATTATGTTGTATGAACATGCTGTTTTGTAAGTTGCATGTACTGCTGTTCTTGTGTTTTCAACATTATGTTATATGACAGAAGATGTGACTTTGTCTTTTGTCATCCAGACTGTACTAGCTGTGACAGGGTTCCCACAAAAGTGAAAAATCAAAATTTCCTGACTTTTCCCTGACCAAATTAAGCGTAAATCCAGCAGCAAATACGGATAATCTATGAAATGATGGTGTGCCAGTTGGATGCTAATGGGAACTTATTTAATATTATGCCAATCTGACAATTCAAACTGACTGAAAAGCCAAATGGAAGAAACTGCCTTAGCCTTTCCTTATTATAATCCTCCGGCTGTTTGGTCGACATTCCTTGATTGTAAATATCCCAGACTTTTCCCTGACTTTTTCTGAATTTCCAAATTTCCCTGACTTTTCCCTGACCTTGAAAAAAAAATCATATTTCCCTGACTTTTCACTGACCATGGGAACCCTGTGTGATTGTGTTGTACACATGTTGTGTAACTGAAGAGTTTTTATCCTGGCTGTACACACTGTTCATATGTTGTACACATACATCTCCCTCTAAGAGCTGATCATACTATCTAGGTCATCTCTTCAGACAAACTATCTAGGTCATCTCTTCAGACAAACTATCTAGGTCATCTCTTCAGACAAACTACCTAGGTCATCTCTTCAGACAGCTGGGAGAGGATTTCATCACTCAGGTCTGAAACAAGATCAAATAAGGCAGACATCAGTCTAATCTAGTATGTTAAATTACATTCAAGGCCCATTATTTTCAAGGAAAAGACATTCTGAGTACATAAACCCTTTACCTAATGAGTATCTGTGTTCAAATTTAAGAAATTATTAATATCTAAATGGTATATATGAAACTGATTTTTTCTTTGCTGAGCAGATTGTGTAAATCCTGATCTACAATATTGTGACAGCAAACAGAGGATACCCTAACCAGACATGAGTATACATATTTTATATGTATATTCTTAAGAATATATAAATGAGCAAGTGTCTTACCATCTTCCCAGAGGTCATCTGTATCCATTTTGTCACTTATTTCAGGTACTTTAGAACTCATCTCCTGCACTTTCATTGCAGGCAAGTCACTAGAGTTCACATTTTCAGGACTCCTGGACTTAAAGGACCACTTTGATTTCCCACCACCTGAAGATTGTCTGGTCTGAGCTGTACTTGTAGGCAAGGCTGCCTTACCTGGTCCCAGCTGACAGTTTCTGCTATTGTCCGATGCACGGGGAGTATGGCCTGCCTGGGGAATGCATGGTACTGGTGAAGACAGTCTAGAGCTTGCACTGGAAGGAGATTTAAAGTGCCACTGTGATCGTCCTGAAACACTGGCACAACCTGTATGTGAAACACTCGGAGAATTTAAAGTATTTGTTGTCAAACTAGAACCAGTTTGAGACATACCTTGATGAACACTGACACCGTTTTTATGTAAATCTGACACCTGCCTCACAGTTCCTCTATTTTGTGGCCCTGAAGGATGAGGTGTCACATTTGTTACAGTTTTACAGGTTACCGGCTCTGCTAAGCCAAATGTCTGAGTCAAACTGTCCTTTCCATTATAGTTATATTCATTTGATAAAGTGGAACCAGACACAAACTTTGTATTACTACTGGTCCCAGTTCTGGACTGTGCCTGACTAGGGATCCCATGAGTATGAAGGTTGGCACTAGGTGTGAACTGATTAGTCTGAGGGGTTCTTACAACTGGGGTGTGTCTCCCCACACTTGGTGATGGAAACACAGGCCTTAAGAGTCTATTTGTTCCTGGTGTGGTGGGTGCTGGATTCCTTAGTACAGGCGTACCGTGTGTTGTGTTCCTTAGTACAGGTGTACCTGTGCTTGATCCACCAATAGATGATAACCTTGAAATTCCTGTAGCAAATGAAATGCAATAATGTTAGCGTTACAGTACATGGTCTCCAATAAATCTTATAGATTATGGTGAAAACTTTCAAATCATTAAAATATTTCATGATTGTCACACAAAAAAAAACCAGCAATAAATGCTGAGAAAATCTTAGTACAATTTGATGCAATATCAAGGTCAAAGGTGAGATGTCAAAGACAACCTGCACAGTGAATATCTCAAAATTAAAAAATAGAACCTAACCTCAGCAGTGTCAGTATAGTTAAATATGGTACAGCTGTAAGTCTGCACTGAATATACTCAATATACCCGCATCTCACCTGCATTCATGTAACCTGATTAATGGACATGACAAGTGTGATATGGCCCCCATTTCTGTTTAACCCTTTCCCTCATATAGACTCATTTTGACGCCCTCAATAGGTACCACATAAAGCCTGATCAGCAGAAAATCACAGTTAAACCTTATCAAATTTAATTACAAAATCCTCATTTCCAGACCACTGAGGAGCAGGGAACAGCATAAAACCTGATCAGCCTGCGAGTTGAATGAATATTCATGTATAAATTCATGACATACATAATGAATATTAATGAACTGAACTTTAAATGGCATATGATATCATGAATTCTTCTTTGCCACACAACTGTGAAGGAACTGACCTACGTATACAGTAATGTATGAGCAAACAGAGGGGATGCTGATCTGACAGCTGATCTGGGTCTGCTCTGTTTGCCTATGCGTCAAAGTGAGTCTAATAGGCCCTTCTCAATATTTATGCATACCAGAGATTCTTTTCTCAGAACGAGGTTTAGATGGGTCAGGTATACACACCAGTACAGCTGATAATATCACTTGTATAGTTATGGCCCCACTGGTGGAAGCACATCCACAAGTAAACTGTTGAAATAAATTTTCTCATTATCATTGCAGTGTTCCAGTTTGTAATTCTAATAGAAAATATGATGCAGATAATTAACCTCTCATCACATTCCTATCTGGCTATCCAGAAACACTGTAAACTGAGTTTAAATCACTATGTTTAAGAACAAGGGTATTGGTTGATTGTACAGAAATAAAAACACAACAACCATCTCCCCTGGTCTTAGGTTCTTAATTTTATATTTAAATAACAAAAGTGTATGTACACTGAAACAATCATTAGGCATTATATCACATGCTTGAAGTTACATATATAACGTTTATCGTTTTATACTGAGTGTATGTCAAATGTATTACAAAATTTTCCGGTTCACACACTGAAAAAAGACCAGAATTATAGTCAAATAAACAATATATAGAAAACTATGTCCAACTTGCATTTTATAAAATTACAAAAACTCTATTGAAGGAAAGCGTTTCTAATGAGAATAACAGCAACAGCGTTAAGGCTTGATGCAGTAGAATTTAGTGTTTCTTTATCTTGAAATCTTCAAAGATAGTTCCATGACCCTTGAGAATTCAAAAAGTCCAAATGGCTGATTTCTTTATGGGTGATATAAACCTTATGGTTATGGTTATATGCAATGTAGGGACACCAGAACTGCCAACAATTCCACAAGGATACATATGCCAAGAATTTCCTTCTAAAGAAGCATAAGCGTTGCATTCAAAAACTAATCCCCGTTAATTGGCATCATTTTTTCATGTCTTTAATTCTTTAGTTGCAGGTAGAGATAATCACAATCTTTTCTGCATTTAGCTATCTTACCCATGTTAGATGCTGCATGTCTGTGCTTGCTGACTTTGTGCCGGAGCTGACCAGTTTTTTTGTTGTTGTTGTTTCATTAATATTTCTTCAAATTTCTTTCTCAGATATATTAAGATAATATTATCTGACTGAGTCCGAAATTAACTGACTTATATTTGTGAATCATGTACAGTCAAACATGTCTTAAATAGTCAGTCAAGGGAATAAGAGAAAGTCGCCACTTAACAGAGGTGACCTTTAAATTAAGTACAAATATAAGATAAAATGCTACAGTTTGGTAATACATTTAAATTGACCACTTAATGAAATTGGCCGCTTAGTACAGGTGGTTGCTAATACAGGTTGAACTGTAATTTCTTATAGGCAGGCCAGGAAAACACACACCTTCTGCATAAAATACTATTTTTATGCAACGTTTTTTGGAAATTTAAAATGGAGTCATTTAAAGCTGGTCCAGTCTTGGTGGGAGCTAGTTAGTACGGTAGTACCATTTGTGACTATATTTTATACTGGATCTGGTCTCTCACTGAACAGGTTACTAGTATATAACCTGGAATGAATGGATCTGGATTCTACGGCTCGAATAACCACAAACTTCAAGGTCCTGAGGTTCCTTGCCTCTTAAATATGCAATGTCTAGTGTAAAGATGTGTTAATATTCTCTGGACCTATTATTTTTAACCCAGCAATCTGTTAGAGTAAGCCCGTAATATGCTTGCAACATACACATTTGCCTAATTTGACAGTCACATTTTGCAACTAGTATTATATGAAATGAAATAATGCATTTATTTTACATTTATACAAATTACTAGAAACTTCAAGCTGCCTGAAGAGAAAAAAAACTTTCATACAACTGAACAAAATATGTATGCTATCCACTGAAAATATATCTTATAAAAGCTTATTTCACCCATAATTTATTGTTATTTTTCTATTCGAGTCTCGAGAAAAATGAGGAAAATGTATGTCATAATCTTTAAATTAAATATTATATTACAAAGATTTGTGTGCTTTAATTCCATTCATGATTAAAATGGCTTAAACATTTAACTATGTGAAGTTTTATTCTTTCTTTGAGATTTGTGGCATTTGCTGCATACATCAGTATTATCATGAACTGAAAACAGACATTTGGGATACTGTTAGCTAGGTGCCCAAAAGAAGCTGGTAATTTATGTTATTGTCTAAAAGGTTATCTTATCTACAATGGAATGTAAGCTTAATGGCTTTATTGTAGGTGTTGAGAATTAGTTTAACCATGTGTTTACATCTGGTCAGTGTGTTTGAAATATACATGGCTGGGCTTATTAGGTATTCTGTGATTTAAATAGTGGATTAATGGAAACTGTCTTAATGCAGATAGTCTTCACTGTAAAACTTGGATTTTTTGTTCAAGGACTACTTCTATGATGAAAATGTAAGTTATTTAATAATTTTCTAGGCCTCAGCAAAGCTTAAACCTGTGTAAATATGTACATCACTGTCGTCTCTATCAGTGTAAGCTGCAGAGTTTGTTTACAACTGAGTCTGAACTGACCCATCTAAACCTCGTTCTGGTTACCTTACTGAATATGCATGAGATAATATTAAGAAGGGTCTATTGAAGTAAAGGATTAAATATGGGCTGGCCTGGTAAAAAAATCCTACTTCCTACTCAGGTACTAAGAACAAAACCCATGCAGATGTTAAAATCTTTTCTTATATCCTGCTATGGTATTAAAATCATTTTTGATTGAATTAGTTTGGAAAAGATTCATCACAAGGGTAGAAAACAATGTAGCTACCATCCAACTACAGTTGCGTTGCAGATCGATAATCCTTTTTACTTTTATAAAAATATAACTGATATCCGCCTATCACCGACACTTATTTAAACATTACCTATATCTATCCAATCAGAACCAACTTTTCTCAACAAGGCTTTAACCCTTTCCCTCATAGAGGACACCATGAAAATACCTATACGAACAGCATAAAACCAGATCAGCCTGCGAGTTACTCGCAGGCTGATCAGGTTTTATGCTGTTTGCTGCTCCTCAGTGGTCTGGAAATGAGGCTTTTTATAATTAAATTTGGTAAGGTTTAACTGTGGTTTTCTGCAGATCAGGCTTTATGTGGTACCTATTGAGTGCGTCAGAATGAGTCTATATGAGGGAAAGGGTTAACCTTTAAAATTTATCTAATCATGAATACACTTGTTACAACCATTCAAAAAGCCATCAATCAAGTATGTTTACATTATCCGGCTTATCCAACCAGTGTAAGTGTGAAGCACATGGTGAGCAGTTGACCTAATTTACTCAAAAGAACATGTGCTTTTTGTTTGTGATACTGTTTGTAAGCACTTGACCTAGGTATGAAAAGAGACTGTCAAAATATCAGTAGGGGGAATAGTTACATACAAATTCCAGGAACCATCTATTACCTGCTGGACCAGTGGGTGTCATGGTGCCAGTGCTGCTGTTGAGCCTGAGTGAAGCTGCTGTCCTCTCCAGCCCTTGCAGGACCGAGTGCAGGGAGTCCTGGCTGCCATGGAACTTGAGGGTGCGGAGTGTGCCCCCCTTGTTCTGGTAGAGGGTCACCAGGTTAGGGGGCGTGATGTTCAGGTAGTGGTTCCGACACGACAGGCTGATGATGCTCACCTGACAAAAAAAGAGTTTCATGTTTACAGTCAAACCTGTTTTAAGCGGTCAGTCAAGGGAACACAAGAAACTGGCCGCTGAACAGAGTTGATCGCTAAATTAAGTTTAAACATATAACAAAATACTACAGTTTAGTAATATCAAAAATTGACTGCTAAATACAGGTTGACCACTTAGTGCAGGTGGTCGCTAATACAAGTTCAACTGTATACTGATGAAAATATTTTGCACCAGAGAGAGACAGAGGGAGGAAAAGTTATTTTGTTATATTAATTAGTATATAGCCAATGAAAAATAACTAGAACTATCCCTAATGGTGATCAATAACCCCCCACCCCCGCATCCCAACTTGTATTTATGTAAATAAGTGTAGAACTTGACTCCTATATAGTTCTAACTTCTGTGAGGTAAGGGTATAATGATTATAAGACAAAGTTATTTAAGCTCACTATTCAACAAATAAGAAAGAGAGAGAGTGTGGATAGTTAAAGTGACAGAAGAAATAACTACACTTTAAAAAATCTGTACAGCAATTATGAAATTGTCATGAACAATTCAAACCTATGCTGAATATGTCTAAGGTAATCCTATCTCAAATTCTAGGAGCAGTTTGGGACACACAAATGGCATTCATAACCTGATAGTACTACACATATGTAAGTATTAATCATTTTTCAAAGACAAACAACTCAGACCAATCATTATCGTGAAAAGATTTTGCATTAAAAATGAACATGTTTTTGAAGTTTAAGTGTATAAAAGTCTGTGAACAAGTTTTCACGATAAGTCAGAACCAGAAGATCTAACACACAAACAGATCAAAAAGATAAAAAAAAATATTTTAAAACAATTGAACAGAAAGTGATCCCTTTATGAAAACTTCTCGATGGTTCTGATGGTGACATTCAGGTGGTCCTTGATACAGGATGACACCAGCTGTGCATTAGGAAAGGCAACTGTTAGTTAACAATAGCTAACAACTGAAATTTGGTACCCTGCTTACATTCTTTACATAGTGATAAAACAGCCGTGAGTTCAGTCAACCTAATGGGAGCTGACGTGAGCAGTTTGACTCCTGTTTTATCGCTGTGTAATGAATGTAAGCTGGGTACCAACTCGCAATTGTGAGCGAAAGTTTGCTTGACTGAACACACACCTGGGGTGCAACTGCTCATGTTAGCGACTGACAGGTTCACTAAATGCATGGCAGGTTATCAAGAGAAATAAGTTTCTTAACCAAACATCCGTTCATTCACATCAGACTGACCGAGGATTGAACCCTGGCTGCAGCGCTGAGAAAACAGAGCATTACCCCCTACACTATTCAGACACATTTTATCACTGTCAGACTTGTTTGGATGATAATGACAAAAGACAATGATATTAAATAGCCTCACCTGTTTCAGGACGAGCACCGTCCCCACCTGTAGCTCTGCCTCATACTCCATCAGGAGGTCCCTGTGTACAGTACCCTGCATGGTGCCTGAAGTCACATGATGATTGAGCAATCTTTCATCTTTGAGTCAAATATTCAAAATTTAGAACTTATGAGTCAATTCATAATATAAATCATACTTGCAAGTATTGAGACTTTTTTTTACTCTCATGTTTAGAGTTTAACCTGTGAAATACAGTCCAATGGCCTACAAAGACAAGTAACAGAAAGTTTCAATATCAAAACTTTAACAAAACTGTATCCAAAACAATGGCAATAAATACTCATAATTATTTCATATTCTACAATTAACAACAGTATATTCTATCTTCAAAAACATTACTTTCATTCAAAGGACTAAAGAAAATGTAAATGTGTATCTGACATGTAGGATATAACAATTAACTGCCTGAGTGTTGAAGAAGAACCTGTACCGGACTTGTCCTTCAGTGTGATGCTGGCCTCGGACCCGTGACTTTCCAGCGTGTCTATCATACCAAACACAAGAACCGCTTTCCCCTGGGGCAGCTGTTTTTTTCCTGCCTGAAATTTCAAAAGCAGAATGTGGCTTTTGATTACCATAAAACATTATTTTTCACTAGCATTAGATTATTAAATTTGTAATGAAGACAAATTTTGTTGGTATTTCTGTCATAGAAAATTTAAGGTATGCAATGTATAAAATGAACAGTTTTCATGGGGATTAATATTCATGGATGAAATCATCAACAAAACCAACAATTGTTAGTCACCCTCGAAAGTTAATGATTTAACAGTGTCAATTATTTTGTAAATCATTTTCCTTCATTTTATCACTTTTATAATTGCTTTATTTTGCAACAAACTCTTTCCCTTTGTTTTTTTAAATTTGTAAATTGTATTTTATCAATAGCTGTCTCCCATCCTATCTGTTTTAATTTCATACAGAGCTCAATATAACAGCTTGTGAAGTCTTATTTCTCAACCAAAACACATATTGTGATTAGAATCATGCCAAACAGACAATTCAAATGAGTGGTCACATGCTAAGTATTTGTTGAGAAAAAAAAAAATTCATGTCACTCTCTCAGACGGTCTCTTTTTTCACCTCCAGAGAAGTTTGGATGCACTTTAATATAATTAGGAAGTCCATTGACCTGAAAGATTCATTACAATGCATCTGGACTCAACACGGTGCTTTATTCTTCTATACAACACGATAAGTAAAACTCTCTTTCTAACACATTTACTAGACTGCAAAGTGTTAAAAGTGATACAAATGTGGAGGTGTATTATATTACGCTTCAATTTAGGACTAATATGATGTCATGTAATTTATGCAATTTTTTGACATTTTCAACTACATGTACGCATACATAACAAAATTTCCAGTTGGCTTGCGGTAGGTCGGTGGTTCTACCCGGGTACCTCTGTGTACTCGGGGTCTTCCTCCACCTGTAATTAGCTTGACGTCGCTATATGATTGAAATACTATCGCAGCGACGGTAAACCCCAATACAACAACAACAACAACATAACAAAATATTGCATGCTACAAGCCTTTTATGTTTATAATCCATTTTTTTATTTATCGTGTTAACCCTTTCCCTCATATAGACTCATTTTGACGCACTCAATAGGTACCACATAAAGCTTGATCTGCAGAAAACCACAGTTAAACCTTACCAAATTTAATTACAAAATCCTCATTTCCAAACCACTGAGGAGCAGCGAACAGCATAAAACCTGATCAGCCTGCGAGTTACTCGCAGGCTGATCTGGTTTTATGCTGTTCACATAGGTCTTTTCATGGTTTCCTCTATGAGGGAAAGGTTAAATTCTCACACAAATCACTCTAAATGGCATGTGTAGTCATTATCATGGGAGAAACCAAGAGTATCCAGACAAAACTCACTGGCCTGGAATGGTGACCACCAAACTCTCTCATGTACATGACAAGGACTCAAACTCAGGACTCATTGTCAAGAAGCCAAGTGTATTACCACAGTGGTTCCCAATCACTCAGTCACATGGTCAAACTAAAAATGGTGTACATATACTACGTATGATTTCATAACGGTTGCTCAATGCCTATTTTAAGTACAAGGGACTAGAGTCAGGCTTGTTTTCTGAGACACACGTACTTACTTTCAATAGTGTGGATGCTATGGAGAATTTCTTCATCAGCTTGACACCATCCTCATCAAGGTCTTTCAGCAAAGTCTGCCAGGGGGCATCACCAAACATGTCCTCTGATGACTGGGATGACACAATCATCCTGTCTCCCTGCAACATGGTCATAAAACATGGCTCAGCTTCACTTACTGATTCCAGGTTTTACACATACCATTTTGTCTCTATTAAATTTAATTGCAACCTCTTCACTATACTGCTTCACTCCATAATAAGTCAAAATATCAAGCTTTTGTAGAACAGGACAGGAAGTGATAAGGCTGCAGTATTCCTACATAGCCACCACAAGTAAAAATTAACAGAATTTAGCTAATCTTTCTTTTTTCCCAAAAAAATTTTTTTTTACTGCAAGTGTCACTTCCCTAAGTATGTTTCCTTTAATAAACATCAAATCATTTTAAAAAATATTTTTGTTTGACAGCAAAAATATTGTTGACAGCAGACGGAGACGCCATTTTGTTAGTTTACCATCATCACAGTGATTTTTTTGCTTGCAAGGGAGATCACTGTGTGGAGTTTGGTCAATCATATAACCTGAGTGCTGAAAGTATTAAATCAATAAGCATAGCATGTTACTAAAATGTATGTAAGATGCATGACAGGGGACTGATCAAATACTTTAATATGAAGTAAGGGCGCTTGAGTGTTCTGTATGTCTATGTTTCTAAGGTGGATATTTTACAGAAGTATCTGAAAGAGGTGTGGTATTGTTTTCTACTGCTACTTCAAAGACGGTGTGAAGCAATCATCTGAATATACTGGTAACAAATAAATGTAATGGCTTTTCACTGTTAACTCATTCTATCTCTGGAAATACAAATATCATTAAATCTGAACAATAATACTATAGTGTTTGTTTTGTCAAAAGTAACCAGTCAAGGGAACACAGTAAGGTGACCAATAAAAGCAGGTGTCTGCAAAATGGAGGTTTAATGCTTTCTTCCCCAGAATCCTAAAGTTGGCTCATAAACCAGGGTTTCTGTTAATGGTCTGACATAAAGTTAGCTGAGGAACAGAGAGGTTTTATATAAATCATGCCTTCTTCTGGCATATCCACGGGTCTGGTAAATGGACCCATTCTTCATGAGAATTTTTTTCCCCCAAATCTATTAAATAAATTCCCAATTCTGGTTTAAAAATTCCCAATCCGGCTACTTTCATTGATTCAATTTGATTGACAGGCATTTGCCAAGTCGGGTTACATAGTCGTCTGCATTGATTGCTGTGGCGATCGACCTACCATAGATTAAATAATTAAATATGCAATAATCATAATTAATCTGAGGTTAAATTACTTTGAAATTCAAATGGATGTGACCATCGCATCTAGAAAGCAAATGATGTGAAATTCTCGTAACCACAAAACAACAACAAATATAATTAGCATTTAAACATTTACTCTAGAGTAAGAGAAATGAAGAAAAAAAAAGGAACAAGCATAACTAGATGTACACATTTGAACCTTTCTTAAAGCCTGTATATTAAGCGCAAAATTGGCAAAATTTCAGGTAGCCGAATTGCCAATTTTCTTTCTGGGAAATAGCAAATGGTAATGCATTTGTTTCGTGAATATAAGCTATAAAGACATATTTTTAATACTAAATGTTATCCGGAACTCGGCAAATGTGAGTTTTTCCCATCTAATCTGGGGGATACAAACAAGCTTTTACCATTATAGCTTCACGGTGCATTATCTTTCACAACAGAATTAGTGCAACACCACGAAGTTGTAACTGTAAAAGTACCCCCAGATTAGCTGGGAAATTCCCAAATATTCTTATTTCCAGAGTAGCTATATTTGCATAGTATCTTTAATATTTTACAGAGTTGATGCACACCTATTTCAAACCATATAAATTTACAGTATTTAGAAATGAATTGTTACTCAAAATGTCATTTGTTTTCGAGGATTTTCTTTCACTTTTGA
Source organism: Solen grandis (assembly GCA_021229015.1). Lineage (NCBI taxonomy): Eukaryota > Metazoa > Mollusca > Bivalvia > Adapedonta > Solenidae > Solen > Solen grandis. Next base: position 12,719,911 of record CM037786.1, on the reverse strand, counting down.
AAACTTGAAATTTGACTGCACACAAAATGAGTGAGAAGGCTGTCATTATTGGAACATTCCTTCTTATTTGACTGCACAAAAAATGATAAGTGAAAATGGATTATATATTTTTCTAAGTTAAAAATGCTTTTTTGTGGGTAACTTAATCCCCTTCTAGAGCTGATTAATTTATTTAAAAATGAAAATAATGCAAGAAATCTAAATCACAAAAATGATTAGAAAAAAAACTAGCTAATTTAGTGAATTCTTCCCAAATAGTCTAATTTTCGCACACAAAAAAATCCCAATTCCAAAATTGCAATTTTCCCAAAATGGCCAGAAAAAGGCCCGTATAAACACTCAATCTAAAATGACAGAATACTCAATTAATTTCATATTAATGGGTAACAAAACCCAATTAAATTCTTGGATATTCAAATGATTTTGTAGAGTAAGGGTAAATTGAAATGGTGGATTTTGGGCCTAGACTAATCTTATTGTCTTTATAGTATAGTTTAGATTACATGGATCATTTAACTTTATTTTACAATGATTATGAAACAAGTTATAACAACTTATATTAATCACTCTCGATAGCTCTGGTGGCAGTGTATGTGGTCATTATTGTAGGAGGAAACCAGAGAACCTGGAGAAAACCCACATGTCTGGACAGGCGACCACTGTACCCATTCATGTACGTGACCAGGAATTGAACCATGGATGCATTGGAGAGAAGCGCAGCGTGATACCACTACACTATCCAGACACCCTGAGTCTTGTAACTTGATTATGTTGAGCACTCAATCATGAGAATAAATTAATAAAATTCTGAACCAAGTATCCCTAACCTCTGGAGATTTCTGCAGCTGATGAGTGGAGCCAGCAGAGGTTGGTATCACATCAAGACCTTGGCCTGGGCTCTGAAATAATAGGGCTGCCACATAATAATGGTTCATAAGGTTATTTAAAAAATCTTTGACATGACTCAACTTGACGTGACTATTTGAGTTTACCGTCGCTTCGACAGTATTTCAGTCATATAGCGACGTCCAGCTAATTAGATATCTTAGAACCACCGACCTACCGCAAGCCAGCTGGAAGGCTTCCTCACATGAAAAATCCAAATGACCCTACTGGGATTCGAACCCACGCGGTGAGGGGCTGAGTGAGTGTTAAAGTCGGCAACTTTACCCTCTTGGCCACGGAGGCCCCAAAAAATCTTTGTGTGTAGTGATCAACATCCTACTGACAATACTATAGCCATGTGGAAAATGTGTCTACTGGAATCAGATATAGTGCTGCCGCACTGAAACATCAAGCAAAATATATTAAGTAAATTTATTGTATTAACACTCAACAAAAGCACCAATATCCATGCTTTACATAAAAATATGATGTAAAAGCCTCATGTTCAATATATGTCATTTGTTTTCTTCTACACAGAAAAGGAAGTACTGAAAGTTATATTAACCTTGACAGTTCTTGGAAAGAAATATGTTAAAAGCATAAGGAAAAAGTTTAAAGAGATAATGAACAAACTTTCCTCCAAACTGGAGTCCTAGGCTTGTACAAAGATTAACCGAAAAGTTGGAGTCCTCCCATATAGCTATAAAAGAAATGCTCACCCCCCCCGCAAAAAAAGTTTTTGTTTTTTTTTAAATTCCAAAACTGTTATCAATAAAAAGCTAACCAGCTTTGGGAGTAATCCAGCAGGTCCAGGGAATTTCCGTTTGCGTCTAGTTGGAGTGACATATTCTGGAACAGATCCTGATGCACTGGTCTGCCCCGTGTGAGATTCTATGGTTGGTGTTGGTTTACTTGATCCTCCACCATTCTGTGATTTGCTGTCATGTGTAAAACTGACACTGTTAGAAGCACTTTCTGACAAAGAATGTGCCTCTCTTCCTGAAGGTGTTGACACTGAAATTGCAGATGGGCATAATTTATAACAAGAGGGTCGTAGTAGCCCTTTATCACTCACCTGAGTATCACTGATTTTCATAAATATGCAATGATGTACTTGATATTCATATTGCGACTAAGATAGATAAAGATTAACTGTGGATGCTAGAGTGCAAATAAATTACAAATAATTCAAGGGGATCATAACTCCTGACCAACTAGGCTGTTATCAACCAAATTTGAACTTGGCTGAGAGAATATTACCGTAACCATTAACATTGTCATAATTTTTTTAAAAGATTCCCTAAGAAATATAGATGCTAGAGATTAAACGAGTGCAAAATTGTGCAATATTCTGATTTTTCAAGGCCATAACACTTGACCTATAAATTTGATGTAAATCATTATCAAACTTGACTTTAGATATTATAGTTATTAATATTGTGCATAAGTTTGATTAGATTGTAAATTAAGATTCAGAAGTGTATACAAAGTGAACCAACATTCATCAATTATTTATTCATTTTCTGCTGGGCCAATATCAGCCATAAATTCTAAGCAGAGAAATGATGGCTATAACTGATTAAGAAATGAAGATGATAGAGTGCAAACATGGCAATATTGTGTGATTTCCTTTTTTGTTAGGGGCCATAACACTAGATATATTATTCCAATATTAGACACATTGAATTTGGTTTAAAGATATGGCCATTACTGACAAAGTTCTTCAAAGATTTTAATCAAATATCAATCCCAATCAAACTTTGATTACTATTGCCACTAAAACCATATTTAAATTTGATTACAGTTGATACATAAATTTTGATAAAAGAGTTAATTTTGGCTTTTTATTTTATAAATCAGGGGCCATAACTCCTGAGATACAGGGCTAATAATGGCTATAAACATTTTAACCAGGATAGAAGAAGATTTGTAAAAAAATAAGATTGCTAGAATGTAAACAAACTAATTGTGGATGAAAGATGGAAGATCCTGATAGCTCACAACATTAAATAAAGACCACCTCAATATTAGAACCACTGCTATCAGGACCCATTTCCATTATAAACCTGATAAAGACCAGTTAACCAACAGTTCTAGCAATGAACTAAGCTTTTATGCATTATTTGCTATAATTAACTAAGTAAGGCAAAAAAAAAAAGTTCCGTTTCTGTCGCCCAATCAACCCTATTTTTTAACGACCGACCCTAAAGTTTTGTTTTTTTTACCTTTCCACCTTTAAAAAAAAAAATTCCCTTTTTTGTTTACCTTTCGTTTCATGTAAAAAAAAAATGAAAAAAAAAATCTCAACCTACCAACCCTCTTTTTTATTTGCTAGAGGCCAGAAATGGAACTTTTTTTTTTTTCAATTATAAAATTTTACTGTGTTTTCCTTGTTCATCTATCTGTACAATATAACAAATTATTAAGTATCTTAATTTTTTTTCCATTGATAGGTAGCTGAAATTTAAAGCATGACATCTTGAAAAATACACAATATATGCAAATTAAACTAGTCATGGTGCAGATTTACTTCTATGAAAAATGAAAAAAATCTATACAGCTTACAGATTTTCTTAGCTGGGTTACAGACATAGTTTATGTCCGGTACACGAAGCTGAGGTCTGTTCTCTTTGCCACAGATGCTATGTGACTTGACACTAGCAATTGAGGCATCAACTTCCTGCAAAAAAATTCCCAGAAATTGGTCTCAACTTAAAGGCCATAACATTTAAGTCCCTCTATATATATATATATATATATATATATATAATTGGACATTGGACCTGATAGAAAACGTAATAGTAGTCCAAATGTCTATTGGAAAATATGCTATTAACAAATGAAATTAATAATCATAATAGTAGTTTAATTACATTATTAAGATGATTGCTCTTGAAAACAAATAAAATCATGATGTAACATACTGATGTTTTCAAATTCTAATAATCTTATAGTAAATATATCTTATAGCTATATAGTTTTTAACATAGTGATATTAAAACAAGAGGGCCATGATGGCCCTGAAACGCTCACCTGAGTACCATTGCTACAACTGATTACAAGGTTTTTAAACAGACAAGAATTCTGATATAACTCAATCTTAAACATTTTAGCCCTGACAATACTACACACCAAATATATAAGCACTGGGCCTTATGGTTTCAGAGGAGAAGACTTAGTGCGGGGTCATTTCTCTCCAAAGGGCCACCATTTTGAAAATCTTGATAATGAACCATTATACTACATACCAAAAATCTAATTCATAGCAGAAGATTTTTTTTAAAGATTTTCCCATATAAATCTATGTTAAACAAGTGACCCCTGGTGCGGGGGCATTTATCACCATAGGGCTATGATTTGAACAATCTTGGTAATGAACCATAGATGATCTACATATGAAATATCTAAGCTCTAGGCCTTATGGATTCATAGAAGAAGATTTTTAAAGTTTTTCCGATATAAATCTATGTAAAACAAGTGACCCCTGGTGCGGGGGCATTTATCACCATAGGGCTATGATTTGAACAATCTTGGTAATGAACCATAAGATGATGACATACCAAATTCTAAGCTCTAGGCCTATGGATTCATAGAAGAAGAAAGTGACCCATGGTGCGGGGGCATTTATCACCGTAGGGCTATGATTTGAACAATCTTGGTAATGAACCATTAGATGATGCTACATACCAAATATCTAAGCTCTAGGCCTAATGGATTCATAGAAGAAGATTTTTAAAGATTTTCCTATATTAACTCTATGTAAAACAAGTGAACCCTGGTGCGGGGGCATTTATCACCATAGGGCTATGATTTGTACAATCTTGGTAATGGCCCATAAGATGATGCTACATACTAAATATCTAAGCTCTAGGCCTTGCAGTTTTGCAGAAGATTTTGAAAGTTTGCATTTTTAAAATCTATTTTTAGCTCCTGTGACCTACTTTTTTAAACCAATCTAAATAATTTGTACAACTTTGATAGAGGGCATCATAAGGATGATTCCTGTGAAGTTTGGTTAAAATCCCTTCAGCGGTTCGTGAGGAGATGTTGTTTAAAGCAAATTGTTGACGACGGACGCACGCACGCACTACGGACAAAAGGTGATCACAAAAGCTCACCATGAGCACATTGTGCTCAGTTGAGCTTAAAGCAAAACAAAAAACAAGAGGGCCATGATGGCCCTGGATCGCTCACCTGGTATCATTAGGCTATGTAAAATCAAGTGACCCCTGGGGCAGAGCCAATTTTGACCCCAGGGTCATGATTTGAACAAAGTTGGTAAGAATAACTAAAACAATGCTACACACTACCACACTCTACTTGGTAAAAGGGCATTAGCCCATGTTCATACAAATATATAAACTCCAGACCTTGAAGATTTTTCTAGTTTTTTTCCCAATATAAGTCTATGTAAAATCAAGTGATCCCTGGAGCGGGGCCAATTTTGACCCCAGTGTCATGATTTGAACAAACTTGGTAAGAAGCGACTAGAAATGCTACACACCAAATATCTAAACTCTATGCTTTGTGGTGTCTGAGAAGAAGATTTTTCAAGTTTTTCCTATATTAGCCTATGTTAAATCAAGTGACCCCTGGGGCGGGGCCAATTTTGACCCCAGGGTCATGATTTGAACAATCTTGGTAGAGAGTCATAAGATCATGCTACATACCAAAAATCAAAAGGCTAGTCCTTGTGGTTTCGGAGAAGAAGATTTTTTCAAGTTTTCCCTATATTAGCCTATGTGAAATCAAGTGACCCCTGGGGCGGGGCCAATTTTGACCACAGGGTCATAATTTGTACAATCTTGGTAGAGAGTCATAAGATCATGCTACATACCAAAAATCAAAAGGCTAGGCCTTGTGGTTTCAGAGAAGAAGATTTTTTAAATTTTCATTTTTAAAATCTATTTTTAGCTCCTGTGACCTAATTATGCAATGGACCAGAACCATTTATACAACTTTAGTAGAGCTTCATCCAAGGAACATTCCTGCAAAATATTTTTCAAATTGGCCAAGCCGTTTAGGAGGAGATGTTGTTTGAAGCAATTGTTGACGCCGGACGCACGCACGCACGGAAGACGGACGCCGGACAATGGCGATCAGAAAAGCTCACCTTAAGCACGTTGTGCTCAGGTGAGCTAACAAGAGGGCCATGATGGCCCTGAATCGTTCACCTGAGTACCATTGCTTCAACTGATGTCAAGGTTTTTAAACAGACAAGGATTCTGATATAACTTAATCTAAAACATTTTACCCCTGACAATACTACACACCAAATATCTAAGCAATGGGCCATATGGTTTCAGAGAAGACTTGGGCGCAGGGTCATTTATCACCGTAGGGCCAAGACTTTGAAAATCTTTGTAATGAACCATTAGATGCTACTAATACCAAAAATCTTAGCTCTCCTATTTAACTAATACAAGTGAGGTCATTTATCACCATAGGGCTATGATTTGTACAATCTTGGTAGTGGCCCATAAGATGATGCTTCATACCAAATATCTAAGCTCTAGGCCTTATACATTCATGGAAGAAGATTTTTTAAGATTTTCCTAGGGCGTGCTTGATTTGCAATCTTCCCTACCTTCGGATTGTTCCGCATGAACCAATACGAATCAAGTGCGATTTGTAAACAAATATGGCCGAACAGGCAGCATCAATGCTAGCGACAGTATTTGAAATGGAAAAGTATTCTTCTGAGGAGGATTCCGAAGAGGAATTCCATACATTTTATACTGTCCCAGTCCTAACTTTAGCATTGTAAGTCACAGTATACATATATCGGTAGGCCTAAAATACCCAATGGGCGAAATGGAAATTATTATTTACGGGGCATACCAGTCACCGGTGCATGTATCATATGCCTGTATTTTATAAACAAAAGAGAGGCCAGATGTATGTATGTATGCATGCATGTAATGTTTTTCTCATTTACTTATGGCCTCTCTTTATATAAGTAAGTAATTCTCGGTAATTTTACCACATAAACTTCTCTTTATCCTCCAAAGTTGTTTATAATATACAAGGGTGCCGTGGTCCAGAGGTAACGTATGATATATAGCTGGATTTTCACGTGTATTTTATGTCGTATAAATAAACAACTTTGTTATGGCACTGATAAAGTTTCATATCAGACTATAATGTTACGGGTTGTCATTCTGAACGCACGCCAGGTTTCGAATCCCGTTGGGGGGCACGAAAATAACATAATCTACCCAGGCGCAAAGTACTGGTCCAACCCAGAACCATTGAGAAGGATTAGTATAATTTCCCCAATTGACGTAAAACAAATAAATTTAAACTGAAGTTGTTTATAGTCCAAAATATGCTATGTCATTTTGTTTTAAGTACTGCAGACAACTTAACCCCCGAACAATTGCAAAGTAAGCTAGAAAATTATGATGCGTAAAGGTCGATTGTCTATGCACAATTTACTTAATGTATTTTGTGGTGTCTGTCAGGTTTATGCTTTGGTGGATGAATTTAGATGATGCACGTTAAAATGCTCTAATTAATAGACTTGGTGTTTTCTTACTTAATTTAAAGTGTTATTCCTTTAAATTCTTTTCAGGGAGAGAGAGAAGAAGTCAAGAATTGAAAACTATGGGGAAGAAGTCATTCCTATGTATACTCTCGATGACTTTAAGCGCTTCTTCCGACTTTCAAGAAACACATTTGAGACAGTTTTTCAGCAGTTAGGCACATTTGAAGATTCACATGCAGACCAGGTGGACGCTCTCCAATTAACCTAAGAAAACAATTTTTAGTGTTTATGTGGTATGTTGGGTGCCAGGAAACACTCTGTCGAATAGCAGACAGATTTGACATTACAGAAATTTCAGTTCTACGAATTCGTAGAAAATCTGTAGTGTTATTGTTAGACATTTTATGCCTAAGTATATTATTTGGCCAGAAGGCCAAGACAGACAAACAGCGATCCAAAAGTTTCAAGAAAAAAGGGGCTTTCCAATGTTGTTGGGCTGTTGACAGTTCACATATTCAGATTCGCCCTCCACCACAGCACCCACAGACCTATGTAAACCGCAAAGGCTACATTCAATTGTGCTTCAAGCCGTATGTCGAGAGGATTTAAGATACACAAATTGTTTTGTTGGCTGGCCTGGGAGCTGCCATGATTCCAGAGTAATGAAAAACTCAGATCTTTGGGATAATGGATTACTACTTTGGGGGTAATTGTCATGTTATTGGTGATGGTGGATTTCCTCTGCGACGTTGGTTACTGACACCATATAGAGACAATGGACATCTCACTAATCAGCAGCGCAATTACAATTTTTGCTTGTCTTCCACTCGGCAAGTTGTAGAAAGATCATTCTCCCTTCGGAAGGGACGGTTTAGAGATTGCAACTTCTAGATGTACAGGATGTGAACACAGCTGTTGAAATAACTATTAGTTGTTGTGTTCTGCACAATTTGTATTTTACAGGAAGACAAATTGGATGATACTTCAATGAAGACCAAATCGTGAATATTCATGCAGCATTGCTTGTTGACAATGATGCAGAAGGTGTTGCCAAAAGAGATGCAATTGCTCAGCAACTGCCTTGAAATTTAGACCCCAAATTTTATATAATCTGCAATGCTATAACACTTTGTTTTTTTAATTACCGGAGTGTATCAAGAATATAATTGAAATACAACACAAGACATGACAAGATAAATGGTCTTTCTTGTATATATTCCACAAGGGTATCGTTGATAGTATAACCAATTTCTGAAACTGGCTCAAATTCCACCAACAAAACTTAGCACTTAGTAATACTAAATTATTAAACTGGTTTGAAACATACTCCGTCGTTCCTATTATACAAAATAAACAAGCAAATGACTAAGTAAAATCAATAATTACCTTTCAAAGTAGTAATATGTGTTAAGAAAATTAAATATTTAGTTACTTTTCTATAGGAAATAAAAGAATAATAATATTTGACACTAAGTATTTAAGTATTACTTAGCACTAAGAATTGTTGTTGGAATTTGACCCTGTTGAATTGTAAACCATAATTCTCAGTCATTGCAAACTAAGATTTTCCAAGTAAATGTTAATGGAAGCTTTCTGCTTGGCGCTTAACATATAAGGGTAGTTGCAGGACTGGCTGGCCAGTTTCAGGATAATGTTACATTCTACAGCCAGATGCTGCATTGTGGCAGCACTATATCTGTCTCAAGTAGACATGGTCTCCAAATGACTGAAATACTGTTGGTGGGATGTAAATCTCAAAAAACTAACAAACTTATGTAATAAAACATTTGTTTGGATTACACATGAAAGTAAACAACTTCTTATTTCTTAACTTTTTAATAGCCGTACCTCGGTTCAGTAATAAATCTTTTTTTTCAACTTAACAGTTTTTCTTTTACACAATAACAAGTACATATAAGCATGAAAAGTTAAACGGTCATGACTAGCTCTCTAGTTCCAATTAAATGCATACTCTATACATTTAAAGACCCTTAAAAGTTGCTAACGTGAAAAAATAAAATTACAAAAAATATCCATATAGTTAAATGATAAATTGAGTACTTTAATTTGAATCAAGAAAATGAGAAATAAACTAAAACTTGTTCATTGTAACAAACATGAATGATACCTGAGTTGAACTATAATACACACATATATCAACAAATTATCAGTCATTATCTGCCTTTTTATGCTCCCCCCCCCCCTTTTTGAGTGGGTGCAATAGAATAAAAACTGAAGTTCCAACTCAAAAAAAAAAAAAAAAAAAAAAAAAAAGAGAAGAGAAGAGGACCACAAACATTTGCACTCAGGTGAGCTAAACAAGGTTTTCTATCTCCTACCTCTTGCCTCTTATCTAACTTTAAAGAAAGTAAGGCTGTTTAGGAAGAAATAGTGTGAACCTGGGGAAAAATGATTGCCAAATGTGCAAAATAAACAAAGTGGCTTAACTGCTGCCAAAAAACTGGGGCACTTAAATACAATAATCCTGTAAAGAATTTGTTAAATTCCCTTAATAAATGTAGGGAAACAAAGTTAAAAACGTTTAAAATATAACACAAAAACATTACAAACTCTTCATATGAAACTGAAATATTGGTTTGCTATTTAAACCAGTAATGCTGACAAAGTTAAATATTTGTTGTCAACCTTAATAAGAGCCGTCACAGACACAGCAGGCAGGCAGACATATTATTATTTTTGTTTTTGAAAAAAGGTCCAATTCAATAGCCAATAACTGGATAAAAGGATTATTAATGAAATTACATGTATGTTAAGAGTTATCTTACATGAACCAAAAGCATGTGAGGTGATTATAAAAGTCTTGTAACTAAGTTCATTGCCATACATTAAGTTCTTAATATGATATGAAAATATCAGAATAACCAAATCATAATAAAAAACAATGGGCCATAATTTGAATAATATGAAAGACATAGTTATCTAACATTAATATTTATGAATGTTTGATGATGGAAGTGCTGAAATTCCAAGAACAAAAATTAAAAAAGTAATGAATACTAGTAATGCATAATACTCTCCTAAAATATCTATTTCAGGTTTTCACTAGATTTAATTTAAATAATTGAGTGAAGTGTAAAGCAAACAGTTCACTGAATAACATCTTATGTTTTTAAACTAATAACATAAAAAACCTGACTAGTAAGTTTTAACTAGAAACACTTTTCCAAATTAGTGCACAAAAATCTAACTCCAACCCATCAATTTGAAATCCTTAATGCAACATTAGCTGTAACACAATCTGTATTACAAAAAATGCCCCAAATTAAGTACATATATTGAAAATGAATTAAAATGAATCTGTTTATATTTCTTATAAACTAGCACTTAAAAATTCTAACACATTCTTACTGAAGCACCGACAAATTGGGCAAAGTTTCATCTTTTCACCACACTGAAGACAACAAAGCATATGCCCGCAATCCAAGAACACTGATGATATCACTTTCTCCATACAAATTTTGCATGAATCTTGTATATCTCAAGGATATTAAAAATCAAATAATTAGTCATGTAAATATAAAGCTGAATAAAAAAAAACAAATTTAGAACCTTTTTGTAATATTTGTTTACCAAGTGTCACTTAAGATTTTAATGCAGTTGTAAATTAATTATAATTTTTACAGCCTATAAGTAGAGATCCTAAAAAATGTCTTTTACTGATTCAATGAAAGCCAAAATATGAGTTATAGTGTTTTTTTTATACAAATGAGAGATCACAATGGTACCAGAAATCTTTCAATTTCATCCTTCCTATTTTTTATCTTTAAATGCATTAATCAAAGCACTAAACATTAACATCTTTTCCTTGTGCCTCTCATCTCTTTTTTTTTGTTCATTAGCATGTCTTTCTTCCATACTTCACTGTGCTTCTGTAAATACTGTAATACCTCAGAAACTTGTGTTCTGCGAACTTTTGGTGCAGAGGGATTACCTTCACTTTCATCCATTGTTGCCCTCTTTCTTCTAACATTACCAGTATTACTGGGACCTGCAACTTGCTCATCAGTGTTTCCCGGATTTCCTCCACCAGTTATAGTTTGGTTAACATTACCTTTTTCAGCACTTTTGGTACCGGTAGCTGTAGATGCACTGCTTATACAACGTCAGGTCTAATATTAGGTCTATCCCCATACAACTCATCCAGTGCATTTTCGAACATATATTGTGCAAGGATTATTGCCACTTTTTGCATTGTGATCTTGACCTGCTTGTATGTTTTGGTAATGGTTTTTAGTCTACCTGAACACTGCTCCCCAGAAAAGTTGTAACCATGTTTTTTCATTACTACAGATATTTCATTAAATGCTTTTTTCTTTTTCATTCGCCAGATTCAATTTTGTCCAGATGGCCTTTATACTCTTGTATTAACAACATGGTTGCCTCTTTTGTCCAAAAAAGAGATTGTTCAGATTCAGTTTGTATTTTCTGTTGAATGGCGATATCAGCTTCAGTAGTAGTTTCATTCAGAAAGATTCCTTCCACTGTTATCGATTCATTTATGTTTTGGTCTGCAAAGAAAATAAAACATTTGTCAATGTTAGAGGTACACCATAAGTGCATTATTTTCCAGATTCAGACCTCTACTAGCAGATAGCCGAAAACCTTATTTGGATCAGCCTGATAGTTACTCGCAGGCTGATCTGGTTTTATGATGTTTGCATAGCCCTTTTCATTGTGTCTCTATGAGGGGAAGGGTTTAAACTGTAATTTGGCTGATCCTGGGTTTTTTTTTAAATAAAAATACGATCATTTTTTTCATCCTAAATAAAATTTAATTAAATTGATACTGTTAATAATACCATAAAATCTAGATTTATTTAATTTTAACGAGAATTGTCCATTTGCCGTACACGCCGCCGCACAGTAGCTTACGTAATGTACCACTATGCATTGCTTTTGATTCAAGAACTTGCACAGCGCAGTGGTCAGCGTGTCAGTTATTGGATAAATCTCGACATTGTTGCGTCCATGGTGCTATGAATGATGTTGGTCGTTAAGTGTGTGGAGTCCGAAGGATGCAACAATGTCGAGATTTATTCCTTAAATATTTACACCTATAATTACTACTAAAAATTTAAAAGAAATATTTTATTGAGCACAAAATTGACATTTAAATAAAAAAAAATACACCCACATGCAAAATTGACCGGTCCTAATGCATCCAACAGGCAATGAAGCGCAACTCCTTTTGTATAGGATATTGAAGAAATGGAAATTGAAGGTGTAAATATTAATAATTGCAAACTAACCTGTTGCTTCACAACACCCATGTTGCTTGAAAACTTCCATAGACACAAACCATAGACCACATTCCTCACATTGGAACATTGTGCGCCTTTCTGCAGCAGCCATTTCGGCCATGTTGATTACGGGTTGATGACGTCACTCTTCTAAGTGCCCCACGTTTCGAGCAGGTGCATTCAGAAGAGCCTTCGGAGCGCTCTTCTATGACACTTGATTCATAAAATTTCACTTCCGAATAAACGGAATGTCGAATCAAGCACGCCCCTATATAACTCTATGTAAAACAAGTGACCCCTGGTGCGGGATCATTTATCACCATAGGGCTATGATTTGTACAATCTTGGTAGTGGCCCATAAGATGATGCTACATACTATATATCTTAGCGCTAGGCCTTATGGATTCATAGAAGAAGATTTTTTAAGATTTTCCTATATAACTCTATGTAAAACAAGTGACCCCTGGTGCGGGGTCATTTATCATCATAGGGCTATGATTTGTACAATCTTGGTAGTGGTCCATAAGATGATGCTACATACCAAATATCTTAGCTCTAGGCCTTGCAGTTTTGCAAAAGAAGATTTTCAAATTTTGCATTTTTAAAATCTATTTTTAGCTCCTGTGACCTAATTATGCAATGGACCAGAACCATTTATACAACTTTAGTAGAGCTTCATCCGAGGAATATTCCTGCAAAATATTTTTCAAATTAGCCAAGCCGTTTAGGAGGAGATGTTGTTTGAAGCAATTGTTGACGCCGGACGCACGCACGCACGGACAACGGACGACGGACAAAAGGCGATCAGAAAAGCTCACCTTGAGCACATTGTGCTCAGGTGAGCTAAAAACAACATAAAAATATCTCTCTTTTTAAAATAGCTAATATTCTTCATCCAGCTGAATGGTTAATAGTATAGTATTCCTCCAACTGCTAGGGGAACGCCAATAGCTTCTTGATAAATAGTCGAGCATATTTTCTTAAACACTTTCTCTATAGTAATGGCTAGCGCTCATTTACTGATTTTTATGGCCATATTTAGACCTTGCAGACAAGAATAACCCAAAAGTACTGAGTTGGGGTGCAATACCCTAGCTCATTATACAAACTGACCAATATGTGCTGGGTATATATATTATAGCACAAATACACAGGAGAAAAGTTCTTGGGTAGAGCCAGTATTAAGTACCACGAATTCCCACTGCAACCCCATTTTGCAGAGTGCCAGGCAAAGAATGAATCTGGTACCAATTTAAAACATCTCTGATTCGACACGATCACTGGAGGAAAGTGCCTTGGCTGTGCTGTATATTTTGTGTTGCTATAGATATTGGATACAAAATGTATTGAGGTCAGATGTTAGGAGAAAACTGTAGCGTTAACTCAGGGCCTTTTTTCCAGTTTTGGGGAAGGCGCCCTAGCCCTTTTTGTGGGGAAAAAACGCAATTTTCACAATTTTGTGTATTTTTTTTTACCATTAATATCAGTTATCATTAAAAAAACAACTTTAAACAGGCTTAAGATTATCTATATATATTGTTAGCAGTTAGAAATGAAATAAGTAATAAATAAGCATTAATGCAGATGTTACAGAACATTGCTCTAGTATTCAGGTGTAACTTAATTTTCCATGCTCCCTTAAAATGGAATTAACATCGCCGACTTTGATTGAGAGGTTGGCATATTGACTGAATCTTTTTGTAATTACTCTTAAAACACGAAAATGAGATTTTGAAAGATGGGTTGATCAAGAAAATATTGTATCGTAGTCGATAATTTAGTTTGTGTCATTTGCTGAAAACCTGCTCAACACTGAAGTGTAAACTGTCAAAACTGTCCTTAGTGGAAATACACAAGTGATGGTCGTGCAGTAGAATGCTTATCAATTTATCTCGGTCCAGCGTATATCCACGTGAGCAATATTGATAACCAGTCTGACTGCCTAGAAAATTTGCAAAAATAAAAATCATGCGTTGTTGATTTTTTTTTACCGTTATGCATGATACAATTCAATGGGGAATTTTTCTGAGGAAGGAGAATTTTGGAGGATATTTTGGGGAAAAAAGGTGGTTATATGACTTGTGGAAGTAGCCGGTATCCGGCTACAGCAAAGAAGGGTAAAAAGGCCCTGAAACTTAAGTCTGGAATAGCCAGTAACCACATAGCACAAAGAGTAGCTCAACTGCAAGGCAGTTAAATTTTATATAGACTATTATCATACACTGATGGATATGTCTTTGACTTTGGTCAGTGCCACAATATGAACATATGCAGCCAAAGATTTAAACCGTAAGCACACTTTTGATGAAATACTCGAAAAAATATAGATATATATCCTATATAAGACCAATTGGTTTAAAAAATATGAAGTCTGAAACACACACATGGTTGGATGTTCTATGGACTTTAAAGTTTGACAGGTCTTTCAACAACTACGGTTAAAAAGGTGTGTCTTTACTTAATGGCACATTCTGTTATATAAGTCATATTACATATGGATCTTAAGTCTTTTCTTACATTCCAGAATAAGTCATCGTCGTCATCTGGTAGTTCGAACATGATATAGTCAAAATAACTTGATGATATTCTATCCACTTTCGTGTTTATTTCTGCCGCCAATGTTCATTTCCGGTTCCGGCGGCCACTGGGTATCATCTTATATTAGAGTTTTCTCAAAAATCCGCCATGGTAGGCCAATGAAACCCATCATAGTAACGAAACTTACATGTGTTTATCAATAAAATATATATATGCTTTTCAAATTCAAGAGAGAAATAATATACACCGTAACAAAATTAGGTATCGGATTTATTTTTGGATCCCGGGCAATAAACGTTTCACTGTTTTCGGCATTTGGGTGTATTCGGTTTTTATCATTAACGCTACACTTGCATCGACTGCCAACGTTGAACGTATATTAACAGATCGTAAAGAAGGTATATGAGCGTCAATGTCTGATTGTTATTGATAAGTTTACCCTTTTAATTTGTAAATGTGCATCTGAACATTAGTGTCAAGTCACTAGCAAGTAGACCTCACCATTTTGTGGCTTATTGACGAACTGTCATCCCTATTTATATCCTGCCTGATTTCTGTGTCCAGAATTTGCAGTGTCTCTTATTAACACTAACAGCCTCCTCGTCTGGCTCTGAACCAACTTCAAACGCATTGGATTTTAAAATCGACACTGGGACAGAAAAGTAACTCAAGTCTGTCATTAATGTCAAGTTAAAGATAATACTGAAAGAGAAAAAGAAAAATATAGTCATTTTTATTTTTTGACATGTATAAAATATTTATAAATGCCCAAACTGCGCCCCACTAAGATTCAATTAGGAAATGCAACATAAATTAAATAATAGAATAAAAACTGTTCACGTACCAATTCTATCAATTTCACATTGCAAATTGTACACATTATGACTTCCATTTATAAAAATGTAAACACAGCAAATGGAATTTCCAAGATTTGCAATATTTATCTGTTTGAATCAAAATTTCGTACAAAAATCATCTGAGTTTATTTACAGAAACATAGTAAAATAATTCTCACAGTTGCTTACGCATGTGTTGAAATAAGCAAGACTGCGATAAAAAAAGAGGAAGGTGGCAGAGTTAGGACAAGGGCGCAGTTAGGACCTCCGACGATATATGCATTATTTTCATATATATGAATCTTTTATGTAGTTTGGACATATAGTTTCACGCCTGTCTGTCATTCTTTTAAACAGAAATACAACAGTTTTCCAAATGTTTCAACATGCTTGTATATATTATATAACTGAGCTTATTTTTATAGTATGCAATTGTAGGGTATACAATTTCTAAAAAAATCACTCTCCCTTCCCAAAAGTTTTAGTTATATCAAGAAAAATACATTTAAATGTCCTGGTTTTCCACTAGCCCTGCGCTAATATTCACTCTCCATGGCAAGAGTGCAAGTTG
Organism: Solen grandis; assembly: GCA_021229015.1. NCBI lineage: Eukaryota > Metazoa > Mollusca > Bivalvia > Adapedonta > Solenidae > Solen > Solen grandis. The sequence continues at coordinate 12,703,333 of CM037786.1, read as the reverse complement.
ATTAGTTGAATATTACTCCCCTGAATTGTACTCTGAAGTGTGACAGACCAAGCTTGCCTTCCATTCACTTTCATAAAGTTTTGCTGGAGTTATTGTCCTTGGAGTTATTTTTTTCAATAATTTAGGTTTTCTAGTCATTTTTTCTACTTTCTTGGACTTGGAGATACTGAGTAAGTGGTATACTGTGACAGTGATGAGTAATAAAAAAAAATGAGTTTACATTTCATTTGCCATCCCTCTCTTGTGACAGAGTAATGGCCCTTGGACCTTAAACATTTCTGCAAAAAAATTTACTGTAGGTTGGGGTAATCATGTCATACCAACAAATCTAGTTTAAATTATCTATATCATATGGCATCTGACGCATACAATCATAAACAGCATTGCAATTTACAAATGATCAGCAAACTTATTAGCATTCAGCTATACTAAATGACCAATTCTGATTTTTTCCTCTTTACCATTTTAAGTGTTCTGTTTTCTAATGCTGTCTCTGTATATCCATTTCTTCCAGTTTCGGGAGGATTACACCAGTTGTGTGCATGATTATTGTGACAACATCCAGAGGCAAAAGCATAGGGATTGTTTAGTATTTGAAGACTTCAACACTTATTCAGAATGGCTTCAGCCGGAAATATTAAAGATCCTGCTGTTGCTAAGAAGCTGTTTGATAATCTGCAAAGTGATCTTCGAATGCTCTCAGCAGAAGGAAAAAGGAAACATCCAAATGTCAAGGAGGTATGCCTTATCCATGTCAGTCATAAACACACGTACAGTGCTTGGCCATAATACAGTATGCAACTGTATGCATGATCTTTGTGATGTCGACAGTATACAGAAGCAGTTTTGATATTTCATACCAAAAACCATTTAGCGATCAAATCAAAGCACATACCTGTCTAGTATTTTGTTATAGCTATCATATAGCTCCCTGATCAAAACCGATCCAAATGTCCTTCCCAAGAATAATTTATTACGGTAAGTTGACTTGAATATTTTTATTTACCGGTACAGTGTGTTACTATGAATATTTTTATATACCAGTAAAGTATGTTACTATGAATATTTTTATATACCAGTACAGTATGTTACTATGAATAGCTTTATATACTGGTACAGTATGTTACTATGAATAGCTTTATATACTGGTACAGTATGTTATATGAATAGATTTATATACCGGTACAGTATGTTACTATGAATAGATTTATATACCAGTATAGTATGTTATTGTTACTTTGAATACAATTATATACTGGTACAGTATGTTACTATGAATAGATTTATATACCGGTACAGTATGTTACTATGAATGGCTTTATATACCGGTACAGTATGTTAATTGTTACTATGAATAGATTTATATACCAGTACAGTATGTTACTATGAATAGATTTATATACCAGTACAGTATGTTACTATGAATAGATTTATATACCGGTACAGTATGTTACTATGAATAGATTTATATACCAGTAAGTTGTTACTATGAATAGATTTATATACCGGTACAGTATGTTACTATGAATAGCTTTATATATCGGTACAGTATGTTACTATGAATAGATTTATATATCGGTACAGTATGTTACTATGAATAGATTTATATACCGGTACAGTATGTTACTATGAATAGATTTATATACCAGTATAGTATGTTTATTGTTACTTTGAATACAATTATATACTGATACAGTATGTTGATATGGATATATTTCAGGCATCAGAGAAAGCTCAGCTGAAATTGAGGACTATATCCGCCAAAACTGAAGACATTGTTTCAGGTAATCCTCCTGTTTTGCTTACCATACTAACGTGTGCTTCATCATTCCTAATTAAAACAACAGTATATCAGGCATGTCATCTATATTACTGGTTAATGGAAAATGAGTGTCAATTATTCACTGAAGATATGGAAAACAACAACAACAAAAAGGAAATGTTACCATGTCTGGTTTGAGTTGTAGTTTCTATTTCATCTGAAGAAAAAATGATACACAGTAGAACCTCTCAGCAGCAGCATCTGCAAGAGTAACAGGGAGGAGTTGTTGCGGAGAGGTTTTGCTGTACAGAGGTATCGACTGTACCCAGGTAAAACTAGTGGGCAAAATAAAACTGTTGCTGCTCAGAGATAGGTGTTGTATGCCATTTTGAGAGGTTTTACTACATATATAAGTAGAAAGAAAGTTGTCCGGACCACCAAAGAGAGAGAGATAGGGGGAGAAAGAGAGAATTGTCTGTTGTAAAGGAACTGGACCACCAAAGAGAGAGAGAGAGGGAGAAAGAGAGAGAGTTGTCTGTTATAAAGGAACTGGACAACCCCCCAAAAATTTACACTGTGTGTGTTTCAGGTTTGATCCCTGCCAGTGCAGAAGTGCTACAGCCATTTGTCCTTGGATGTGAAACAAAGAATGTCAAAATGATACAGATATGCTTGACAGCAGTCCAGAGGTTGATTTCACATAAAGCTATCTCCATGGTAACTGAATCTTGCTGCAAAACTTTGTCTGAAAATTTGTGCAGAAACCTACTGTTTATTTCATGTTTTTTAGATGCTTTCTTATATTGTTCATTTTCATTTGGATGTTTTTCAAAGAAGTGCTGTCATAAGACTTACAATTTAAGTGCATTACAATGCATGGTTCAATTAGATACCTTTTTTAATTAATTTATTTATATTGGAAGTTTTCAAGACATTTTATGAATAACTTTTAAGGAACCCTGCCTTGATAGAGAAAATAGAAATAAATTGCATTTTTTTTTTTTTTCATGTGTTTATTATCATACAAATGAAGAATTTACATCATATTTGACTATTCCTAATCTCCAATATAATGTTTAATTGTTTGTTCCTGGAAAAACTTGGACTGTTAAAAGTTATGTCAAAATCAATAATTTTGATTATGTGCATATGTTCTTACTATTGTTTATAGACTGCAGCAGACACCATCCTGCTGATGTTATGGCACCTGATGGAAAGTGGTCTGGAAGAACTCAAATTGTTGCAGACAGCAATTCTTCTCATCACCACAAATTTTGTAGTCCAGCATGAATCTCTTGCTAAAGTAAGCAGTGTCTTCTTTATATTATTATAATAAAATAAAACGTGTCATTTCTATATCTAACTTTTTGTCATTGTTGTTTTGAGATATTGCCCTTTGTTCATATTATCTTAAATATTTTTTAAATCTTCTTCTTGAAAAGAATTATGTTATTTGCTATTTTGTGTATATTTAATTAACCCTTTCCCTCATAGAGGACACCATGAAAAGACCTATGCGAACAGCATAAAACCAGATCAGCCTGCGAGTAACTCGCAGGCTGATCAGGTTTTATGCTGTTCGCTGCTCTCAGTGGTCTGGTAATGAGGATTTTACAATTAAATTTGGTAAGGTTTGAGTTTGGCTTTCTGCAGATCAGGCTTTATGTGGTACCTATTGAGTGCGTCAAAATGAGTCTATATGAGGGAAAGGGTTTAGAGACCCTTTATACAATTACATGACGTGATGACAAGGTGGGATATAGGGGTATTAATCACTTTTAATCATAATTCCTTATAGCCCCGTTTTACAGAAGTAGGAGTTATATAGGAGTCACGTTGGACATCCTGTCGCGTCCATCACATCCTGTCCTACTCTCACATCATTCGAAGACAATGTAGGTTGTATGGGGGGTGGGGTGGGATAGTGGTCACATTTAGTGATAGTTCTAATTACATTTTAAGACATTAAATGACCCTGGTTTACAGGCACTTGTGCTGTGTTTGCGACTACACTTCACCAAGGACAGTACAACAAATAACACAGCTGCCGCAGCCATTAAACAACTTGTCAGTATTGTATTTGAGAGAGTCATCTCTGAGGATAAAGTAGCTAGTCAAGGTAAGTATCTTTCTTTACATGTGCCAAGGTCCAGTGATGCACGTGCCATGAACCAGAGGTAGTGTTCAATGACAGTGGTTGAAAAGGTTGTATTTTTTATCCCCATGGGTGGGGGAGGGAGTGGGGAAGAGAACAGATTTGTCAAGATCTTCCCAGATGCAGGGTACATAAACCATAAGCCATACAACTCTGTATATAAAATAAAGATCCAGGAAATTTCATTTCTTCCATCAATTTTCTGTTACTCAGTCACCTACCACTGACATAATCATACTTCTAAATTAATACCACCTACAGCATGGATTAGTTTATGCAGAGATAGTGTGTATGATTATAACAAATACCACCTTCTTCTTTGAGCCTGCAAAGGGCATGAAAAATACTTTCCAACCCACAATGTTAAGTTTGATATGAAGCTGGGGACTAGTTTAGTGTTCACTGATGCTGGATCTAGAGAATATAAATTTGGTTCAGCTGATTGGGGTTGGTGGGATGGCTGCATTTTAGGGCCTTTCTAGGTTCAGACTACTAGTCCAACCTTGGAACTGATGAAAGAAATTAATAGGGTTTGTAAAAGAAAATCTTACTCGAAATAAATAAAAGAAAAAAAAGTATATTTGTGTACAGATAATAAAATATCAGTAAGATTTTGAATAGCTTGATAATAAAACATAATAGTGATTAGTCAATGTCAACAAAGGAAAATTGTAGTTAAAGCTGAAGAGAGATATTCATTTCTTTGTATTTAAAAGCTCTTGTACTCTCTCAGGCTGAAACTTTATACTTTATTGTGTGTGCAGAGAAATTGGACGAGATATCCCAAGAGGAGCTGAAGACAGGATCCAACATTGCGCCCAAGTCATTAAGACCCTGTGCAGGGGATGCCTATCTTCTCTTTCAGGTATGCATTATGATGTTAATTATGTAAAACTATTTGCATTTTAATGGATTGATAGATTGTGTGTATGTATGTAAAGTGGTTCATTAGAATAATAATGTTTTATACCTCTGGAAGAACTGTAAAGTGTATTCTATATGTAAATGAAAACTGTTTGGATATACAATGTACCAAGATCTCAAGAAATTAAAATGAACTGTAGTCCTCTATGTTTGTACAACTGTTTATACAATTGGGAGAGGATGTTTTGATAGGAGAGCATTCCACTCTGAAGTATTGACCAATAAATCTTCTTTACAAAATTGAATGTCCAAAAAAATGCCTTTTTGAATGAAACTATTATCGAAAGTTAAGTCAGACATTTTGAGTTTGATAAAATTTTCATTACTTTAATGGTTTCGAAACATTGAACCAGGAGTGACAATAGCAGAAACTAGAGACTTAATTAAGATTTAGAACAACTTACTGAAACATTTACTTTTCATATCTTTTAAAAATAAAATCAATTATGTTGAACATTGATGTTATTTACGTAACTCACAGAGACTTATAATATTTTTGAATATTTTCTGAAAAATTCTTAAGTTTACAGGGTTTTCGATGACGCACAAAATTGTGCGTTTTGACGCAAAATAATCTGAAATGACCCCCATGTTGAATGCTAGTGCGCCGTCAATAATGCAAACAGAACTATTGGTGGTTAAAAAAGAATAATACCCTTTCCATGTTGTAATGAATATCATCAGTTACCTGGCTATGTGCAATTTTTCCAGGATCTGTGCCAGCTGGTGAACGCAGACCAGCCATATTGGCTGACTGGGATGACAGAGATGACACGCACATTTGGCCTGGAGCTGCTGGAGGCCGTCCTGACATCTTTCCCTGACATCTTCTCACAGGTACCCAGTTTAGCATTAGCTTGACCTGTTGGGTTGTAGATATCCGATATTTTTTCACAAAAAATCTCATATTAAAATTTTCCCAACTAAAAAAATAGCTCAAGTCTTTAAGCGCCTTTTCATTTTTAGGCAGTAGAAATTTAAACCCTGCTTTTACCATTCATGTTCAGGTCAACTGCTCGCAAACAGTATCACACACAAACCATGCATTCTTTTGTGTAAACCAGGTCAACCATTGACTACCTATAATCCCAGTGTAGCTATTGGATAATCTGTTAGTCAATTTGAATACATCTGTAAACACTTGAAAGTCCCATTTACCATAAAAATAGAAATATTGCTATGATTAACATGTTCTTAAAGAAAATGGTCCTTGATTTCTTCAAAAGTACATACAGTCAAAATACTGTCTTAAAGGGTCAGTCATGGGAACAAGAGAAAGTGACCGCTTAAGACAGGGGGTCTCTAAATGAAGGTTAAACATTTAACAAAGTGCTAGTTTGCTGTTAATACTGACTGCTAAATGCAGGTTGTTTGCTTAACCCTTTCCCTCATAGAGGAAACCATTAAAGGACCTATGCGAACAGCATAAAACCAGTCAGCCTAAGGTTTTATCTGTTGCTGCTCCTCAGTGGTCTGGAAATAAGGATTTTATAATTAAATTTGGTAAGGTTTAACTGTGGTTTTCTGCAGATCAGGCTTTATGTGGTACCTGCTGAGTGCGTCAAAATGAGTCTATATGAGGGAAAGGGTTAATAACGGTAGCCATTAATGCAGGTCCAACTGTATTTGTTCTGATAAGAAATTGGACATTTTGGAGTTGAGGAAAATATAAATACAGATGTTTATTGAGAAGGCACATAGTTTTCTTTTAAAAATCTGGTATTTTCCGAACACAGACTCTGAAAATACATTTAAGAATAGATACTCAGATCATGAGTGGAATCAATACATGGATGTGTGGCCTGAAGTTCATGCTACTGCTGATGGTTGTGGGGTTGATAATGTTGACATCACTAATAATTAGTTATCCATGTGTTTCAGCACAGGGAGTTTTGTTTCCTGCTGAAGGAGAGAGTTTGTCCTCTGGTTATCAAACTGTTCTCACCTAGTCTGAAGTATCGTCAGGGCATGCCGTCTCCGCCCTCTCCTGTCCCCGCAGAGAAGCCCTTCTTCCCGGTCGTGATGAGACTGCTGCGTATCGTCTCATCCCTCATACAGTTCTACTACAATCTCTTGGTACGTGATCTGTTTGTATATGTTTAACAGCCCCTCATTGTATTTTGATTGATTGTATAAAATGATTGAAATTGTTGAGCTGTATAAAGTGTTATTTTTTGATATTTGAATTTAGGATGTTGATAAAACATTCCTTTGATGTTTATTGTGTTTATATCATATTTTACAAGTTAAGTCGCATGTTCTTTACATCTTAGGTTGTTATAAATTTTACTCCATTAAGGCCATAACCTGGAAGTTTTATTCCAAAATACTGATGCATGAAATCTATAAGGAAAGGATCAAAATGAATACTAAGATGATAATTCTTTAAATTGTATTGAATTTCTATTGAGTATATATAAGAAGCTTGGAACTTTATTCATGGAACATTTTAAATGTATCCTTCTTGAGAGTTCTTGGGTTGAACCAGTACTTTGAGCCTGGGGGATTGTCCGCCTTGGGAGTGTGAGGTCGTGGGTTCGATCCCT
>CM037786.1:12645846-12695846 GCA_021229015.1 Solen grandis | reverse complement strand
GGCCACGACATACCAAAGTCATAAAAAATGATACTGCTGAGTGGCAGTACTATATCTGTCTCATGTAGACATCATCTGTAAATGACAGAAATACTGTGGGTGGGAAGATAAACCCAACAAACAAACAAGTTGAGCTTGGGAAGGTCATGAAAGATTTATGTCCCCAATGGAGTTGGACTCCACAACCCTTAGATCAGCAATCATGCATGCTGCATCTGAACCATTTAAAAGATCATTTGTTGATAAATTCTGGCTGTTCTTTTAAACTAAACAACGCTGAACATTTACATGCAAGACTATTTCTAAAATATGAGGTAATATTGTTAAAACTGCAAAGAAATATATATTCATACATAATTTAATCTTTCTCACAGAAACAGTTATTACGGCATCTAGGGATCTAAGATTTATTACAGCACGTTAGATTATTTAATCAATCAGACATTTTATTACTAAAAATTCCTATGTGAGATACTAATCATTTGCATGCATTAATGTCATTTGTGTGTCTGGTAACAATCGGAAAGTGCCATTGCTCAAAGGAGATACAGAAAATTGTGTAGAATTGAATTAAGTAAAATAATATATAGGCTGATGGTTCAATTTTATGGCAAGAGAATTCATTAAAGACTGGTTATATAACAGTATGTATAGAGGATATTATACACATTCTATATACAAATAATTCTATATTCACATTTTATTTCACTTGTGGTTAAATATAAACATTATTTGACTGATGGCAAAGCTGCAAGTGAAAATATTAATTTTCTATAACTGCAAGGGAAATAGAATTTGATCTTATGGTTTAATAAACAAATATTTTATTTATTTCATAGCCTTTTTATTTCATTTTTATTTGTATGTTATATGATAAATCATTAATTAATATTAAAAGAAGTATGGGCTTGTAAAATAATAAGGGCTATAAGAGGACAATTTTAATGATCTAGTCATATTCCGCATGTATTCTTCCGTTTAAGATATAGAGGGAATACTGTTTAAGATATAGAGGGAATACTATTTAAGATATAGAGGGAATATATACTATTTAAGATATAGAGGGAATACTGTTTAAGATATAGAGGGAATACTGTTTAAGATATAGAGGGAATACTGTTTAAGATATAGAGGGAATACTATTTAAGATATAGAGGGAATACGGTTTAAGATATAGAGGGAATATATTTAAGATATGGGGATATGTTTAAGATATAGAGGGAATACTGTTTAAGATATAGAGGGAATACTATTTAAGATATAGAGGGAATACTATTTAAGATATAGAGGGAATACTATTTAAGATATAGAGGGAATACTGTTTAAGATATAGAGGGAATACTATTTAAGATATAGAGGGAATACTATTTAAGATATAGAGGGAATACTGTTTAAGATATAGAGGGAATACGTTTAAGATATAGAGGGAATACTGTTAGATATAGGGAATACTGTTTAAGATATAGAGGGAATACTGTTTAAGATATAGAGGGAATACTATTTAAGATATAGAGGGAATACTGTTTAAGATATAGAGGGAATACTGTTTAAGATATAGAGGGAATACTGTTTAAGATATAGAGGGAATACTGTTTAAGATATAGAGGAATACTGTTTAAGATATAGAGGGAATACTATTTAAGATATAGAGGGAATACTGTTTAAGATATAGAGGGAATACTGTTTAAGATATAGAGGGAATCTTTTAAGATATAGAGGGAATACTGTTAAGATATAGAGGGAATACTGTTTAAGATATAGAGGGAATACTGTTTAAGATATAGAGGGAATACTGTTTAAGATATAGAGGGAATACTGTTTAAGATATAGAGGGAATACTATTTAAGATATAGAGGGAATACTATTTAAGATATAGAGGGAATACTGTTTAAGATATAGAGGGAATACTGTTTAAGATATAGAGGGAATACTGTTTAAGATATAGAGGGAATACTATTTAAGATATAGAGGGAATACTGTTTAAGATATAGAGGGAATACTGTTTAAGATATAGAGGGAATACTATTTAAGATATAGAGGGAATACTGTTTAAAATATAGAGGGAATACTATTTAAGATATAGAGGGAATACGGTTTAAGATATAGAGGGAATACTATTTAAGATATAGAGGAATACTGTTTAAGATATAGAGGGAATACTGTTTAAGATATAGAGGGAATACTGTTTAAGATATAGGGGGAATACTATTTAAGATATAGAGGGAATACTATTTAAGATATAGAGGGAATACTATTTAAGATATAGAGGGAATATATACTATTTAAGATATAGAGGGAATATATACTGTTTAAGATATAGAGGGAATACTATTTAAGATATAGAGGGAATACTGTTTAAGATATAGAGGGAATACTGTTTAAGACATAGAGGGAATACTGTTTAAGATATAGCGGGAATATTATTTAAGATATAGAGGGAATACTGTTTAAGATAAAGAGGGAATACTATTTAAGATATAGAGGAATACTGTTTAAGATATAGAGGGAATAATGTTTAGAGGGGATACTGGAATACTGTTTAAAATATAGATGAATACTGATTAAGATATAAAGGGAATACTGTAAATTCTGTTCAGAGTGAACATTGCTCTTGGTCTGATCTCTGTTTTCTGTGGTTTATCAAGGATGACAGTGGTGCAGTAGAGAATGATAAACACAGAATATGTGTTAACTGATAGACCTTTAGATGTTGTATGTGCTACCTTGGAGGTAATCTCCATGTTGATGGTTTGATGTTTGAAATCCTTGGGAACTGAAGAATTTTTATAAAAAAAACTTTTATCTATTGATCACAAGATATCCCAGTGTAGCTATTTGATAATTTCATTTGAATATTTCTCTGATGGTTGGAAAGGTCATGTTCATTTGTCCCAAGTACATGTTACCACATTTTTGCTGAGACCATTATGATCCGTTATAAGGTGAGGCTTCTAGGAGGAAGGGCTGGTCTGATGTGGTAAGGACAAATCAGATGGTTATGTCTTGAATCTCGGTCTTTTTGGTGCATAATTAGCTCAGCAAGCCAAATTAAAATTGAAATTCTATAGCATTATTGAGTGGTACTCAGGTGAGCAGTCTAGGCCATTATAGCCCTCTTATAGCCCTTATTCTTTTACTCCGTTTCTTCTTCTTCTTTCTCGTGACGGCAACATTGTTTGGGCCATATCTCGGAGGCTGCCTGACCTATCTTTACAAAACTTCACACATGTATAGTTCTCAATGAGTAGTGGTGCCTCCCTGAAAGTTGTAAATGGGGGATCCCTGGGGGTCAGGCTCCACCCTCTCAAAGATGAATTTTTGCATTAAAAAAATGTATTTTGGTTAAATATTTCAAATCTCCAACCTATTTTTTTGTTCCTCATAATGAGAAGAATTAATTCTTTCCCGAGTACCCAGGGGTCAGGCCCCACCCCATCAATTTTACTTATGACCTTATATCTCAAAAACTGTTCAGATCCCCACCCCTTAACCATATACTTGTTCCTCATGATGAGACAGATTGAAAGTTCTACTTTGGCAAATGATTGTCTAAGGAGAAACTTCGTTTGGGAGACCTAGTAACAGTTCACTGTTACAATTATTAAATATTATATAATATTCCTGCTTCACAATGTTCAGTGAGGCCATAATTTTAGAAATCTGGTGCATCGTTCGGTGGTGTCCCATTACGTCTGGTAACATCCCATTTATATAGTGAGTTCAATTTTTTTAAATTGTCAAATCAAAGCAGTGTAGCAGACTTGTTAATGATAGCCATTGTTATCACAGCTTCCTTGTTACAGCACTATTACCAGATATAATACTTGGGATAATACATAATAGCCTATCCTTTATCCAAAATACAGACTCAGTTATTTACAAAATATAGCTGTATTTTGACTGTGTGTGACTGATGGTTGAGTCAGCAGACAGTTTCTGTTACAGTGTAACATTTATTACGCTATATATATTCTTTATTGCTGTATTTGCAACATAAGACCGGCTGCCTGACATAATTATTATATAAAGTGTTGGGGATTGTCTTAACCCTTTCCCTCATATAGACTCATTTTGACACTCAATAGGTACCACATAAAGCCTGATCTGCAGAAAACCACAGTTAAACCTTACCAAACTTAATTATAAAATCCTCATTTCCAGACCACTGAGGAGCAGCGAACAGCATAAAACCTGATCAGCCTGCGAGTTACTCGCAGGCTGATCTGGTTTTATGCTGTTCGCATAGGTCTTTTCATGGTGTCCTCTATGAGGGAAAGGGTTAAATTTAACAAATTTAGGTTCATTCCCATTGTACAGTGCATGGATATAGCATCTGACTATTTAGTGCTAGCAGTATATCTAAACCATGTTATAGACAGAATCATTTATGAACATTCAATGCATGAATTACTGGCCCTGTCAAAAAGCATTTTACTTTGTTAACTGCAGCGCCTTTATAACACTGCTAAGTATGTAGCAGTTCCTTTATAGCACGATTTTTTGGGGTCCATAACTGGATGCTGTGTTGTTTTGGATAAGGACATTAATTAACAAGTGACAGATTTGAGTTCCATGGTTTGAACTATGTTATATCATCATCATCATCATCATCATCCAGTTTTGATTATCCAGGCCTTGAATTTTTCCTTTTCACAAAGGTGAGGCCTGGCTGTCAGGTAGAGAGCTGAGTTTCCCACTCCATGCTTGGCGGTCCTTTGGGTTGAGACAGTTCATCCCTAGGGTCCCATGATCCCGTTTCATTAGGTTGTCTCAGGACAGTTTGGTCTACCTGGGGCCCTTTGACCAGTAATGCTGAGGTTATGAACTTGAGATATCCACCCTGGACTGTGCTCTAAATGGCCAAGCCATCTCAGCCTGTTTCTTTGGAGAATATTCACAATGTCTCTAATGTTAAGCTGAGAGAGAAGAGTTTCAAAGGGAACATGCTCTTAAGGTTTGACTAAGCAGGTCCATCTTATCATGACTCAGTCATTAAACTGCAGTTTCCTGTGTGTGGTAGCTGATACTGCCCATGTTTCGGAGCCATATAGCAAGACAGGTCTAATATAAGTAGAGTAAATCCAACGATGATATCTGAATGTGTAGTTATGGTGCTTCTCTTTACAGAGTGTTCCATTATATAGCAAAATCCATTTAATAGTTCAGATAGTTGACCCAAAATTTGTACTTTGCTAATTGTGGCCATATAGCTACAAAATTGCCCATACAACATAATGGATTTTGCACTTTATATGTCAAAGAGGTATGTTTCACATAAAACAGTTTGATTTGTACTGCAGACAACATTATGATATAGTTATGGTTAAGCATTTCATGTGAATGGTATATATGTGACATATATAGTTTTACAGGAAACAGGGTGTTAGATAATATGAATTACCACAGTCTGTATGTATAATGATGTCATGTTTCACATTTGCAGACAACAGAGTGTGAGATATTTTTATCGCTACTGGTGAAGTTTCTGGAACCAGAGAAGCCAATGTGGCAGCGATGTCTGGCGCTGGAGGTGTTACACAAACTGTGTGTCCAGCCTGAGCTCATCCAGTGAGTATTGGGGTTACTCCTGGCTGATTATGTCACACAATGGCCAGGAACTTTTTTTATTTTGAAAAAGTTTTATTTACTTTTTAGCTCACCTGAGCACAAAGTGCTCAAGGTGAGCTTTTGTGATCGCCCTTCGTCCGGCGTCGTGCGTCGTCCGTCGTCAACAATTTGCTTTAAACGACATCTCCTCTGAAACTGCTGGACAGAATTTAATGAAACTTGGCAGGAATGTTCCTTGGGTAAGGCTCTACAAAAGTTGCTAAAATAAAGTTGATCCATGAAGAACTCTGGTTGCCATGGCAACAAAAAGAAAAATAATTTGAAAACTTTAAAAATCATCTCCTTCAAAACTACTGGCCAGATTTCAAAATAATTTGGTACAGATGTTCCTTGGGTCAACCTCTACCAAAGTTGCTAAAATTATTCCGATCCGTAAAAAAACATGGCCGCCAGGGGCGGGGCTTATTTGCCTTATATGTATATAGAGAAACCTTTAAACAACATCTCCTCTGAAACCACTGGACGGAATTTGATTAAACTTGGCAGGGATGATCCTTGGGTCAACCTTCACAACAGTTGCTAAAATAAACTTGATCCATGTAGAACTCTGGTTGCCATGGCAACAAAAAGAAAAAAAATGAAAACTTTAAAAATCATCTTCTTCAAAACTACTGGCCAGATTTTAAAATAAATTGGTACAGATGTTCCTTGGGTCAACCTCTACCAAAGTTGCTGAAATTATTCCGATCCGTAAAAAACATGGCCGCCAGGGGCGGGGCTTATTTGCCTTATATGTATATAGAGAAACCTTTAAACAACATCTCCTCTGAAACCACTGGACAGAATTTGATTAAATTTGGCAGGAATGATCCTTGGGTCAACCTTCACAAAAGTTCCTAAAATAAACTTGATCCATATAGAACTCTGGTTGCCATGGCAACAAAAAGAAAAAAAATATGAAAACTTTAAAAATCATCTTCTTCAAAACTACTGGCCAGATTTTAAAATAAATTGGTACAGATGTTCCTTGGGTCAACCTATTTATCTCAGGTGAGCGATTTAGGGCCATCATGGGCCTCTTGTTTCTTAAAAAGAGCTACATTACTTTAAAAAAAAAATTCCGTGTGGCAATTTTTCTGGTACCCATATGGTCCTTGGTGCTGGTATAAGCTGTGATGATTGGAGGGAACAGACAACCAGCAACCCTTTCACTTACAGTATGAAACTTCCTATAATGAAGACTAGATTGTATTGGTGAAAAACTGTTCACATACAAGGTTGTAAGACTTGGGATCTAATCTTTCTAACATTAAGTCAACCAGTACTGGAATTACCCTTATATTCTTAGTACAAATAAGGAAGACAGAGTAGGACTTATTTTGAACAACTTTGTTATATCACAACTAAGGATTGAACCCATGACCTGCAGCTTTAAATACAGACTCTCTAATTACCTATCATCTTGGATGCACCTTTATTTCAACTATACTATACTATGTTCCTCTTGTGAAAAGGAAAATTTTTCAGAATAAAAATCTTGAAAAATAGTTGTTTTTCTTAAATTTAAATGAATTTCCACCATATTCCAGATTTTAACAAGTTTTGAATAAAAATGATTGCACAATGCATGGTTTTCACATCACTTGTGAATTACATAACGGCTTGCCTTTTTTGAAACCTTGTTAAAACTATGTTGGAATAGAAATGATACAATTTGTGTTTTCCAGGTCATTCTGCCTGAGTTATGACATGAAGCCACACTCTACAAAGATATTCCGGGACATGGTGAATGGTATAGGGGCCTTCATTCAGTCGCAGTTCATGAACCCTCCTGGGGGGCCACCAGGTCAAGGTAACCTTTGACACCCAGCACTTTATCTTGGTCCTATTAGCATTGTGTCTTGGAGGATGATATTAGTATCTGATTTAAATGATCTTTCTTTTGATTAGATTAAATCATACATTGATGAATGAAAATTTCAGTTATGTAACGGTTAAATTTCATCTTGTAAATAACTTGTCAGCATGAATTACTGATACTGCTTCTCTAGTGGGTGGGTGGGTAAAGGTTGGGAAAATATGAAGATTTCTCATGTATTGTGTGCACCTCTCCATCAGAAATGAAATGTAAGTACAGAAAATATGCACTTTATATGGCATTTTACAGTATTGATATCAGAAGATTTGGTACATGTAATATTTCTCCAGATTTAATTTTTTTGTGAAAACTGTTTAGTACCATACTGTGAAAAAATAGCTAAGCTTTCCTTGTCTTCTTAAGTTTGAGAAACAATTCTTTCCAACACATATTAAGCTCTGTTGACAATTTCCAGGCTCAATAGTTGGCCCAGTACTTTGGTACTCGCGTGGAATAATTCCTGCTGTCATTGGGAATTGAATTCTCAACTTTCGATTCATAAATTTTAGGGGTGTTAAAACTTAAAA
The DNA here is from genome assembly GCA_021229015.1 of Solen grandis. Classification (NCBI taxonomy): domain Eukaryota; kingdom Metazoa; phylum Mollusca; class Bivalvia; order Adapedonta; family Solenidae; genus Solen; species Solen grandis. The sequence continues at coordinate 12,687,833 of CM037786.1, read as the reverse complement.
AAGTATTACAGATGTTTGGCATTTGTTCCAGGTGTGAAGACAGTAGAGATCCAGGGTAGTCCCCCATCCCTCGTGGCAGGCATGCCCGTGGGTAGCGGGGTCACACCCCAGGCTGCCTTTATGTACCGTGGAGTCTGGATACCCCTCGTCGTTGTCATACCCCAGGGCCAGACACGCCCTACCTTGTGAGTACAGCCACATGCACTCATATGATCATTTTTTGTCTTATTGATAGACCAAGTAAGGGTATAGTAAGAAAAGAACTGCTGGCCCCTCTGATCAGTACAACAACTAAAACTTTGAGGTCAATAAGTCTGTTCCATTATATACTGAGGTGTTAATTTTATTGCCTATGCACATAAATTTCATTCTAGGAACCAAAGTTGTTTATGACCAATATGCATGTCATTGTTCTGACTTAACATGAACTTAAGGTCCCACTTTGATATTCTTGTTGACTACAATTTCTTAATCTTATTTTTTTCATTCCTTTAAAAAGGTAATGTAAGATTGATTAAATAATTTCACTTACCCTGTGCAACAAATCATTAGAGCATTAATTTTTAAGCTATATTTACAGTTTCACAATGTCAGTTAGGTACTATCTCTGTGGCTCTGCATACTCAGAAGTTGTTAGTGTGTTTGAATAGTGTGAATCATGTCCTGAGATTTGAACCTGCGCCCTGTTTGTCATGAGTCCTAAACATAGGTCTTCTTCTGGTCTTGTTCTACATCCACCTGTTATTAGCTGAACATTACTATGATGGAAATACTGTCAAACTGATGGTTAACTCCAAAATAACAAATAACAACACAGGGACCTCTTCTTGTTTTATACGCTTAGGACAAAAGAGTTTGTTTATTTTTTGACATCTTTTATTTTATTTTCAAATAATCCTGTGGTTCTGTTTTCTTTCTGACTATAATTTATTTTTTTTTTCTTTATAGTTTTTTTTTTTAATTTTAAAACATGTCAGTTTTGATGTGCTAATTTTTTTTATTTAGGAATTTATATATTTTAATACCTAAATAAATAACAGATATTCAAGTATGACATATTTATATGTTAAAAATTCATTGTATTAAAGTACTCATCTAATGTCTATCAAAACAAGCATTCTAATGTTTATTATTTGACGTGGCATTACCATGAATAATTTATTAATATGGGTTTTATAGTCCTGTTTAAGTCTTGTATTGTGTTTAGATCTTCAAAATGTAGCCCTCAGATATCAGTGGGTGATCATATGTTTTAGACCCAAGAAACAGATAAGATGGTAAGAGAGTCAACCAGTGTATACTTGTAACTGTTTGTATGTAAAAGCAAACAATGAAAAGCTATGGGTTAGGAATCTGTAACCTTTTTTAGCCAGATACAGTGGTATAACAGACAGACTGTCTGACATTTGTTGAAAAGCCTTTCTTTAAGAATTCTGCTTTTTATTATATGTAGTTATCATAGTTTTACACCAAGTGCTCAAATTGAATGTTAATAACTATCATTGTTTTCAGAACTTTGCTTCTGTTTACTTTCTCACTTATTACACAGCAGTGTTGCTCTGTGTTCCCTTTCATGTTTTAATTGTAGTAGACTACATATACTGTCGACATGTACATAAATCTAAATGCAAGAAATCTTACGAATTTACAAAATAATTAGAAATGGTCAGCCAGACAATATGCTACATATAGTCAAAAATAAAAGTCTTATACCTACAAGAAAATGCATGTTGACATATGAGGGTTTTGTTCCATGTAAATATGTTTTTTTTATGTATTTAGCCTAATTGCATCCTTGTACAGGTGGTTGGGATATTTATAGGATCTATATTTAGCAAAAGGGGAGAGGTAAAGGTGAATCAATAATACATACATACAATGGATGATATTAGCCAAGGATTGTGGGAAGGTTGTATTCAAAATGTATTTCATGAATTGTTAGAAAAATGGTTTTAGGTTTGTCTTTCAACTTTATCTAAAATAAGCTATCGTCACATTGTAATTAGAGATGAATTTGACTTAATAGATATGTTTTAACTTAACCACAGACCCCACATCTTTAGTTTATCAATGTTACAGTATTATGGTCCAAGAAGATGTGGTTCTAGGTTAAGACCCCAACTACCTTACAATATGATCCAATAAGAACCAAGGCATGAGCCAAATGGTACAAAATTGGAGCCTCTTTTTTTTCATAAGTTGTAATGGGTTTGCACTGCATTTGATGGACAGTTTGATAAAGAGCTTGAAGAAATTTGAAAGATAATTATTACAATATAAGGTTCTGTTTCAGTATACTTTAAACCAGAATATATTTTAAAGGTCAGTTCTGATATTGGTTAATATCACCGATAAAAGTCAGTTAAATCAAAGAAGAGGATCAGACAATGTTGAGTCACGATGACAGAGGGTAAAGCTTACTCAAAAATAGTTTGTATATTGTCTGTACATTTATTTATGTACCCATATAATGATACCAGATAACTTTGAGGAAATGCGTTTAAGATTTTTGTAGCCAGAATCAGCTATTTCTGATCTTCGTATTGAAAATGTTCTCTCATTTTGGAATAATCTGTTTTTGATCTCTATTTTATAGTTTTATTATATCATGTTGCCTTAAATAATGTAAGTTTCTCAAGTTCCTTTATAGGTATTACGTGTATGAAGTAAGTGAGCCTTTACACACAGTTTCTGATATAGCAATGGGAAACAGACATAGTGAAACCTGTGTTATGGCAGATTACTTCCTGTCTGATCAGGTTTTGTACAGTTTTAGGTTATTTTTTTTTTAATTCTTAACACAGGGATAATCCTGTTTGAAAAAAAACAAAACTTATAGTCAAATTAAGTGAAAACTTGTCCATGTACAGTGAGAGAAGTCCTGTGTATGACCACTCATTTAGCAGTTAGTGAGATTTTAGGTATCAAATGTGTATCACTTGGAAAGTTAATTAATCTCTCATTAATTGTCCTTGGTGGATCTGTACACACTACATTGAAACCTCATTTAGAAATTTAATTGAATGATGATTGAATGGAAAGTAGTCTCCTTAATGAAACTATTCTTTCTCTGATGGCAGTGATCATGTAGCCTAGTTGACATGTATTTATAGTATGTAGAGGGGTCAAGGTCTCAGTTCTTGATGTAGGAGGAACAAGAGTACCCGGAGAGAACCCATGTTATTGAACAAGTACTTTCACATACAGTGTTGGACTGACTTTGGATCATATCCAGGTTGTATTAGTGAAAACCTTTGTTTTCATCATTACACTGTCCATACAAGTGCATTAAATTTTGTGGGAATAATTCTAAGGCCCCTTTACAGTTCCAGATCCAGGAGTCTAGGTTATAGGGGGCATTATATTAAAGAAATGTAGGCAGTGACAATGCAAGTGGCTTGCCCCTTTGCCCAAGCAGTGAAAGCGTTTAGTTCTGGTTTGACTGGGGATCCGGGGAAACTCCCCAGCAATTTTTTTTTATTTAAAGCTGTGAAATAGTGCATTCTTGTGAGTTTTTTTAGGGTTGTGTGTCTATATTTATCTATGGTGGGGGAATTTTCAAGGGGGTGCATGCTGGGTGCAGCCCCCACCTCCCTTGAATCTGCCAGTGCTTAAAACAAGACTGTTTTCCAGCAGTTTTCATGAAACTACCAACAATATGTTGGAAACAACAAACACCTGCCATAGATTCAGGCCACTTGACTACAGTCTCAGGGAGTTGACAATCAGAATGGATAGCTTTGTCCTATTTTTGTTTCTAGCCCACATACCAGAGGGATGACCAAAGATGCCTTCACTTTGGTTTTATCCTATGATAAATATAGGTAATATACGGGGTATTTTGGTGCATTGTGGGATATAGAGTACATGTAGCTTTGTTGTACTATTTGCGTCACATCTGCTACTGTAAGAATGCGCAAAAACGAAAACTCACGCATTGTTTTCGTTGCAATGACTAGCATTATTTCTTTATCTGTTAACATGATTTGAAATAATTTATAATGAGTGTTTAATTAATACAAGATGTTTGTTTTATTTTCCTGTCAAAGTCCAAGATTTTTGCTTTGTAACTAATGTTCTGTAAATATATTGAATGATACTGCATTATTTATATTAGCAGTGTTAATAAAGAATGTAGCATGCATAATGGGAATGAGCTGTGTGGTAATTTATCACTGAGCTTAATGCATTAAAATAAATAAATCAACCTTTGGGAACACTAAGAAGTCCAGACAGTAATAATTTGTTCAACAGTTGAAACATTTCCCTGCATTTCTGATCCCTTGATACTTCAAATGACATGCTGTAGATGACTCGATATAGAGTGATAAAAAAAAGGAGGGGGAATATATCTTTTTGAATATGTATTTATTGATTTCATATTGAAACAAGGGAAAACAATTTTTATACTCATTCCTGTCTACAGTTCCTGGCTTAGACTAGCACTTTGTGATTGGTTAGGTCATAAAAAAATAATGTCTCTGGGGCAATTGAAATTCAAATCTTTGAATCTTCAATCAATAACAACTTGACTACCATTAAAAGTAGTGTTATTAAGTCAAAATTTATTTGGTTTCTGTTGAAAAAAAAACAAAAAAAAAAACAATGATTCTCTGTTAACTATAACAGAAATTGTTAGAAATTGTTTGCCTGTGATAGACTCACTAATTGGAAAATGTGTGTGTCTGCTTCTATATTAACATGCATGGAATCTAATGCTAGGCACACAAGCAATTAGTAGCGGGTATCATCTTGTCAAATAGTTAATAGGAGAAGGATTAAATGTGACCTTTAGTGAGGCAATATAAGGAAAAAACTGTCTTGCAATAAACATTCTCTCATATCTACAGGAATGTGTATTAATCATCTTTTGAGATTAATTTACCTTAAACTTTATCTTTCAGGTGTACACAATTATTTTTTTATTTGTCATATGATAATTTGTTGATTTAATTATTTTATCATAAAGAAATATACAAAAAAAGACCATACTTACATCATTTTATTGCATACATTTCACATAAAGCATAAATAATATTATCAGTATGTTTAACCCTTTCCCTCATATATACTCATTTTGACGCCCTCAATAGGCATCACATAAAGCCTGATCTGCAGAAAACCACAGTTAAACCTTACCAAATTTAATTACAAAATACTCATTTCCAGACCACTGAGGAGCAGCGAACAGCATAAAACCTGATCAGCCTGCGAGTTACTTGCAGGCTGATCTGTTTTATGCTGTTCGCATAGGTCTTTTCATGGTGTCCTCCATGAAGGAAAGGGTTAAAATGGTACACTATATGTGCCCAATTCATTAGTTACTGAATAAAGAAAAAAAGCTAATACTACTTCTATGCATACTTCAACTGATTGGAGTAGTTAAAATGCTTCCGTACTTAAAATTTTGGGCACCTTTTTCTTGGTGTCTTGGAAATAAACTCTATGATGTTACAGCATGTCTGTGTGGTGCAATACTTGATGCTTGGTTATCAATATGCTGTCACTTAAAAATATGTACTACACTTATAGTGTAATTTGCTAGCTCAAGCTCAAAGGAAGGCCATTAGTTTCAATTGTGATATATATATAGCATTGGAGTCTGAGTCTGAAATCTTAACCCTTTCCCTCATATAGACTCATTTTGACGCCCTCAATAGGTACCACATAAAGCCTGATCTGCAGAAAACCACAGTTTAACCTTACCAAATTTAATTACAAAATCCTCATTTCCAGACCACTGAGGAGCAGCGAACAGCATAAAACCTGATCAGCCTGCGAGTTACTTGCAGGCTGATCTGGTTTTTTGTTGTTCGCATAGGTCTTTTCATGGTTTCCTCTATGAGGGAAAGGGTTAATTTATCTTAGGAATTTTCAAGAACTGACCCCATGCTCTCGAAAATACTGAAGTGTGGTTTCAGGCTCAAATTTGAGTATCATACTCAAATCCCTATTGAAACTTATGCGCATAACTTGAGTTTGAGTATGAAAATCATGCATATGTACCATTTTTATTTTCAAGAACTTGGGGCCTGGTGTTTTGTATTATAACACTTACTGGGGTAACAGGGTGTGATACCACAATGTAAATACTGCAGTTTAACAGAGACATCATTAGATAGATATGAAGCTACACCAGTCAGTATAGTCTCATTCCAAATAATAATAATAACAAACATTAGCAGCTTTCATTTTCCATAAAAAAATGTTAAGATAATGAAAAAAAAAATAATTAAAAAAAATGCAGGTCTTTCATAGAAATATTCTCTCCACTTTTATTATTCACCAAAATATAATATCCTTTTTACATTTTGTTATGTACTTTTTTATGTGTGTGTGTGTGTGTGTATATATATATATATATATCAATATTTTTAGTTACCGGTATATATGTTTTTCGTCATAATTTTTTCCCCCCCCCCATATTTATATGGGAGAGACATAATGTTCTTTGGTTATATACTTTTTTATGTATATATTATTTTGTAATATACTGTTTTATATTAGTATTTATATTTTATTTTTTTTTCTTCACTTGGGTACTTGTACTCCTGAGCTGTAGACAGGTGTTTTGATGGGACATTGTTAGAATGAGAGTGGATATTCAAGGGAAGTTAAACTGACAAAAATACAATCACGCAAATATAAACAAGGCTACATATTGGGTTTAGATTATGTAGACCTCCCTTTGTTTTTTCCCATTGCTGGTTCCAGTTATAAGATGGTGGTGACTTGGCTTTTATCCTATACCTATAGAGTAGAAGGTGAAGACTGATTCCCCTTACTGCTGGAGATACATTGCTTTTGATTTTATCATAGGGCTGCTTCCATCACCTGACATATTGAAAGATATCTGTTCAGTTATTGCTTCATTCATTTACTTGTTTAAAAGTTTCTTTATTCAGTTGATTGAAGTCCCAACTTTTATTTGTATATTATCAATTGTTTTTCAATTTATATTTTGTCTTTGGACTTTCATTTGTGTATTTTTAAATTATATTTTGTCTTTGTCCTTATATCTTTCCCATTACTGTAAGCGTGTTAGGTATTCATCATGAAAGCTATTCTGTACAAAAATCCCCAGTTTAAATTTCCAAGCAAATACTATAAAATAACTCTCAGAGGAATCTGCCAGCTTGATATGTAGACTTTAGGCCTCAACATGTGACTATATAATCTTGTTTTTTTTTTATTGTAATGATGTTTTTATATCCAGTTCTTCTTTATTTTCCCTGTTTTTGTGGCAGGCATTAGTGGTGTTGATCTTCCCAATGGATATTATTGATTTATGAAATGTTACTTAAACAACAATAACTCATGGAATCAGCATCAATGTCAAAACAATTCATGCAGTCTGTCAGTCTGTGCCAAGATAACTCCCTTCAAGTTGTTTTATGTGTCTAACTTGTAAACAGTCCTATTATTTTTAAGAGCAGGGACGCCATTTTATGTGTCTGCCAGGAAAGAATTTTAAGCTTTTTAGCCAGGAATTCACCTAGAGTTAGTGAGAGAATTATTTTTCTGACAAGTATTTATAATGTCACAATGATATAACATGCAATTGTATTTAACTGGTATTTATGCAAATGTTGATATTAACTTGTTCTTGTGAAAATGCATGCACCTCATTTCAACTTTAGTGAATAAATATATAATATGTCATCAACTTTTCCAGTTTTTGGCTGTGAAAATTTAACCCTTCATGAATATGAATGTAAAAAATCATGATATAATGAATATCAATTAACTGTACTTTAAATGGTATATTTAACTGTGGATTTTTTATTGCTCTGCAGACAATGTAGAATCTGAGCTACAATATTGTGAAAGCAAACAGAGGAGACCCTGATCAGACAGCTCCTATAAGTCTTTGTCTGCTCTGTTTGCCAAATGAGGAAAATGAGTCTGTTTGAAGTAAAGGGTTAAACTCTGCCTTTCCAATCCATGGCTAGGTCAATTGCTCGCAAATTATATCATTGAAAAAACAATCTTAGGCTAATTTGTCCTGAAGATAAATTTGCATATGGATTTACAAACATTCATATGTTTCTGTGCTTGAAGATACTTTAGCTGTGAAAATGAGGAAAACATCCTGTGTTTATACTTTAATAAATTATAGGAACTGTTTTATTTTCATACAAGTTGTTGTCATTGATAGGAAAAATTTAATGTTGTTTCTAATGAAATAAACACTTGTACACAATTACATGTACTTAGCATTTTGATTTATCAATTATTTGCTTTTTGTTCAATTTAGAAAACGATATAAAATGTTAATTAAAGTTTAATGATTATGTTTGAGACCTGTTATTGAAATTGGTGAGCTTAACTCATAGATTTAAAAGTTTAAACAACAGTTTGCAATCACAATGGTCTCTCTATGAATATTTCTGTCATGTGATTTTTATTCTCCGACAGCCTGGAAATGTTAGACAAAACTGATCCGCCAAGTATTCCGGAAGGGTACGGTTTGTCTGTTGGGTTTTACTGCCTCATTGAGACGGTAAAGACGGTGCAGCTTTTGGTGGAGGGAGAAAACTTGGAGGAAGGGAAGGAAAAAGACAATGAGAAAGGTGAGGAAAAGGACTTGCTATAGGTGTAAAAAGTACTTGCTGATAAAGGATTCAGGGCATAGCTCAGAGACTTCAACAAATCTTATGGTCATTTACTGAAACTTGCATCAGTAATTCTGAGCCATATTAGCAAATTAGGTCTGGAGTTATTGCCCTTTAATTATTGAAAATTTAAATAATTATTTTGTTTCACTCTAGCATCCCTTTTAAAAAAAGGATATCTTCCATTTTCAATTTTTGAGCTAATCTTTGTATATATTTCACAATTATGTGCCATTCAGGAAATGAAAATTTCAGATCTTCCCCTTGTTTGCAAGCCAGTATCAGCATTTTTAAATCAGTCTTTGTGAAACAAACAAGATGTACTTGTGTATTCATATGACCTCAAACAAACCTTGAAACAGAATGAAATCTCACAATCTATCAGATTCATTTCTTACAATTTTTTATAGCCATATTATTAGATTATGGACAATATCAGACCAGTAGATCTAGAGTTATGTGCCCTTGAATCATAGAAAATTGCCAAATTTCTCTTTGATCACACTAATGTTCATATTTCCTAATCTTAATTGAACATGAAAACAAATAAATGGCTATGGTAGCCAAATTTGTTGAAGAGCCAGACAGTTTGGTTGAGTAGTTATTTGTTGTATAATTCAGAGGCATCAGACAAAAGTCTGCATGAGGAACTGATCAACTCCTCGTGGTGTGGCATGCTAGCCGCGCTGTCCCTGCTGCTAGATGCCAGGTGAGTATTCAGATGTCGCCAGGGGCGAGAAAGGGGAGGGAAATCTGTGGAACATTTACATCAAAAATTTCTGTTTTGCTTTTCAACATTGCCTTTGTGAAGACTTTTGATTAAACCTGATTTCAAGGCTGAGAAGTATCCATGGTTGGACCATGAATGATAATTGTATTTTTCACTGTAGATGATAAGATGTTATCATGACCACTTTGATAAATGTAACCTGCATGTATATTGTTAAGTTTCATTGCATTGTCTGTGCCAGGTTAATACTATATTTAAAACATATGATGTATTGATGAAAATGATGTCACATAATATTGAGGCTGAGGATCTATTAAGATGTGAACTAAAAAAAAAAGAATAAGAAATCATGAAAAGTGTTTTAGAATAGCATGAAATAATTAAAACATTTGTTGACTTTGGATATTTATTTTTCACCTGTGGTCATACAAAATACAAACTTTATATGACCATGTGTGAAAAATTTTTTTTACAGCAAATATCCTTTATTTCTCTTACATTGACAGTGAATTAAGTTCCTGGGCTGGACCAGTACTTCCTGCCTGAAAGTCTTGAAAGAAACTATCAAACACCCAGCTTCAAACTCATGACCTCAAGTTCCTTATGCAATGTACACGACATCTAGACCATGGTATTCTTAAGAATATGAGAGCTCATTTGGAATTGAAATATACTCAAGGACTTTAAAAATGCCTCCTGTTGGAAAAATGTTAAATATTATAGTTTGTATTTTTCAAACGGTTTTATATTATGTAGAAATTAAATGAAAAGATTGATGCATTTCATGTCCTACTTACAAAGTAAGTTAACTGATTGTTAACTTAAAAATGACTTAAAATATCATTTTTTTTTTTTTTACATGAGACTTTTTTAAGTCTTTGAGTGTTTGAGTCTTTGAGATGTTCTGATATTTGCAGTACTGATGAGAGTGCTACAGAGTCCAATTTTGAAGTGTGAGGAGGCATACGTTGGCCTGTGTGGTAGACTGGACATGTCCATACCTCGCGATGCCTTCATCACGGCCCTCTGTAAGGCCTCGCTGCCCCCGCACTATGCCCTCACTGTCCTCAACACACACGGGGGCCTCCCACAGAAAGGTGAGTCAGCCCTGGACAAGGCTTGTGTAATTAAGTCTTCTCATGAGCTCAGCCCTTGATTCTGTCTTTATCATTGCTTCTTCAGGCTACACAGCACACAGGAGGATAAGCCTAAGGTTTATCTTCTTCCAAGCTGCGCAGTATTTGTAACACTAACATATAAATTTAGCATTCTTTGACTGCATTTATTTAATGTTGAATCATTAAAAAATGTCATTTCTTTGATTGAGGTTTTAGTCTTGATTGTAAATAATGTAAGAAATAACTATAGTTTTCAGTTGCCTATTACCATTACTCATATGATAACTTAAGGCAAAGATTTTGATCATTTGTTTGTGAATGAATCTTTGTAGCTTTCCTTGTCTCATAGCTCTGTCATATCATTGTGTATCCTATTTGAGGGTTATTCAATTTTGATTAGAAGTTGAATTTGAAAATATTTTAATATTTTAATGATTTGGTCTTTGTTTTGTTTTCCCATAAGGTCATGTAAGGTCACCCAGCCAAGACATGCAGGTAGTGAACACAGAGGCAGTTGAGAGGAGTCAGGTGGTTGCCGTGGGAACACCCTTACCCACAGCAGCACTTCCTGTTGGAGCACATCAGGGCCCTGTCATGGTTAGCTTCTCACCAAAAATAATTTCATTTTTTATGATCAGGACTTTTTGATGATATGAGTGTGGTTTATATTATTATATAAATTCTTTTTGGGACTTCTTTTATTTAATTTTAACATTTCTTTCATTTAGTTCAGTTTCAAACTTATTTAACCCTTTCCCTCATAGAGGATACCATGAAAAGACCTATGCGAACAGCATAAAACCAGATCAGCCTGCGAGTCGCAGGCTGATCAGGTTTTATGCTGTTCGCTGCTCCTCAGTGGTCTGGAAATGAGGATTTAATTAAATTTGGTACGGTTTAACTGTGGTTTTCTGCAGATCAGGCTTTATGTGGTACCTATTGAGTTTGTCAAAATGAGTCTATATGAGGGAAAGGGTTAATATCAGAACAGAGCAGAAGAAATACTTTTTTTTTTTTTTTACTTTATTGCAAGCATTTATAAAGAAAATGTGACATGAAAAAAAAATTGGTGTGAAATAAACAATACAGTATCAATCTCAACCATCTGAGATGAAAACTTTTACTTAGACTACACAGTTGTGGGAATGTTGTTTGCTGATGTTAAGAAATGACAAATTGAGACTTGAAAACACATTGGTATATATCTATGTATTAAAATAAAAATGTACGAACATAATAATAACAAGCTTCTCTTTCTTGATGATTCCTTGGTTAAACCAGTACTTTAACACCAGGGGGTATTGCCCATGGCACAGATTAGACTCGCAACCTGTGGGTCTCTAGTCACTACCAAACACTACCACTGGACCAGAGTGTCCAGGACTGTAAAGTTTTTCTCATCCACACACCATGGCAAGTGGAACATTAGATCAGGGAGAGTGAAAAATCAGAACTTTTCTTGGTATTTTTCTTGATTTTACTCTCATATTTGGAAAGGGCTTATGATTATTTTATGAATTTTACACCCCTTGTATCATGTATGAACAGTGCCTCATGTCATTCCAGTATGTTTTCCATTTCAGCTGACAGCCAAGAACATCCAGTGTATGCGGTCCCTGCTGAGTGTGGCCCACTGCCGCGGTGGTATCCTGGGTTCGGCCTGGCATCTCGTCCTCACCACCCTCCAGGTAACGGTAGCCACTAACTGCGCCATAGTCACTCACATGATGTTGTCCAGAGAATCCGGGGCCTACCTCAATAAACTTTTACAAACAAGAAATTGTCCTTTTTAAGTGTATACATATTTTTACCGTAAAATAAAACATAAAGAAATGTCACCTATTTTATTATACTAAACAGACATCACTTTTTGTGTAGAAAAAAAGCGCAATGATAGGCTGGTTTACATCTGTGAATTTATATAGGTGAAGAATTTTTTTCATACAAAGTTTAATGAAACAGGCAATTAATCTGTCTTGATAAGTTTTTGTTTTTTTGTTGTTGTTTTTTTAACAGCATGCTCATAGTTGTAAACAGAACATTATTTCTCTTTTTTCTTTGCTTCTTACATTTATTTGTCTGTTTGTATGACAGAATGATCACAAGGTTACCAGATGATGCTAATGTATGCAGTGTTAAGATGTAATTTCAGCCCATCCTTTTCCCTGTTGTTATAGGTCATCATGTGTTAACTAGAACCACAGTATAATTTAGTATGTCTAAACTTCTCTTGTAGGCCAGTTATCTCCCTTTATTAGTTTTAGAAGATCTCTATCCCATGCAAGACAAGTATCGGTATAACAGATATATGAATTTTTTGAGAAATACACTTTCATCTCTTAATCCTCATTTTGTATCAGAAATTCGTAAAATTCAAATAAATAATTGGTAAAAGAATAGCAGAATATTCAAAACAAAAAATAAAAGGAAGCTTATTTATCAGCATTTTTTTTCACATCATTTTAATATATTCATTATTTTAATATCATTACATAAATTGCATAGTGACAGTTGTTGTCGTATTGTAAGGGAGGTAATCAATGTGTGTAGTTTGATGGGCTAGTGTTGACAGTGAAGTATTTATATTACAGCACCTGGTGTGGATTCTTGGACTGAAGCCATCAAGTGGGGGCAGTCTAAAGGCAAGCCAGCAGGTGAACGACTCATCCAGTGCAGTTATCACCACAGCCGTCATGGCCGACCTTCCTGTCTTGTCAGCCATGTTGTCAAGGCTGTTTGAGAGCTCACAGTTTGTATCTTTTTGGTCTTTCTTTGTTTATATGATGGGTTGAACACACCACTGACAGTAAGTCTGTCAATTAGGAACTTTATCAACATGAGACAGTCATAGATTTGTGGCTAATACCAAACTCAGTCATTGTCCTGACATTGGGCCAACCAGACCTGGAGTTCACTTATATACCACCAAGCAAAGGAAATATGCCATTATTATTTTTAATGACATTGGTATGCTAGCATAAGACATTTTGAACATAGACTCTGAAGAATCTCAGCAACAGTTCTTTCATTTTAAACTTATTTATTTACTATTACTCATTTATTTAAACTTATTTATTTTCACAATGATTAAGGAAACAAGGTTTAACTTGTTCTAATCCCTCTTGATGATCCCTGGGTTGAACCAGTACTTGGCATCTGGGAATGCCATGAAAATTCCTTGCCCCAAACAGGGTTTTAACTAACAATCTTCAGATCTGTAGTCCTGTATGTTATCACTGGACCACTTGGGTAGTTTGAACATTTTCTTCAAATATTGAACTTTAAAATTAATACCATATAAGTATTCTGCTTCAATAATTCAAGCATGCAAAAAAAAAGGTTGATAAAAGGTTTAATTTGGTATGCACACCAGTACCGTCAAAGTGGTATGATCTATGTCTGTGTGTTGACCACTAGGTACCTGAATGATGTTGCCCTCCACCACCTGATAGACGCCCTGTGTAAACTGTCTACCGAATCCATGGAGCTGGCGTATTCCAACAGAGTGAGTTTCCTTTACAGCTCTCTTCCAGTATTTCCAGTGTTCAAGTGTACTTTGGATTCTATAAATGTGGTGTATATATATTTACTGGCTTTATTCAGGTCATATTGAGTGGTTATTGAATCCTGACAGACCGCAAGATGCCATAAATGCAAGGTTTATTTGTGTTTCTCCTCTTTTTAAAACTTGAAGTAGGAGCAGGTGGTATACTTATGGAAATTAGTGTAAAACTATCTGCCATAATACTTATAAGAAACAACATGATACATGATGTACTGCATCAATACACCTGAAATTGATGATAATACATTTTTTTAACCTGAAATTTAAATTTATACTTAATATCGGTTGATTCTGCCATTTAGTACATTTATATATCTCCTGAATTTAGTGGCCTCTAGAAGGGAATCTATTGTTACCCCTGTCCACATAGACACATGTTCATGTGTTTGACAGTTTACCAGACAATGTGTCACATACAAGGACCCCATCACCTGCTCAAAGGTCACAGTGCTTGTTTGGACTTTTGTGTACCTCAATCTCAGCACCTGATCATCTGTCTTACCATTTCATAAAGATTCATCTCAGTATCATCTGATCACAGTCTCACTTCATCTCAGTATCATTTTATCTCACTTCATCTCAGTGTCACTGTACCTCTCATCATCTCAGTATCATCTAATCTTTCTCTCACTTCATCTCAGGACCATTTGATTTAACATTTTTTTTACTTCATCTCAGTATCACTGTGTTTCACTTCATCTCAGTATCAATTGATTTCACTCACATTTCAGAAGTTTTTTAAAATATATTTGCACTTCCTTTGGTTAAAAAATCAATCGTAAAAGGGCCCCTTTTCTTATATGTATATAGAACAAATTTGAAAAATCTTGTTTTCAAAGAATTTTGGCACAGATGTTCCATAGGTCACTCTCTATCATGGTTGTAAAAACTACTTGGATCGGTCAAAAAATATGCTGCCAGGGGGGAGCCCATTTTCCTTCTATGCATTTAGTACAATTTGAAAAATCTTCTTGTCTAAAAGTATTTACGGGTATTGGATTTCAATTTTTTTTAGCAGATGTTGGGTGACTTACTGCCAAGATTGTAGAAATAAATTGGATCTGACAATGAAAAATGGCTGCCAGAGGGCAGAGCCAGTTTTCCTTATATGTATATCGTACAAATTTGAAAAATCTTTGTGTCCAAAAGTACTTATTGGATTTCAATGTTTTTTTAGCACAGATGTCTCTTTGGTGACTACTACCATGATTGTAAAAATTAATTGGATCCGATGAAAAGCATGGCTGCCAGAGGGCAGAGCCAGTTTTCCTTAAATATATATAGTACAAAATTGAAAATTCTTATTGATCAAAAGTACTGTCTGGATTTCAATGTTGTTTTTTAAGCACATATGATCATTGGGTCACTCTCTATCAAGACTTAAAATAATTTGAATCTGTCTAAAAATATGGCTGGCATGGGGCCAGAGCCCATCTTCCATAATATCATAAGATATTTCCTGTTTCTTTTCCTCTCACTAATCCCTGGTTCTCAGGTGGGCAATTCCAGGGCCTTCATGACTTTCTTGTTTTAGAAGTTTTTATTTTTTAACACAAAAAGAACAGGAACAATATTGAGATTGGAAGGCCACAATGAAGGGATGCTGGCCAGTCACCCAGACCCTAGGTGACATTGAGTGGATATTTAAGACAGATAAATGTAAGCTAATTCTGAGACCCATCAAACGGTCTAGACTAGGTCTAAACATTTTAGTAAAATCATACTTTTTCCATGAATTTGCATCTTTTTAAGCGACAGTTAAGTTCCCTTAAGTTACATTAAAGGGAAGTTATAAATTTGAATTTGTTGGTACTAGGATGAAGGAATTGAAGAAGACTGTATAATATGGAAAATGTTTCAGATCAATCCATTATTTGAACTCGGCAATGAACTTGTAATTCATTTGGATTAGGATACAGTATGATGAACTTTTTTTAAAAAGTAATGAACTTTCCCATGTGAAACCATATGTAAAGAATATCAAATATCTTTTTTTTTTAAATAATAATATTTTTTCAGTGCAAACATTTTTTTTTCTTTTGTGTTTATCACTAGTTATTTGAGGTCTCATCTATGAATGAATTCCACTAGAATTGTATATACTGTACAATTCTTTTCCATGTTAACGTAATGACATAATTAAAAACCAATTCAGCAAAACTATTGAAATAATCAGACTTTTTTTGTTTATAATATGTATATTTTTTGGCATAATCATGTTAGCCAGCCTAGATTCAGAAAAACCTATCTGTGTTATTGAATCAGAGTAGAATTAATGTTTTAAAAAATTTAATTTTTCAAATTTACAAAATCAGATTATAATTATCTGAATCAACTTTAGAAAAAAGGAAAATGTATGTTTTAATGCAAGCACTAATATAAAGTTACCCAAGAATGTTGATTACCTCCCTTTATCACGAGGAATATAAATCTGTACTGTGTTCTTAATGTATGAGTTGTCTTTCTTGTGGGATGATAAATCAGCCTATCAGTTGTGAGAGGCTATCATTTTAACAATGAGGAAAGCTGCAGGCTATTGCTGGTAGGTGTGAAATACCATCCCATAAAAACGATGAACTTAAGTCATCATGAGAATAGAGTGGGCACATATTATGTATTCCTATATAGCTGAGTGAAACTTTGTCTCAGTGGAATGCTTAACAGCAACTCAGTATCCCTGCCACATCCATTTTCCTGCCTTATGTCAGATATTTGAACCTTTCATATCAACAAAGAGGATTTATTTTAATGTATAGTCTTAGGCCACGGAACTTGCCTTATGCACAATTTTATAGTGCTTTTTATTTACATAGCCCTTGTGACCTTGACTCACCTCTATCAATGACCTTGACTCACCTCTATCAATGACCTTGACTCACCTCTGTCAATGACCTTGACTCACTTCTATTTGTTTCCTTGATTGTATTAACCCTTTCCCTCGTAGAGGACACCATAAAAAGACCTATGCGAACAGCATAAAACCAGATCAGCCTGTGAGTAACTCGCAGGCTGATCAGGTTTTATGCTGTTCGCTGCTCCTCAGTGGTCTGGAAATGAGGATTTTGTAATTAAATTTGGTAAGGTTTAACTGTGGCTTTCTGCAGATCAGGCTTTATGTGGTACCTATTGAGTGCGTCAAAATGAGTCTATATGAGGGAAAGGGTTAAGGTTAAATACATGATTCAATTGTCCATAATGCAAAACCATAAACACTCAAAACAAGGTGTAATGAAATCTGTCTTATTGTCACAATTATTTTTAAATAGTTTTACGCAGATTTACTGGCACATAAGCAGACTGTGTAGAATATGGGTTAAAAAAATTTTTGTATGAGCAAACAGTGTAGACCCAAATCAGACAGCTGAGGATCTGGGTCTCCACTGTTTATATGTCAAAATGAGTCTGTATGAAGAAAAAGGTACATGTATGTGGTTTTGGGTTAGGTTACTTGGGTGTTTCATTTGAGGTAGCCCTTCAGTTGGTTTGCAGCAAATCTGTTTAGATGACCGTTGTACAATGGAGTTCTGTGATTAGCTGAGATGTCTTTACACAATTGAAATATCCTTGCAGCAACATTTATCTCCAAAATAACAATCACAAAACAATCCAAGGATTATTATATAATGTACTATGATACAGTTGGTTCAAATGTTGCTTGGTATTTATGATAGAAAAAGTGTGAGGGAAAAAAAATGGATCGGCACTTGTATCACAAAAACCTGGAGAATCTACGTATCATCCCTCATGAGTGTGCATTAAGCACCAGTAAATTTAATCCAATTTCTCATCCATATGTTTTTTTTTTCTCAGTTTGTTGCATAAGTTCCTCTTAAGTCATTTTTATATTTAAAATTTAAATTTTTTTTTGGTTCCAAACTAAGGAGGTTTTCTTGTGAGCATATGTTCATAAGTCTACTTTGGTACTAAATAGATTCTAAAATAATTATATTGTCATGTTACATAAAATTTAAACCTATGTTTTCCTGATCAAATTACACAAACTCTTTTGCAGCAAATATTGAAACACTTGTGTTGAAATGTGAAATTACTGCTCTCACCATTACATGCTTAAGGTTTAATACACTTGTACATAAAGAAATGCTAACCAAAGTTTCTATATTCTCTGTCCCTCAGTCTGTCTACCCTGGGTGGAACATGTAGGAAGCCATTGATTTTATTCCACAGTCTGTCTTTCCAGAACAGCTTTTCTCCTAATATCATATATGAAACTGAGCTGATATTTTTTCATACCAGTAGATGTTTGGCATCCTGTACACAACTATACATTCCATGTTTGATCAAACTTCTAAAACTGCCATTGCAGATTCAATGGACTTAAACCTTCAATTTCAGACCAGTCCTCAATTTTTTTGATCATCAGCGATTATAAGACTAGGAAACGGTCAGATCTCAGTAATATGAGGAACAACCCTTTATTTGTTTGGTTTATTATAACAACAAAAGCATATTTGTTAAATAACCTATTTATTAATTTACGAACATGAAATATTTCATTTTGACTGATTTAAAGGTACACTATATATTTTGTTATAACTAAAAAGGAATAGAAACATTCACAACATCAAAGGATGTATACAAGCAGTTACATTTGATCGTAATAGGTTATTCAAACAAATGCTTTATTCGAAATGAAATGTCGGTCCCGACGACTTCAAATAACCGAGATCGACTGTATATTATACTAAAAAGTTGTTAGGCGTTATGTTAGAATATACATTCTGTCTTTTGTTTGCATTTTTCTGAACAATAAGTAAGTAAAGTTTTAATTTAAGTAAATATTCTTGGGACAAACCAGTCTTCCATGTGATTCACATAAAGTTGACAATATCTGCAACATCTAATGGCAACAAATAACATCAGAAATGACATATAAAAGAGAAATAATTCTACACATAGATTTGGACCTGGTTAGGAAAGACATTTCTTCAACTATTCTACACATGGTTTTGGACCTGATTAGGATAGACTTTTTTCGGAATGATATTACACATGGCTTTTTGACCAGATTAGGATAGACTTTTTAGCTCACCTGAGCATAGCTCAGGGTGAGCTTTTGGGATACTTGATTGTCCGTCGTCCGTCAATAATTTTGATGTTTACACACTAGAGGCCACAGTTTTGATCCAATCTTCCTCAAACTTGGTCAGAATGTTTGTCTTGATGATATCTTGAACCCTTTCGAAAATGGGTCAGGTTGGATCAAAAAGGAGGTCAGTAGGTCAAATCTTAGAAAAATCTTGTCGTCCATCAACAATTTTGATGTTTACACACTAGTGGCTACAATTTTGATCCAATCTTCCTCAAACTTGGTCAGAATGTTTGTCTTGATGATATCTTGAACCCTTTCGAAAATGGGTCAGGTTGGATCAAAAAGGAGGTCAGGAGGTCAAATCTAAGAAAAATCTTGTTTACACACAAGGCACAATTTTATCAATCTTCCTCAAACGTGGTCAGAATGTTTGTCTTGATGATATCTTGACCCTTTGAAAATGGGGGGCCGGACCAAAAAGTAGGTCAATAGGTCAAATCTTAGAAAAATCTTGTTTACACACCAAATGCCACAGTTTTGATGCAATCTCCTCAAACTTGGTCAGATTGTTTGTCATGATGATATCTCGAACCAGTTTGAAAATGGGTGGGGCTGGATAGAAATGTAGGTCAGTAGGTCAAATATTAAAAAAAAATCTTGTTTATACTCTGAGGGCAACATTTTTGGTCCAATCATCCTCAAACTTTGGCAGAATGTTTGTCATGATGATATCTTTTGTGGATGGGGTCAGAAAATTCCTGAACATTGTTTCACCTCATCATCTTAATTCTGAAGCAATCTGTTTTGTACAGGCAATGAATGATACTTTTCTCAGGTGAGCGATTTAGGGCCATCTTGGCCCTCTTGTTTCAGAATGATATTACACATGGCTTTTCGACCAGATTAGGATAAACTTTTTTTCGGAATGATATTACACATGGCTTTTCGACGAGATTAGGATAAACTTTTTTCGGAATGATATTACACATGGCTTTTCGACGAGATTAGGATAAACTTTTTTTCGGAATGATATTACACATGGCTTTTCGACCAGATTAGGATAGACTTTTTTCAGAATGATATTACACATGGCTTTTCGACCAGATTTAGGATAAACTTTTTTTTCGGAATGATATTACACATGGCTTTTCGACCAGATTAGGATAGAATTTTTTGCATTAAATCTACACATGGTTTTGGACTGAGTGGAAAGATTTTTACAGAATGGTTAACACATGGTTTTGGAGCTAAGTAGGATGTATTTTCGGAATAATTGGTACTTTTTGGAGAGTATTTGAGAATGGTCTTTATTGCCCATGAGTATGAATTACAAATTGAAACAATTACAGTGTTATTTCTTTTAAATAATCACACACATTTTTACTTTTCTACCATGTTGTTGCTTAGTTTACCCCACCAAAAGCCTGCAGTGATGTAATGCCAATACAGGCCTGTGTTTCATTAAACTTCTCAACATCAGATTCTCCTATATTCAAAATTTTGGAATTTTATTGACATTTCCAGTGAACAGTTTATAGTATGCTGCAAGTTATGTGTTTCACTGTTTTGTATAAATGAGCCAAATAAGATTTAATTCAAATTTACCTCTTTAGAATAAATTGGATACATGATTTATTCCTGTCAACAGTGAAGTAGAGGACCTTCATTCCATTACCCTTGTATTGTACTTGAACAAAGTTTTGAAGAAAAAAAAAAATTCTTTCAGCATCAATAAAAAATCAAAATTGAGCATCATTAATAATCTTTCTTTATGAAAATGTGATGCTTTAAAGTCTTGTTTCCCCTTGAAAATTTCCTGCTAGTACAGAGACTTAAAACTCTCTGGGAAATAAATAAAGAAGCTGTGAACAGGAAGTCGAGGAAAGTAATTCCTGGATAATTAAAATCAATATGTATGATTTATGTGTTGAAATTATTTGAAATTATTCTAATAATTATACGGAGGTTTAATACAGGAGCGTATAATATCATTCATTCTTTCAATCAGTGACAGATACAGTGCTTTTTCTCTGTTTGAAATAAATCTGAATTTGATATAGGAGATCCATAAATACTATCAAATTCAC
Organism: Solen grandis; assembly: GCA_021229015.1. Taxonomy (NCBI): domain Eukaryota; kingdom Metazoa; phylum Mollusca; class Bivalvia; order Adapedonta; family Solenidae; genus Solen; species Solen grandis. Next base: position 12,666,668 of record CM037786.1, on the reverse strand, counting down.
TTGGGTTGACAAGTAAATGATAGAGTGTGTTTATGCAATAAAACATTGTTTCCATTTTGAATTTATCAACAAAGCATTGAATATCTAATGTGGGCTTATTTATTCATTACTTTATATTGGTTATAAAAACGGAATCTGGATCAATGCATACACCATTACAGAAGGAACTGGTACCATAATATGCCAAGCTATAAAGGAAGGGGAACCCAAAGTGGGTATTATTTATTCATAATTAGGACAAAAAGTGTGTCTGCATCCACATGGTGGGACAGTTTGTCTCAGTACAGGGTCTGGATTGAGAAGGAATGTGTGATTAAGCAAACCCAACCAGACAGTGGCATATTAATTTAGATTTCACATATGCTTGTCTATAATAAAAAATCTTATAATGAAACCGTTTGGATACATTGTAGTTTTTTAGATAATAATAAACTGAAAACATATTGTATTGATTTCTCTGTATTTGTTTTAGTTTTGTTGTTACTCTCCATTTTACAAGGCTGGTTATCAGCAATTGGGGGCCAGTTTGAAATGTGTAAATATGAAAGAAATCTGTTTGTTAAAAAAATATCTTGTAAAAATTCTCTTATCTCTACTAAAAGATGTTTGATGGGGTTATTAAAGTCTGTTGCAATATTTTTTGTCCATAACATAATTTTGAATTTGAAACCATACAAAGGTTTGATTTGAAATTTAAAATATAGATAAAAGTGCAGTGCCCAATAACTGTTAATCTACCAGATCCTTTTTTTTTTTTATCAAACTCCCTTTTTTAAAGAATATTACAGTCAACCCTTGTTACATTGGCATTCGATACAACGGCAAATTCGGGATCCGGCAATAAAAAGTCTTGTAATGAATTTCTTTGTTCTTTATTTCTCCCTTTACAACGGCAAATTTTGCTTCCGGTACCGGCAGCAATTTTCGGCAGACGAATCTCCGATTCATTGTGTAAACACTTTTCGTTATAGCGGCAGCCTTACGGACGGCTTTTGATCATTGCCGATTTTCGCCAAAGGCGTTAATCTGGTCCCCTGCTGGTACACTACCTGTTTATTGTGTATGCCATTGTTAATTTGCAATTTGACACGGTCTTTACACGGGTGATCACAGCTGAACATTTGTTTACATGTGCTGCATTTCTTAGTGGATGATTTCATTGTTTGAGAGAGTAAAAAATGGGAAGCCACTCCAGCAGACGTGTGAACAACTTGCCTTTAATTAGACAGATAACCTTTGTTAGGGATTGAAATAGGTGTGGTAGTCAGTTTTTGTTTGTTTTAAACGGAAAAAAAAAGATAAGTGGTATCAATTAATGAGGTGATCAGTCTGTTTTGTTTATTACACGGCTTTTAACATGCCTTTGATTATCAATTTAGTCAAGTTTCAATCAACGTGTTGTCAGTTTGTAATGATTTTAAACAATAGTTAACTGTACCTACCAATGGGAAAATGAAGAGATAATTTCTTGATGCGGGATAGTTAAAGATATCTAATCAATAAACACTATTTATAATGGTTGATAATTATTGTTACTTTTTTTATATCCTTACTTGTATCCTGACTTTCATTCCAATAAAAAAGTTAAAGCAATCACATAAAAGAAAATAAACTGTAATTTCTACACTAAAATAATGGAACCTCCACGATGTAAGTATGTTCGTAAAGCTATTATACCTAACCGGAAGTTGTATATACATGTAGCGTCTACATATTTACAAAGTAGGGCAAAGCATGAATACGCGTATAATTTTACAGGTAAAACAAAGTTTATTTACAAATCACACACACACACACACACACACACACACACTCTCACATGATACATGAAATACGTGTAAAATTAATTCAGATGCATCATAAAAGTTATATTAGCCTTATCATTTATTATATTATAAAATCTCCTTTTACCGAAATCAACAATACGGTTAAGTGGGTGGGATGTGTAAATAGTAAAATAGGATTCGCTCATTACACCGGCAAATTCGATACACCGGCAAAATTGAGATTTACGAACACTGCCGGTGTAACGAGGGTTGACTGTATATGCAGTGTAGCTTTAATACTATTAAAAAGGACTGAGTTGAAACTTAGCAGACAGATAGATTGGTTATCATTCATTAATGATACTGATCATTTATTTGCAGAGTTGTAGCCCTTTGTTTTTGTTAATCATCACAATATATGTACATGTCAAATAAAGGCTTCTTTTGTGTCAAAGCAGTACTGGGAGATATTGAACTCCTTCACTGAGAGTTCTAGTTTAAATAGTTGGCGATAACAGGCAGCACTTTTAGGAAACCCATTTTTGCTGCAACATGAAAATAAAGTTGGCAATCGATTTATCTTTTTAGACTTTTCAAGTCTCTGGTTTATGATATGTTTTGCCTTTTACAATATCTAGGTTAATCCCGCAGAAAGTTCGTGTTAAGACAAGATAACCAGTTTCACTGGCTGAGGAAGAAGTTGTTGATACACTAAACCTTTTCCTCTTGCATGTTGCATCTATTTTTAGCCAAACATTGTTGTATTCTCTGTTATGAATATCTCTTATCACTCTGTATTTTACGACCTTGGCTCAAACATAAATAAAACATTTACTGCAGACTTTTGCAGCACTAGTCTCACATTTTGTTCCATGATCTCATATGATTGATAGATATCCCTTGACGTTATGGTCAGAGAACGATTCCATCAACTCAACGGAAGATTGATTTTTGACAGCTTGCGTTTCCTGCAGACTTATTTTGAATCCCATGCCTTATATTTTTGTTATTTTCATATCAGCTTATGTGCAGAATACTTCCTTTAAAGACTGTTCATTCTTATTTAATACCTCAGGGATAATATCATATCCCTATAAGAGCTTTATTATTAGGACTGTAATATTCGTCAATGTTGTTTCTACAAATTTTGTCGATTCTTCTCGAAGGTCTGTATCATTTCCTAGGAGAATGCTGTTCAGATGTCTGGGGTTTGATTGTTCTCTATATCTTTTTAAGGCTGAAAATGTTCCGATTTAGCTGTCAAAGAGATTCAAGGTTTGTTTAATGTCTGAATGTCAATTTGCACAGTTGTGATGCTTGCAAAATTGAATTTGTCTGAAGAAATGCAAAGGTTTTCCTACTGCCAACATGATGATCAGTAATGATATGTCTGCTAAATGACCATTATTGCTATTTCCTCATGGGTAATAAAAATTATTTGGATTTTCACTTTTTTATTGTGTTCAATAGAAGTAAAACAACATTGGGCTTTGTAAATATATTTGTCTGTCAGCATTGGTGAGAGGTTGGGAAAAGTTTGACTGACTAATAATAATTTTGGAACCTAAGTCAGTTTCCATGGTTACTGTGACAGGTATTATGATAACTGTAGTGACAGAGAATGACCAGTCTGTGTTCCATGGCATAATGCATGGTTATTTGACATTTCTGAAAGTATTTTACCAAGAATAGTTGCACAATATCTCAGTCAAGTTTGAAAACCAGTCAGAATATCCCAGACACTCCAGAATTATTACCTTTGCAGGACAGGCATATTTTGTGATAACCTACACTCTTGTTTACTTTTAAAATCCTGTACCAAAAGTTCATTCCTTTCAGATAGGTTACTCTTTTTTTTAAAAAGTATGAAAATATTTCCCCCCCCCCAAAAAAAACACTAAAAAAACAAAAAAACAGGAGGATTAATTGATCAACCTTTTTTGACATGATTTTGACTGTTTCACTACTGGAATGTCATCATGTGATAGGTGTGGTGGCATTTATTACTGCACTGCAAGACCTGGTATGACACTTGATAAGGATTAAGCAGTATCTTCTCCCAGGTGGATGTCAGTGTTGCTAGAGATAAAATAGTTCCCATCTCAGTGGTATCATTACGCCTTCCACCCTGTTTCTGTTATCGGTATCCAAATGAGTTGCAATGTTTCAATTTATAGAAATGTTTCAATTGCCAAAGAATGTTAAATGACAGAAGTGATTTTGAAATCAGTGTCAAATCTGACATTAAAAATATGGTCTCACAGGAATGAGAAAAAACAACTGCTATGAAGACAAAAGATGAAAAATATATATTGGCTAAGTTAATCCATTTGATGTTTAATACTATATAATATATAGAAGGAATACAAGCACTTGTTTACTACAGTTTACCCAGTCCCAATGTCCCAGAATTTGTAAGTTGTGGGTTCAATCCTTGGCTGCAACATACCAATGTTGTAAAAAGTGGTACTGGTATAGCTCCCTTATTTGGCATTCAGTATATAAGGGTAGTTCCAGGACTGGTTAGCCCAGTGTCAGGATAATGTGACTAGGTGTGGTATCATAGTACATTGTATCAGGAAATGAGTTAAAAAATCATTGTCTTAAAAGTGAGGTGGTCCTTATATTGAGGTGGTGTTAATATTTTTTTATGTATTTGAAGTGTTCATTGTATTGACGCTTGAAATAAAGCACTACCTGTTTCTAGACTGCCTCAGTCTGCGTCTTGTTCAGACAATAATGTTAGGAAATATCCAGACAAATGTAATTTAACTGCATTGCTCGTTTGCATGTCTAGGTCAAGTTCAGTAATAACTTAGATCACTGTAACAACAGAGTTAAGCAATTTTTTGTCAAGATATAGATGGATCATTGCTTATTACTAAATGATGGTCTCTATTTTCATGGCGTCTCAGTAAAGTGATTGCTGTGATAACCCTAGAGTTATGCCCCTTTTGACCTAGAACACAGCTTTGGATGAAATTACATCAGTAAAATAATGTCACTATAAAAATTGGAAACTATGGCAAAATGTAAAGGCAAAATTATAAAATACAGTAAATTTTAATTCCTTTTAATGAAATATTTAATTTAGTTAGTGGAAAAGTTATTCACCCCTACCAGGTGACATTGAAATCTACTTTGTCATTGCTGTCTTAATTGATATTGGCAAATTCTAAATGATGATTCTGTTTGAATATTTTCATCATCAGGCTTCATGGGGACTTACAAGAAAATCTAGAGCCTCTATCAGTACATTCGTTTGATTCATTCCTGACAGACCACAATATGTCATGGTAAAACAATTACACAGAACAGCCTAGCTAGCTGAGAAAGTACAGAGAAAATATGCTGAGGTGTACTTAAGAAACAAAGTCATTTATCATCCTTCTTACTAAAGTACAAAAATGTAATTTTAAGAATTAATCGTCGTAATCCATAGTCTTGCTGGTTTTACATAAGTTTGTGGGTTAGATGCATGCCAGATAGGAATCTGTGGTGAATTGTAAGGTTGAACAGATGTCATCTGCTGAGGGGAAGCAGACGCAAATTGACGTATGAAGATGACTTGATTTTTAGCTGGACTTTTCAAAGAATATGAGAGTTTAAGTGTCTGTGATTGCATTGCAGTTTGGTTAAAGTTTTATATGCAAGCCACTATCATGCTTATACCCCAGTAATCGCTCATGGTATTGACTTCAAAATTTATGAATATATTTAGGGGCATCAGACAACCAAGGTAGATAACTCTTGACTGACTTTGATACAAATTATGCCCCCTCCCTTTAACTCAGTAACCAGGCATAGGGTTGATTTGAAACATCAAGGGTATTAGACTATAAAGATAGTTAACTCTTGATGGAATATATTACAAATGATTGCCCTTTTTACATAGAACCTTTTATTAAAGTTTTGCATGCAAGTAACTGTCATGCTTTTATCTCAGTTACCAGGCATAGTATTAATTTGAAACTTCATTAACATGTTCAGGGGTTATCAGACTTTAGAGACAGATCATTTTTGACTAAATATAATGAAAATAACAGCCATGTTTTTTACTTAGACCTTTTGGTTAAAGTTTTGCATGCAATAGAAAATTTGGTTAAGGTTTTGCCTACAATTTTCTATCCAGCTTATTTCTTGAAAACCATTTATAGTATTGACTTGAAAGTTTATGAGTGTGTTCAGGGGCATCAGAAAACTAAGATAGATAATGCTTGACTAAACTTTATACAAATTATGGCATACTTTTTTAACAATTTGGTTAAAGCTTTGAATGCACATTGTTGCTGTGCACACATCTTAGTAACTAGGCATGGGATTGATTTAAACATATTCAGGGCTTTCAGATAGATCATTTTTGTCTATGGATATGTTAAGGGCAAGAATTCAAATAGATTTTTTTTGTTTTACCAACAAGCATTTTGAATTGTCAAGCATGCTGTCTGAGGGAAGCAATTTGTTGTTGACAAAAAGAATGTTGATTTATGAAAATAACCAGATCTCGTGCAGATCATTATCCCCAAAACACTTGAAATTGGTTTGATTTGATAGGAAGTATTGGTGATTAAATGAATAATGCTTTGTAGCATGGTTAAATTGGTTGTTAGAGTCAGGTTAAGACTAATGCAGGATAAGCAAAGGGAATGTTACTCTTTACATATGTATTTCACAAAAACTTAATGTTTTTTTTGTTTTTATTTGAACAGTATATTGTGTTTTGAAACTGGGCAGACAACTCATGTATGTTTAGTATAGGGATAATAGACTGTTCCATTATATGGTCATATTAACCTCCATGTAGGCTATGAAAGTCCTTATTTATTGATTTGCTTAGACTCTGGTATGAACATTTCTTAGTTAAATCAACTATAGAGGCGTTGTTTACGACCATAATATCTCAGTTTTATTGTTTGGATGTCAGTAAGTCAGGAGTTATGGCCCAATAATTATAAAAAAAACTCCAGATTCTAGCTACTGCATTATTCAGCAATCTTAAACTTGGAAACAATGTTTATGTTTGTAATCTGAAACACAATCTCAGACAAAAAATAGGTTTTGGCAGATAACTATTAGAGTATTAGCTATATATCTACGTCAGGTGGAGTTTAGGCTTTTGAATTATTTAAAAATTAAATAAATTGAAATTTACATGGAAAATAATCTAATATGGGTTCTGAAGAAATGTAATTATTAAACTTTGAAATAATGCTTGACATTAAAACAGTTGTGGTCAGGTGAGCAAAAAAAAAACCATCTTGGTCCTTTTGTTTAGTTGTTGTTTTCTGTGGTTTCTTTTTTTGCACTTCTATTTACAGATATAATGGACTGTAATTTTTAGCTCTTGTGATAATAGAACAAGATTGCAGTGTTTACCAGTTGGTATCACATAAATCTGGATGTATGGATGGTAAATTATTAAAGTTCAGATTTCAAACTTGGTTCACTTGGTGTGGGTACTTGACATAATTCAACATGCAAGTTGTGTGACATCCCCCACAATTATATTTCTGCACGTAGTTAGCGGTGCAATATGCTGTAACAAGCATAATAAATCTTCTGCTAATAATGTCTCAGTTGCATGCTCAGATTGGATGAAAATTTATGATGTCATATTTGCATGAGCCGCAGTGAAAAGTCCCATAAATGTCAGATTTTCAGTTTTTATTATTAATGAATCTGCATGTTTATCCGTAGAAACTTAATGCATGTAATTGCCAATACATTTCCGTTTTTCAGACATTGTAATTATGAAGGAATTTTACTACAAGACAAATTGGAAAAAGCAATTGATATTGATAATAGCTTTGAATTTCTTCTTTTATTGCAGATATTTTGCTGTAAATGTATCTAAACTTGAATTTTTGAAGCCATATTTGTTAATAAAATTGGAAGTAAAAATCATTTCATGGATGTTAAATACCTCCCCATTATGACTCTTCAGCAAAATATTGGAACGTTTAAGAATTTTGTCAAGAGAATTATGGGTTATATCAACTCATGCTGGCTTAAAGTTAGGAGGTTTAAACTTGACTTTATATTGCAATTTGTGACCTCAGAGTGAAACAGCTGACTAGCAAGTTTGATTTATAATGTTTTTATGTGCCCCACAATGAGTTCAAAATGTCTATTCAGGATTTCCAATCAGAGTACTCTATAATGAAATTCAAGCAAAACTTTTTCTGTAAATTTATTTCTTGATCCCAACATATAGTAACATAATAGTACACATGTATGATGCAATACAAAAATACAATGCATGTTTCAATATGTTACATAATTATACTCTGATGTGAAAATTATACATTGTATGATTATACTTATATATGCTATTATTTATATGCTATTTTGCATGAGTATTTTCTTATATAATTTAACATTTTTTTTTTATTTGAGAAAGTTAGGTGCAGTGTATATTTAAATATATCACACTCAGATATGCTATGATGCAAAAAATATATATTGTTTTGTGTAATTATGCACTATTTATATGCAGTTTACCATGATTATGTAAAAACATTATTAACAGAGATTTTTATTTTACTTTTATAACTACTATATTTTACTTAAGGTAAAGTCCCCATAATGGTTTTGCTACGTCTTGGACCACTTAACCTCTACCAAGATAACCAAGGTACCTTAATAAAACATTAGGAAACCTTGGTTATCTCTGTGAAAGGCAATGAGGTCCAAAATGTAGCGGTACCATTACAGGGACTTTACCTTAACCCATTACCACATGAATATTTATTTCCGAATTCATTACTTGATGCCCGATTTTCATGTGAGGAAGCCTTCCAGCTGGCTTGCGGTAGGTCGGTGGTTCTACCCAGATGCCTCCGTGCATTCGGGGTCTTCTCCACCTTTAATTAGCTGGATGTCACTATATGACTGAAATACTGTCAAAGTGACGGTAAACTCAAATAGTCAAGTCAAGTCAGTAAATATATATGAAACAGTTGATTTTTTTTGCCATGTAAACAGTGTAGAATTTAAGCTACAATATTGTAAAGAGGAGACACTCAGTGATGTTAAGGATTAAACGCAGGGCATTATAATTTTATGTATATGATACATGGATAAGACCATATATGAAAAACATATTTATATGCTTATATTATGCATTATCTGTATGCTGTTTAGCATGACTGTACTATAATGTGTAAACTGGTTTTGTTTTGACAGGGACTGTACTTTGTCCTGGATAATGTAGGTTTTCAGTGTTCATGTTGTGATCAGTGTCATCTCTTATTGTATTTGATTGTACTTGATTGTATTTGATTGTACTTGATTTTACTTTATTTAAAACACTAACAAAAACAGCCCTTAAACTTTCTCACAGATTAACTCTCTGCTATACAGGTCTATGCCATTAAAAAAATTTCATCTTTGTTAAGACATTTAAAAGCCATATCAAACTGAAAGAATTTTCCATTAGGAACAGATTTAGTGTTAGTAGATAATTAATGGGTGAAGTATCAGTATGAAATTAACCCTTTCTCTCATGTAGACTCATTTTGACACACTCAATAGGTACCACATAAAGCCTGATCTGCAGAAAACAACAGTTAAACCTTACCAAATTTAATCATAAAGTCCTAATTTCCAGACCACTGAGGAGCAGCGAACAGCATAAAACCTGATCAGCCTGCGAGTTACTCGCAGGCTGATCTGGTTTTATGCTGTTCGCATAGGTCTTTTCATGGTTTCCTCTATGAGGGAAAGGGTTAAAACTTACCTAAGATCCATTATAACTTCATAAGGAAGATGTTCAAATGCTTTCATATTCTGACAGATTTGTTTTTGTAAAATGAGTAAAGATTCTTTGTTCTTGATTGCTGTCCAACAAGTATCATTAGTTAGCTAAAACACATTGAGAATAATAGCTGAAGGGTTTTTGTTAGAAATATTTATATGTCTTTCCTTCTTCGTTTTTGATATCACATTCAAATCTTTTTGTCATCAGTTTCATTATTGTGGTATTATTATATCTTTCTGTTTGTCACTCCTTTTAGTGCCCTGTTGTAATGATATTTTCACTCTTAATGTTTCACAATTTCCAAAATGTTATACAAACTTATTTTATTTCACCAGAACAATTTTATTTCACCAGTTTGTTGATATGTTTATATACCTTATTTTGTATTATTTCATATGCGACTGTCCTCAAAACACATAATGTGTTATGTGATATCAGAGAAAAAGAAAAACTAAAACTGAATACTGACAGTACTTCCTAAGCAGAAGTAAAACTATTGCTTCATTTCTGTTGAAACCAAATTAAAGGTTTTACAAATGGCTTCATTTCACCTGCTACATTACATTCTGAAGGTTTTACAGATTGCTTCATTGTACCTGCGGCATACCATACAAATGACTTACAAATGGCTTTATTTCACCTGCTGTTTCCATACAGAATGTCTATTAAATGGCAGTTCATTTCCCCTGCTGTATCCCATACCAAAGGTCATACTCTTGGCTTCATTTTTCATGTGACATCCCATACAGAAGGTCTAACAAATGGCTTCATTTCACTTGCCCCATCCCATACAGAAGGTCTTGCAAATGGCTTCATTTCACCCACCCCTTCCCATACAGAATGTCTTGCAAATGGCTTCATTTCACCTGCCCTCTCATACAGAAGGTCTAACAAATGGCTTCATTTCACCTGCCCCATCCCATACAGAAGGTCTTGCAAGTGGCTTCATTTCACCTGCTTGGACTTAAAATTGTTGTATCCCATACTGAAGGTCTAACAAATGGTGTCCAGATGCTTGGTTACTAATTTCTGTTTAGCATTTCATAGTGTAAGCTTGATCAGAATGTGCCTCGCCTCTCAAAGATACTGCATTTGGATATGAATAGACGCCTTTCACTCATAGTCAAGTCAATTTGTATGTATTTTAAGGTTCATGGAAGCCCTTTTTCAGTAACTTACCATATTTTTATAACTCAGCAATCAGACTACATTTCATCTTTTCCTTTCTTTCAATTCATTTATCTTCATTCCATCTCTCATTTTTTTTTCAAATTATTTTTGTCTTTTCTTAATTTTTATTCATGGAAATGTTAAGCTTTGTCTATGATTTGTGGCATTGTTGCAGACTGTCTAGAAATTTGTTCATAAGACTTCACTTCTTTCATTTCCAGTATTTTTCAGCCTTAATGTTTTTATCTCACCTGAGCACAACATGCTTCTGTAAGATATGCTGCTATGATTTTACTGCATTTGTCATCATCATCCTTTAACATCAGTTTACTTTTAATTGACATTTTTAAAGCCTGACTGTGCAAAAGCAAAAAGTGATGAAACTTGGTGTAGTTGACCCTTTGGTAGTCCTTTGTAAAAAGCTAAAATAAACTTCGTTCATGCAGAACTTCTCAAATAATTTTTTTTCATATATCTTCCCTGTATGACCCTACCATATTAAAACATATTTGGTCTTTTAAATAATATGAGGCTCCCATGGGGTAGGCTAGTATCCTTATACAATCTTTGTATTTTCATTGTAACATGACTCAAATATTCACCATCAGAGCTCACAATTATAAACTGCCATAATGAGGATGATTTGTGATAAAGTTGAGGTTCAAGTTGAGGTTCCATTGGGATGGGAAAGTGACTTTAAACAGGCAGAATTATGATCAAATCTTGAATCTTACTGCTGTTGAGGGTCCCAAAGTATAAAATCCCAAATGACCTCAGGCAGGTGGTTCTTAGGTGAACAATCTAGATCCACTGCAGCCCTCTTGTTTTTTGTGTTTTGGCAATCTTGATGTTGCTCATGATGGAATTTTGTTATGAAAGCCTGCAGACATGTTGTCCCCAGATTAAAATGATTCCTGTTTTTTTTTTTGTCTTTATCATACTCTGACAAATGAATATGTTCAAATTTGTCTTCTTCTCTAATTGAATTTGAGGTAAAAACCACATCCGGATCCTCAAGGCTGTTTGATGAATCATTCCTGTTGTCAAAAAATATTTCCAGACATTCAATTTCTTGAGCCTCTATTTTACCATGATGGATTCAAATCTGTTAATTTCACTTGAAAAATCAATTTTTTTTTTAAAAATTTTTTCGATGTGTATTTGTGTCCATAAATTCATTTAATTTATCAGCATTTGCTGTCTGTTTCTGTGCCTTGTTATTATCTCAACTTCAATCAGTGCACATGACAAGTTATTTATTTAATGATTTAACATCTCCTTTTAAATAATTCTAAAAAATCACTCCTGAAGATAAGAAAATCACTTTACCAAAATGGTTTGATAAAATCAGTCCTGTTACTGAAAAATTCTGCATCTGTCACTGGATTTCAATTCGAGAACTTGCATGTTGAGTGAAACTTTTCCTGACCCTTTATCTATATCTGCCTGGAGTCAAGAAGACATGGGAAGAAAATAGTGTCAAGATAACCCTTTCCCAAATAGGGGACCGGAAATTCTGCAGATCAGGCTTTATGTGGTACCTATTGAGTGCGTCAAAATGAGTCTATATGAGGGAAAGGGTTAATCTGACAGGGTATGGCATCATACCACTTGTCTAATTGCTGCTTATGGTCAAAAAGTCTCTAAATTACTGAATGCTATTGGTGAGATGACCAACCTAAGCGAAGATCATATAGTTGCCACTGAAAGTTTTGTTTCAGATTTATTCACAACAACTGTCACATTATTACAGTATTTGACCCAAATAAAATGTCATATGAGATGATTTGAAAATAAAGTACACTTGTTTTTTACTTGCGATTAGCTTTTGTGTCTTTGACTGTGTTGCTTTTTCTTTAGAAAGTGTTTTTGCTGGTGGTAGTTACACCTGATGTTATGATTTAGAATTTGTGCAGGTGTTGAAATTAATTCAATCAAATGGGGGAAAATGAAAATAACGGACTGCAGGAATTAATTGATATGGTGTGAATAAAGTAATCAAGGGAAACAAAATTTGATATTCTAGAATGCAAATTCTTTCAAATGTTGGTACTATATCACTTTAATGATGCAAACTTTTTCTTGATTTAATTTTCATTGTTCATGTTTCTGAAAAAAGAAAAAGACTTTGGATGTGTTAACATCATAAATAGTTAAAACTTAAAAAAATAACTGGCATTTAATTATGATTGCTTCTCTTTATAATTTTATTTATCTCTTTTGTAAAATTCATGAGTGGAGTTCAAAGATATTTTCATTGAATGATTATTTTGCTGCAACACTTGACTGCAGATTTTGAGTTTTTTTTTTATTGCAGACATGGTAGTCAACATGCTTATCATTTGTGAAAAGGATGTTTGCTTGAAACAACAGTTAAATTTTGTGGAAAATATTGATTTTTTATTATGCCCCCGAGATCTGTGATCGGTGCATCAACTAAGAACCATAACTCTAACTGGCCCATATTTAGAATTATCTCCCCTTTTATTTATTTATTTATTTTTTGTTGGGAGCATAACTCATAAACTATAAAAGGCATTGACTTTAAACTCAAAATGTAAATAGATGGTGAGATTTGGAAGTGCAGTTACCAAGAACTATAACTCTACATGGACCAGATTTTTTTAAAATTAAATCCCTTTATTTAATTTTACAATAAATTTCTGTCCAGAGAATAACTTTTTTACGATATACTTGAAAACTATACAAGGAATTGATTTGAAACTTCATATATAAGTAGACGACAACTAGGAACAGTGCAGTGACTGAGAACCATAACTCTACCAAGTCTGATTTTCTGATTATCTCCCTTTATGGCAATTTTTGTCAAGGACATAACTCCAGTACTAATCAAGGTATTGATTTAAAACTTAAACTATAGCAGAAGTGTAATGATAATGAAACAGAACTCTGTCGGGCTCTATTTTTGTGTCGCCTGCATAGCATGGCAGACACATAGGGATCACTTTGTCCGTCGTCGTCGTCGTCGGTGTCGTCGGCGTCGTCGGCGTCACACTTTCTTGTCCGGAGCATAACTCGAAAAGTATTTGAGGTATCACCTTGAAACTTAAAACATGGATAGATCACATTGAGGTGGAGTGCAGTGCACAAGAATGATAACTCTGACTTTCGTATTTTCTGAGTTATTACCCTTTGTTGATTCTGAGATTTTATTTTTGTCCGGACCATAACTCAAAAAGTATTTGAGGTATCACCTTGAAACTTAAAACATGGATAGATAACATTGAGGTGGAGTGCAGTGCACAAGAATGATAACTCTGACTTTCGTATTTTCTGAGTTATTACCCTTTGTTGATTCTGAGATTTTATTTTTGTCCGGACCATAACTCAAAAAGTATTTGAGGTATCACCTTGAAACTTAAAACATGGATAGATCACATTGAGGTGGAGTGCAGTGCACAAGAATGATAACTCTGACTTTAATATTTTCTGAGTTATTTCCCTTTGTTGATTTTCAGACTTAATTTTTGTCTGGGGCATAACTCGAAACGTATTTGAGGTGTTGACTTGAAACTTCATAGATCTCAATGGTCTGAGTGCAGTGCACATGAATGATAACTCTGTTTCTCTTTTTCCTTGAGTTATTGCCCTTTGTTGATACTCAGACTTCATTTTTGTCTGGAGCATAACACGAAAAGTATTTGAGGTATTACTTTGAAACGATCTCATGGAGTGCATTGTGCAAGAATGATAACTGTTGTATTTTTGGAGTTATTTCCCTTTGTTTATTTTTTTGGATTTAATTCTTGTGTGGTGCATAACTTGTAAAGTATTTGAAGTGTTGCCTTAAACATTTATAGTAGATAGATCTCATGTGTGTGTGTGTGTGTGTGTGTGATTTGGTGTTATTTTGTACCTCACAAAATAGATTATGCTTTATCAATAATTTGTCAAAAGATCGATTTTCTAGTCAATTCTTTCATCAAACATGCTTAAATGCAGGCGACACAAGTGTTCCGAGGAACACCCACATCTAGTTTTAAAAATTAGCTTCCTTTATTTTTTTTATGAATTTACTCCATTACTATATGGAGAAAAGCTATATGTTTGATATACTTACTCCAATCATGAATGGCTTTCATTTGACATCAGCTTTTTGACATCTGACCTGCTCAGATGGGGGCATAGTGTTTTTCGAACACATCTTGTTGTGATAGGAAAAAATAGTGCATTTTTGTGTATTTCTTCTAAGAGGCATACCTAACAAGTACTGGTTGTTAATTTTGCAATGATAAAATAAAACTGACTTTATGAAAAAAAAGAAAAAAAAAAGAAGGGCTCCAAGTTGCTAAATAAATCTAAAGCTTTCACCTCTCTTGTTTTGATTGATGTCAAATGTGCAGAAAAGTCAGAAATTTGAAGGATGTTTCAATGTAAAATTTATAAGATTATTTTTGAAAATTGTTGCATTCTTAACAATTGTCCTTGCAATCTAGGTTAATATGAATTCTTCCCATATTACCAGAAGCAATAACTCTTATTAAATTCAGCTTTTTGGGACCTTGAATGAAGAAAGAAACAAATGAAAATTTGGATGACAAATGCCTGTAGTTTGATATTTAATAGATGATTAGAGAAATAAACACATTTAAAGTACAAACAACAAAAAATAAAGAAATATGCAGATCAGGTGTCTTTTTCTTACTTTGACAGACTGGATGTTGTTTAGAATTATTTTAACTTGAGAATTACAGATCTTAAAAGAGTAATCACCATGTCTGTTTTGTCAAATAATCATGTTTTGTGCAACTACCAGAGGTGTTTAACATTTCTGAATGCCATTATGTTCTGTATTTGTCAACAGAAATCCAGAACAGATTTGAGGCTCCTGGTGTTAAAGCAAAGTCTGGAAAAATATGAATCAACAAGTCTTAAAATGAGCCTCAAGGCGGACATTGCTTGCCTTTAATATTGTATTAGCTGCTTTAAATGCAGTTCTGATGACAGAAATTGTTGGAAAAATGCATTAATTAGATCAGTAAATTGTGCTTAAAGTCTAAGGAAAGAAAGGAATTTTGATTGTCTCTCGTTTAACAGAGACCTTATGACTGTAGCATTGTGTTTAAGCCTTCTCCTTCATTGTGCTCTAGATAAATGAGAGGAAGATCATATCGGATTCAGATTATAATTTTCCCTCGGAAAATCTAATAAAGAAGAAGAAAATGCATTCCATCAATCATTTAAGAATTTTTTTCTAAATATGAAATACGAAAGTTGCATTCACAGAGTGCCTTTTATAGAGTCTTATTTCATTTATCTGATTCTCCCATTTTAAGAAACTTAATTCTCCTATCAGTGATTCTCCAGGGGGGTCTTTATTGTGTACCACCCCTTTGATAATATCACATATTAATATTTAATGATTTTTTAGTGTTTTTTTGTCTCATTTTTAATATCCATAGGTCCGGCGAAGTGGTGAATTCAACATTATAATAGGGCAAAAATAGAAAATATAAAACAGGATAAAACATAATTGGCCTTTCACATTATAAAGTATAGGTCTTATGTTTTACATGTTTATGGCTTATGATCTTGACCTTCAAAATGTGTTTGGAGGAGTTAACTCTTCTTTTTTCAGGGGGGATGGGGCAGGGGTGGGGGGAGGGGGTCTGTGATTGGAAAGGTAAGGGTCAAAGCAAAATTAATTTGACATAAAACTTTTTGAAAATGCACAATTTTGCATGAAAATACAATTATTACATGACCATATTCATATAATGCAGAGTCACAAAAATGGAAATATATGAAAGTAAATGATGTAAAACATCCTACCTAACTATACAGACTCTCAAAGAATTGAAAATCATGAGTTTGCATTTTAAAAACAAAACAAAAAAAACACACACACAGATAATATATTAGAAAAAATGAATGTTGAGGTAACTTCATGTATACATATGAATATTTTCCCTAATAAAATCTACACACGGCTGTGTTACAGCAGTCTGAAATAGATTTTGCACAGATCTCTGCCACATTGAGTTTGAAAATAGCCAAGTTTTAGCTAAATCACAGGTAATCAGTAGCCTGACTTTTGGGACACACAGTGGTCACATGGTAACTCAGTGTGGCAGTGATTCAATCCACTGTGTTGCTGTTTGATTGTTCAATAGCTTTGAACACCATCATAAAAATACCATCATGTGTTAAAAATATGACCGTGACATCCATCTCTAGATAGCCATTCTTGTTGCTGGCATACTGCAGGGTGTTATTATTGAACCAGCAGGACAAAGTGTTCCATTTTGACAAGAACAAATATTAAAGTCAAATCTTCCTTCAATGTTATTTGTTTTAAAATTGCATCTACCCAAAATCAATGCAATAGATACAGAAAGTAAGGTAAAAATAAATTCAATCTTTCTTTTGATGATTTGCAAAATATTGCCACTGAAGGTCAAACGATTAGTCAGACTGATGTCATTAGAATCACTGATATATTTTTCCCTCATAGAGGAAACCATGAAAAGACCTATGCGAACAACATAAAACCAGATCAGCCTGCGAGTAACTTGCAGGCTGATCAGGTTTTATGCTGTTCGCTGCTCCTCAGTGGTCTGGAAATGAGGACTTTGTAATTAAATTTGGTAAGGTTTAACTGTGGTTTTCTGCAGATCAGGCTTTATGTGGTACCTATTGAGTGCGTCAAAATGAGTCTATATGAGGGAAAGGGTTAAATGTCTTCCCCTTCGCAAAGATTTCCTGAATATTTACCTGAAGATTTCTGGAATTATTGAGCTCACAATTATTAGTTAGATCAGCTCTAGTAGATCATAACCAAAAAGGTGTATGGCAGGTGTCCCCATGTCTAACCTGTGACTGTCCCTAAAGATGAGTATATTTATACTATATTTGTCAGGCACCTGTTGGTCAAACACTGCCACCTCCTAAAATGAATTAATGTAATCTAGTTGCATAACATTTATTTTTCATCAGAGAAATATTTCAAGTTAAGCACTATACTCCCAGATGAAAACTTACACTATTTTTAGATTGTTTGTATTTATATTTATGTAAATTAGACAGTTTCCAGAATGTTTAAGGAAGCAGCCAAATTTCGTTCTTGTTGATACAATCACAGTATTGAAGATAAGCTGTAGGTAAGGTATCAAACCAATTTTTATGAACATATTCTGTACTGAAGGACCATCATAGATGATAAATGTCCATGATTTGTTACAAACTGAGAGTTTCAAAATATTCAAGTTAAATTGACGTATCTGTAGTATTGCATCTTTATCACAGTACCTTACAGACATGTTTGACACCTTGTAAATAGAGGGGACCCTAATCTGATTAGGATCTGCTCTGTTTGCTCATACAGTAGTGTAGCTCAGGTTATTACTGTCTGCAAAGAAAATTATATACAGTAAAACCTCTCCAGAGCAACATTTGACGGAGACACAGAAATATGTTGCTCTAGGGAGGTGTTCTGCAGAGGTTGAACTGATGTTCGGTTGTAGTACTTGAACTGAGTGTGTGCATGTCAGAAGAATGTTTAATTTTAACTGAAAAGGGGGCTTAATATATTATTTTTCTTACTTCTTGTGCTTTCTCTCTCTCTCCTATCTTTCTCATTCTCTTTCTAGTAATTTTGTAAGTTTCCTTTGATGAGTGTATGAATGCATGATTGTAATTGTAAGTCTAATACATGTACATATTCTTAAATCATCATTACTGATAACTAAGATTAATTAAGATGATTTTTAACAGCTCTTTATTCTAAATTGTCAGTAACAAACCTGGATTTGTGTTCTACCACAACCAGATTCAGTTGCAATCGACTGGGCTGTTCTACCTTGTTCTAATAACTTAATAGCAGCAACACGCTGCTCTAATGTTAGAAACACTTTCTTCCTCGTCGACATTTTACAGGTAACCTGATGGTTTTGTGACCAGAATGAAGGAATGAAGTAATTTAGCATTTCAAATAATCAGCTTTAATACAGGAGCTGAATTTAACATTTTTTTTTTAGTTTGCAGTGAGCATATGCAATTATACCTTCTCAATTAATTTTTTCGTCATTATCAATCCATCGTTTCGACCGTTCTTTTATGCCTATTTGTTTTCCAAACATCAAAAAACATGGCGGTTCTGTTTTTCAAAAAAGCAGGTGGTACCCAAATTAAGGTGTAATAAATCACATTAAAGCTGTGAACAGCTGGGAGCAAGTCATTATCAGCTATAACACGCATGACGCTGCTGCATCTAAATATAGATTTTGGATTTACCCGTGTTGCTCATCAGAGGTTAAAATAGCCGTAGGGAATAATTACTGTGTGCCGTTTACCGTAGCTAAGAGGTGTTGCTTGTTAGAGGTAAAAATGCATTGTTAACGACTGGTGGGTAATGGAACTGTCGCTCCTCAGAGGTAACCGTTCCTTAGAGGTGCCGTTTCGTGAGGTTTTACTGTATACCACTTAAAGTTCAGTAAATTAATATTCATTAATTAAGACATGAATTTGTACATGAATATTCATGAGGTAGTGGATAAGAAAGTCTTTGTAAAGACACTGGTGTAATGTGTTGGTAGAACTTTTGATTCTTGAATGTGACTTAGCCCTTTCCCTCATAGAGGACACCCTGAAAAGACCTATGCGAACAGCATAAAACCAGATCAGCCTGCGAGTAACTCGCAGGCTGATCAGGTTTTATGCTGTTCGCTGCTCCTCAGTGGTCTGGAAATGAGGATTTTGTAATTAAATTTGGTAAGGTTTAAGTGTGGTTTTCTGCAGATCAGGCTTTATGTGGTACCTTAACTGAGTGCGTCAAAATGAGTCTATATGAGGGAAAGGGTTAGAATAATAATGTGTTAACTCTAGTTTCTTACTTAGTGTAAAAGGAATAAGACTAAGAAGTTTGTGTACCATCTTGAAAGTAAGTGTAAAACTACTGTTTAGAATCATCATAAAATGCTTCAATACAAAATCTTGGTTATTGCGCAATGTTCAATGTTGTTTGCATCATATAACTATGATATAATGATATTCTTACTGTGGTTTAGTATTTGACAGTTTTGAAGAGGAGTCACACATTCAAGTTGTAGCTATAATAGTTGAATGTTCAAGTTTGAGAACGTTACTGTTAGAAAAAAAATGTGGCTATTTAGTGCATTCTGGTCCTGATGATGATGTGACAAACATGACGCAAATAGTTTGTTTTGTATGATAGACATAAAAACATACCTCATTAGCTTATCAATTAGCTTTATTTATTAGTCCCCTACCGGTGTTCACACCGGAGGGGACTATAGGTTTGCCCTCCGTCTGTCCGTCCGTCTGTCCGTCCGTCCGTCTGTCCGTCTGTCCATCTGTCCGTCTGTCCGTCTGTCCGTCCGTCTGTCCGCTCAAATCTGGATCCCGCGATAACTTAATAACTAAGCAAGCTAACTTGATGAAACTTGGTATATGACTAGATGGCAATGTGTAGATTATGCACGTCGTTTTATTTTTGTTCTTCGACTAAAATTGTGGTTGCTATGGTAACGGAAATAGTGAAAATATGGCAAAAATGGGATCCCGCGATAACTAAGCAAGCTAACTTTTTTTTTTCATTTATTTATTATTTCCAATCAGTTACATACACATATTTCAATTATATCATGAATCTATTACAAAGTAAACATACACAAGTTCAGTATATATGTAATGCAATTTCATGGAAAAATTTAGAGAGAAAGAAAATAGAATTATATTATAGAGAATAGGAAAGATTTTTCAATAATAGAAATGGATAGAAATCCCAAAAAAAAAAAATGAAATCAAAGAAGGAAAAAAAATGAAAGAAAAAAAATAATACAGTATGTGGTTTTTTCTATATACCAATAATATTCTATATTATGTAAAATGAGATAAGATGAATATTAGAGAAAAGGTTTCCATTTGTTATTGAACATATTCAAATTATTATGCATTTGAGCTATATGTTGTTCTACTTCAATCTGGATTTTAAAATTTCTTTAAATACATTTATATTAGGTTTTTATTTTTTTTTTGATGATATATAAACATTTATAAATATATCTTTGTCATTATTACTTTTTATACCACATGATATTATTTTATAATTAAATTCTGTTTCTATATGTTTAGTTTGTAAGAAGGAG
>CM037786.1:12619384-12645746 GCA_021229015.1 Solen grandis | reverse complement strand
CTTATAGAATTCCATAATTGTTGTGAGTGTTGACACTCCCAAAAAAGATGTTCCATTGTTTCTATTTGACTGTTACAGAAATCACACAAACTATAATGTTTTATATTAATTTTTGACAGAAATTTATTAGTTGTTATTCTAGCATTATATATTTGTATTGGAAATTTAAAATTTTTTTTTATATACCATTTCCCAATCAATGTTATCATCATTTAATATATTGCACCATTTTGTCTCTGATATTAGGGTATTCTTCTTTATACTTTCAATTTGAATATTATATAGAAATTTATTAGGACTTTTCTTTTTCTCTATAATATCTTTTATTATAATATCTCGTCTGTCCGTCTGTCCGTCCGTCTGTCCGTCCGCTCAAATCTGGATCCCGCGATAACTTAATAACTAAGCAAGCTAACTTGATGAAACTTGGTATATGACTAGATGGCAATGTGTAGATTATGCACATCATTTTATTTTGTTCTTCGACTAAAATTGTGGTTGCTATGGTAACAGAAATAGTGAAAATATGGCAAAAAATGGGATCCCGCGATAACTAAGCAAGCTAACTTGATGAAACTTGGTATATGACTAGATGGCAATGTGTAGATTATGCACTCATTTTATTTTTGTTCTTCACTAAAATTGTGGTTGCTATGGTAACGGAAATAGTGAAAATATGGAAAAAATGGGATCCCGCGATAACTAAGCAAGCAATAAAAAATGGGATCCCGCGATAACTAAGCAAGCAAACTTGATGAAACTTGGTATATGACTAGATGGCAATGTGTAGATTATGCACATCATTTTATTTTTGTTCTTCGACTAAAATTGTGGTTGCTATGGTAACGGAAATAGTGAAAATATGGCAAAAAATGGGATTGATTACCATATTGAGTCAAGGTGGAGCCGGTAGGGGACTTTATGTGTTGCATACAACACCAGTTACTTGTCTTAATAAGGCAAAACCTTAAACCCAATATGACATTGAATGTATGTTTTGTATAACAGACATGGAAACATGTCTGAAAACATACCTTTTTTACTATCAATTAGCCTAAATTGTTGTAGAATGCTAATTCTAAAACCTGGTTATCTTAGAATTTCTATATCTTTTATTAATTGACATTACTAAATTATTGATAAAACATGAGGAAAAACACTGATTAAATAAGTTGGACATAACATAAAATTCACACTGACAATTCTCCCTTTTGTTCTATTTTCTGGCTTGAGTCTCCAAGGACCTTGTGGACCAATTAATTCTGTGTTACTGACAAGGACTGGTCTCTATGGTGTTATTAAATTGTCACTGACATCTTGTTTATTGTTGAGAGGAAAGGCCACTTGCATTTTGTCTACAAATATCACATTAGTAGTAATTATGTTAGGATTGATACCATTCTGGTGGACAGAATCCAGGAGCTGGATTGTGATCAATTCAAATGTATTCCAAGCATCAACGTTAAATGTTGCTAATGAGATGCAGAGATAAGCTGAGATTTTAAACATGTCTTTAAATTGCCAATATAAGAATAAGGATAGGTTTGCTTGAAAATTATTCATGCTTGATATTCCTTGGGTATAATGTTTGTCTACTGTAGGTGTGTTTGTGTCAGAGAGAGAGAGGTTGAGAGAGAGATGAACTACATATTGATTTATGTGAAAGGTCCATCCAAAGACAATGTTACAATATCAAGCAAAAGCATATTTTGAATTATCTACCTTTTCTTATCATAATTATGAACATTGAATGAGATCAGGAATATATTGTGTTATACCAGCTCTAGATGTGTATTTATCTAATAGCATAATATACCATTTGGATAAAGATAATGCCAGGCAAATTGATGGCCATTTTTTTGGGGCCCTGTATAAATAAGTAAGCCGGTTGGAAATTAGGGCCAAAATCTGGAAGGCCATTTATCATTTTGACACAAAAAATCCGTGTCCTAGCTCCATTTTCATTGCCATACGCATTGTTGTAGAAACATATGTCTATTTTTCTTGACATGAGAGAGAAATTGCTTCCAGTTCATCAGAAGGATATTTCCTTTTTTCTGTAGTAACTGACATTGATAGAGACAGGAACAGAGAGTTACGGCTAATTCTGTAGAAACAATATGATGTAACATTTGGTATGTTTAATCCAGCTCAAATTCATTGATTATCTACTGTCTCATTCTGATACTTGCATCAAATACCAGAAGTATCGAGTACAAAATTATGTGTTCTTTTATGTAAACCAGTCCAGCCATAGATCACATCATAGATGACATGATATCCCAGTAAGGCTATTAGATCTCAGATTAGGTATTTTATTTGACTAAATCTGTAAGCATAAGGTAGGTCAATACAGAGCACTATAAAGCAAAGACTATGTAAAATCATAGTCATATCATGAATGATTATGGTCAACCCTGAATCAGTATCTTGTCATGCAATCAGTTACTATGGCCAACCATCACTAAGCATGGTAAGACACAAATCATCATGATCAGTCATGAGGATTCATTACTCAAATCAATTTTGATCGAGTATCCAAAAAGTAGCTTCTCCTTAATTCCAATTAATTGTTATTGCTATATCCTCATCACATTGTGTCTTGCTCCAGGTTTTCAAGCACTGTGTTGTGGGTATGAATAACCTTCCGTGATAGCTCAAATTTTGATGATCAGTTCAGATTTATTTAAAAAAAGCTCTAATTTGGATGATCAGTTCAGATTTATTTCATAAAAGCTCTAATTTGGATGATCAGTTCAGATTAATTTCATAAAAGCTCTAATTTGGATGATCAGTTCAGATTGATTTTATAAAAGCTCTAATTTAGATGATCAGTGCAGATTTATTTCATAAAAGCTCTAATTTAGATGATCAGTTCAGATTTATTTCATAAAAGCTCTAATTTAGATGATCAGTTCAGATTTATTTCATAAAAGCTCTAATTTGGATGATCAGTTCAGATATATTTTATAAAAGCTCGAATTTGGATGATCAGTTCAGATTTACTTCATAAAAGCTCTAATTTGGTTGACCAGTTCAGATTTATTTTATAAAAGCATCACTTGTTTGCAGATGAAGCGTTATACATGTATATAATTATGGGTAAAACCTCACTATCTCTCTTACTGTAAAAATGCAGTATAAAATGCATTGTTATAAAACTTATGTAATTAATACAAGTGAACTTCAAACTGTTTGATGTAGACTGGGTTTTTTTTTTTTTTTGTTTTTTTTTTATGGATAAATGAAGATAAAGGTTATAAAAGTGTTTTCTCTCTTTCCTGCATTATATTAAACTAATTGAAAATTTTGGGTGTTTTTCCAATCCTCTTAGAGTTTAGTTTCAGCATTGTATGTAATGTGTTTTAGACAGAAATTTGACATTTTGAGTAATTGCAACAAATATGTTCCATTATGCTGTGTTATAATTCTGTTACTCTTCGCTTAAGAAGTATGGTGCAGAGTGCTCCATTAGTGAATGGATTTTATACGTCCAGCCAGCTTACAGTTTCATCATTTGTCATAGAAAATTGAAGTTATTGTGGATGGTTTTGAGGCATTGTCACATTTACAGGGACATCAGTGTATAATAGTTGTATGAAGGTTGTCCATCATGAGAAGAGGGACACCTCTTTCTGTCATCTATTGAATATACCTTTCCCCAATAAATATGAAATGTGCTTGTTAGGATAATGATCATGTATGATATTGTTCTCCGTGTGTGTTTGGTGTAAATGTATTGTATTGTCTTTCAAGTTGATCTATAGTTTATCATTTATTAATTCATATTCATATTACTGGCAGATTCAAGGTGGAAGCACACCCAGTGTGCCCCCTCCTCTCTCTAAAAAAATGTAGATACATAACCAAAAAAACTCACAAGAGTGCACTATTTCACAACTTAAAATTAAAACATTTCGCAGGGGAGTTCCCTCGGATCCCCTGTCCAACCAGAATTACACCCGTCTCAGCAAGCCGGTTGCATTGTCTCTGCCTACATTTTTATACGCCGCCGGAGGCGGTGGTATATTGGCATCATCTTCTCCGTCTGTCCGTCCATCCGTACGTCCATATCTTGTGAACGCAACTCCTCCTAAGTTTTTGAATGAATCTTTTCAAAACTTGGTCAATGTCATTACTATAATGGGTAGATGTGCATGAAGGGGCGATTTTCCGGTTCATTGATTTTTACAAGATTTGTGTCCCTTGAAACTTAGTCTCTGTAGCTGATTGATATTGCAACCTTGTGAACGCAACTCCTCCTACATTTCTGAATGAATCTTTTCAAAACTTGGTCAATGTCATTACTATAATGGGTAGATGTGCATGAAGTGGCGATTTTCTGGTTCATTGATTTTTACAAGATTTGTGTCCCTTGAAACTTAGTCTCTGTAGCTGATTGATATTGCAGCCTTGTGAACACAACTCCTCCTACGTTTCTGAATGAATCTTTTCAAAACTTGGTCAATGTCATTACTATAATGGGTAGATGTGCATGAAGTGGCGATTTTCTGGTTCATTGATTTTTACAAGATTTGTGTCCCTTGAAACTTAGTCTCTGTAGCTGATTGATATTGCAGCCTTGTGAACGCAACTCCTCCTACATTTCTGAATGAATCTTTTCAAAACTTGGTCAATGTCATTACTTTAATGGGTAGATGTGCATGAAGTGGCGATTTTCCGGTTCATTGATTTTTACAAGATTTGTGTCCCTTGAAACTTAGTCTCTGTAGCTGATTGATATTGCAGCCTTGTGAACGCAACTCCTCCTACGTTTCTGAATGAATCTTTTCAGAACTTGATTTGTGGCATTACTATAATGGGTAGATGTGCATGAAGTGGCGATTTTCGGTTCATTGATTTTTCAAATTTTGTCCCTTGAAACTTAGTCTCTGTAGCTGATTGATATTCAGCCTTGTGAACGCAACTCCTCCTACGTTTCTGAATGAATCTTTTCAAAACTTGATTTGTGGCATTACTATAATGGGTAGATGTGCATGAAGTGGCGATTTTCCGGTTCATTGATTTTTACAAGATTTGTGTCCCTTGAAACTTAGTCTCTGTAGCTGATTGATATTGCAGCCTTGTGAACGCAACTCCTCCTACGTTTCTGAATGAATCTTTTCAAAACTTATTTGTGGCATTACTATAATGGGTAGATTGCAAAGGGATTTTGTTCATAATTTTGCAAATTTTGAAACTTAGTCTCTAGCTGATTGATATTTCAGCCTTGTGAATGCAATTCCTTGTATTTTTCTGACCTAATCTTTTCAAAACATGGGCAATGTCATTACTATACTGGGTAGATATGCACAAAGCAGGGATTTTGATGTTCATCAATATTTGCAATAGTTATGCCTTTCTAAACATGGTCTCTTGAAATCACAACTCAAGTTTCTAAACAGGTAAAAATGCATAAAGCAGGGATTTTCTGGTACAGTGATTTTTGCAAGAGTTATGCGGAGAAAGAAAAAACGATTCATATTTATACTGCTATTTGACCTTCTTTCATATTGGAAGCATTTTTAGGGTTCTATCTCTGTTCAGCTAAATTAATTGGTCTTACAGACTTCATTATGAGCTTTTGCTTATAGAAATGTTAAAAGCAATAATTAAAAGGCCCCTCTTGGTCTTTATATTTTGTGTCGGCGTATATCGTGGCATCACTGGCACTCTTGTTTTAATATAGTAAAACGTTAAACTGAAATAAGAGATCAGTATTTCTAAACCAGACATTTAAAATCATCTTAAATTTTATTTTTGCACAATGTTTATGCACAGCTAATCAGTTAAAAAAGCTTACATATTGACTCACAGACAGATTTGATTGTAGTTTGACAACCTTGATAATTTGCTAGTGTTATGGATTTTGATTATACACTTTCCGTCTAGCATGAGAGATTGACAGTTCTGTTCAGTATCTGTTATGGTGTTCCCAATGCACTAAATTTCAACATATTCTATAAACAAGAGCACCATATGCAGATACAAATGCATGTCCTTTTGCACGATGGCGACAACAATGACCCAGGGATCATAGTAGCTAGGTTTTTTCTTCAAAACAGACAAGCTAAAAATGAATTGACAAATAGAGTTACTGTGGAAACATTATTCAACACAATACATACAAGGCATGCCATTTGGCCTCTTGCTGTTAATGTAGAGATCCAATTAGACCAATTGTTAAATTTATTTTGGCACAGTGTTCATTTTGTTTGTGTGAACGCAGTATAAGGAAAAGGTCAAAATTCCAAGAGCAATTCAATTGTGCATTCTGTAAATGTAAACAATAAATTGTTTACAGTAATTAGTCTGCGGTACGGTGTTCACTTGTTAGATTTAAATGTTTTAAATGAGCAAGTGTGCAGTGGAATTTTCTATATAGATGGATATTTCCATTTTGCAGAAGTAGCTAGCTAAATTTGGACTCCCAGATTGAACTATGTAGAGACATTAATGAATTGTTGATTTCCAGGTCGCATACTAAAAACTATTACAGATCACATCCTTTTCTTTATAACATTTTCACAGCTATTAAAGATAGGCTAAGGTCTCAATTAGTGGTATATATAGACTGCAATATGTTTAAAATCTTACAAGCTTCATTTTCTAAACTGGAGATCCATCCTGTATGAAATCACTTAACCCTTTCCCTCATAGAGGAAACCATGAAAAGACCTATGCGAACAGCATAAAACCAGATCAGCCTGCAAGTAACTCGCAGGCTGATCAGGTTTTATGCTGTTCGCTGCTCCTCAGTGGTCTGGAAATGAGGATTTTGTAATTAAATTTGGTAAGGTTTAACTGTGGTTTTCTGCAGATCAGGCTTTATGGGATACCTACTGAATGCGTCAAAATGAGTCTATATGAGGGAAAGGGTTGAGGATAGTACACCATATAAGGAGCCCATATATGGGTGAATCCATTAACTTTAAGGTAAAGGTCACCTCAAGTGAATACTTTGACTGTACTGTGCTTCAAGTTTTGTATGCTAATATATCAATCAGTCATGTAAAATTACTTGATTGATTTTCAACCATATTGTTCCACATCTTTAGCTCTTCACTTAATTTATTCCAAATTTAGGCTTTTTTCACTCAAAATATTTATGTACGAAAATCATGTTGTTGTTTATTTAGAACTTGGAATTTAGATACTTTAAGATTGACCTTTCTTTGAATATTTCTTTGAATAGTAAATAGCTCTTTTTCATCTCAACATATGGAAGAAAAAACATATGATACCAGACCGAGACATTTTTTTTCTCTATATACTGCAATTTCTTATTTTGTAGAAGCAACTTACTTGGGACACACTTTAATTTACTAGTACTAGGTAAATATATCAGCAGCAATTAAGTTTTGAAGATTGGATTCCAACATTTTATTTGAATCCCAACAATTTCTGATACCCCCAGATATATTGGAGTTGTGTCCATTGGTCTGTCAGTCCATCTGTAGACAAGGTTTGTCTGCCCTATTTCTCAACTACCTTTAGTCAGATTTTGATGAAACTTCGCAAGACTGATAAGTACCAAGCCTAGTTGCACATATTGTTGGCATGTCATGATTCACTTGATTTTAAATGAGTTATGACCCTTTGTTATATTTCTCATGACTTTCTGACATGGTAACAGTAACTGTGACAAAGAGGTATCTGGGGATATTCATCATCTTCATTGAGAATTCTTGTTTGCTTTAAATTTAAAGCTTCTACCCTAATGCCTCTCCTAAGCTTGATGAAACATTAATCAGGTCTGTCAAATCAGAATATTTGCTAACATTTCTCTTAAGTCACTAATTTAACCACTTTTAAATAATTAGGCAAAAGCTGACACAAAGCACAAATTGAAGAGGAAAAGTTTTTTAGTAATTAAACTTTGCTACTGAAAGATTATCACTAATTAGGTGAAATATCATTCTTGTTTTTTCATATTTTTAAAACAATCAATTGTTTTTAAAAGCTTTTCATTTGTCATTATTCGTATTTTATTTTAAAACATGAAGTTCAGTTCTATCTATGGTACTTGAACTTTCCTGTTTTTGTAAGCATTTGTATTGAATATTCAGGAGAGGCATGCTTCAAACTTATTTGCAATTGCCATAACTACCAATTTAGATCTTGCCTGCCATTTAATGCAAATTCAAAGGAATTTTGAGCTGTTGTGGGGCTGGGTCATAAATGACCTTCCCCTGCAAAACCCAGGAATCATAAAAAAGGGATAACTATATAAATTAAAGAACTTGTCCAAATGAGGAATAAAATAAGTTTGAAATTAAATGGAACCTAAATACTTTTGAATGATTTATTGTCAGTATGAGGAAACTTAAAACAATATAGATAATCAGTGTTGATGAGGATTAAAGTAATTAACCCTTTCCCTCATATAGACTCATTTTGACGCACTCAATAGGTACCACATAAAGCCTGATCTGCAGAAAACCACAGTTAAACCTTACCAAATTTGATTACATAGTCCTCATTTCAAGACCACTGAGGAGCAGCAAACAGAATAAAACCTGATCAGCCTGTGAGTTACTCGCAGGCTGATCTGGTTTTATGCTGTTCGCATAGGTCTTTTTAGCTCACCTGAGCATAGCTCAGGGTGAGCTTTTGGGATACTTGATTGTCCGTCGTCCGTCAACAATTTGATGTTTACACACTAGAGGCCACAATTTTGATCCAATCTTCCTCAAACTTGGTCAGAATGTTTGTCTTGATGATATCTTGAACCCTTTCGAAAATGGGTCAGGTCGGATCAAAAAGTAGGTCAGTAGGTCAAATCTTAGAAAAATCTTGTTTACACACTAGAGGCCACAATTTTGATCCAATAGAGGCCACAATTTTGATCCAATCTTCCTCAAACTTGGTCAGAATGTTTGTCTTGATGATATCTTGAACCCTTTCGAAAATGGGTCAGGTCGGATCAAAAAGTAGGTCAGTAGGTCAAATCTTAGAAAAATCTTGTTTACACACTAGAGGCCACAATTTTGATCCAATCTTCCTCAAACTTGGTCAGAATGTTTGTCTTGATGATATCTTGAACCCTTTCGAAAATGGGTCAGGTCGGATCAAAAAGTAGGTCAGTAGGTCAAATCTTAGAAAAATCTTGTTTACACACTAGAGGCCACAATTTTGATCCAATCTTCCTCAAACTTGGTCAGAATGTTTGTCTTGATGATATCTTGAACCCTTTCGAAAATGGGTCAGGTGGGATCAAAAAGTAGGTCAGTAGGTCAAATCTTAGAAAAATCTTGTTTACACACTAGAGGCCACAATTTTGATCCAATCTTCCTCAAACTTGGTCAGAATGTTTGTCTTGATGATATCTTGAACCCTTTCGAAAATGGGTCAGGTCGGATCAAAAAGTAGGTCAGTAGGTCAAATCTTAGAAAAATCTTGTTTACACACTAGAGGCCACAATTTTGATCCAATCTTCCTCAAACTTGGTCAGAATGTTTGTCTTGATGATATCTTGAACCCTTTCGAAAATGGGTCAGGTGGATCAAAAAGTAGGTCAGTAGGTCAAATCTTAGAAAAATCTTGTTTACACACTAGAGGCACAATTTTAATCCAATCTTCCTCAAACTTGGTCAGAATGTTTGTCTTGATGATATCTTGAACCCTTTCGAAAATGGGTCAGGTTGGATCAAAAAGTAGGTCAGTAGGTCAAATCTTAGAAAAATCTTGTTTACACTCTGAGGGCAACATTTTTGGTCCAATCATCCTCAAACTTTGGCAGAATGTTTGTCATGATGATATCTTTTGTGGATGGGGTCAGAAAATTCCTGAACATTGTTTCACCTCATCATCTTAATTCTAAAGCAATCTGTTTTGTATAGGCAATGAATGATACTATTCTCAGGTGAGCGATCTAGGGCCATCTTGGCCCTCTTGTCATGGTTTCCTCTATGAGGGAAAGGGTTAAGGATATAGCATGGTAACATTATGTAAAGCATCCCCTCCAATACATTCAGTATGTACATTTTAGAGAAGTATTTTGATATTACAGCTATACATACATCAATAAACAGTACATTATTAAAACTTCATGAATACCAGGCTTATATTTCACCCAGTTGTCATCTGAACAATGGTGTAATCTTCATTTCTGTATGTATAGGAATATCTACCAATAAAAATTGCTGCAATATTCTTTCAGCACTGCTTGCGTCATATACCTTAACCCTTTCCTTCATAGAGGAAACCATGAAAAGACCTATGCGAACAGCATAAAACCAGATCAGCCTGCGAGTAACTCGCAGGCTGATCAGGTTTTATGCTGTTCGCTGCTCCTCAGTGGTCTGGTAATGAGGATTTTGTAATTAAATTTGGTAAGGTTTAACTGTGGTTTTCTGCAGATCAGGCTTTATGTGGTACCTATTGAGGGCGTCAAAATGAGTCTATATGAGGGAAAGGGTTAAGGAGGTCAAAAGTGATGTTAGACAGCTACTTTGAAACAAAAACGATGATAATAATAAAAAAAAACCTAAAAACACCAGATCTTGATTCAGGACAATAGTGACCATGATTGGTTGATGAGTTTGTCAAGGGTTTATGTTGTTGTTTATTTTGCAGGAGCCGTCACTGTTTGCGGTCGCCAAGCTACTAGAGACTGGTCTTGTGAACCTGGCGCGGGTGGAGATCCTTTGGAGACCAGTCACAGCTCATCTGTTAGAGGTAGGTCATGTGTAGATCATATGTAGGTCATGTGTAGATCATATGTAGGTCATGTGTAGATCATATGTAGATCATATGTAGGCCATGTGTAGATCATATGTAGATCATATGTAGGCCATGTGTCAATCATATGTAGATCATA
Source organism: Solen grandis (assembly GCA_021229015.1). Taxonomy (NCBI): domain Eukaryota; kingdom Metazoa; phylum Mollusca; class Bivalvia; order Adapedonta; family Solenidae; genus Solen; species Solen grandis. The sequence continues at coordinate 12,634,924 of CM037786.1, read as the reverse complement.
TGTAGGCCATGTGTAGATCATATGTAGATCATATGTAGGCCATGTGTAGATCATATATAGGCTATGTGTAGATCACGTGTAGGTTATGTGTAGATCATGTGTTAGGTCATGTGTAGATAATATGTAGGCCATGTGTCGGATCATATGTAGGCCATATGTAGATTATGTGTGGGTCATATGTAGATCATATGTAGGTCATATGTAGGCCATGTGTAGATCATATGTAGGCATTGTAGTAGTGTAGTTAGGCCATTGTGCATATGTAGGCATTTAGGATATAGATCATAAGAAAATATGTTGATCATGAGTTGATCATATGTAGTTGTAGGTCATGTGTAGATTCCTCATCTGACATTAGGTGTAACTAAACTCTACTGGTCAAGAATGTTTGTTTCTTGTGAGATGTTTAGTTCAGCATGCTGATGAATTTCTAATTAGGCCAAATGCAGTTATCTGACTGTTTATTGAAATCCATCATCCAATGAGATTGTTTGTACTATATCATTACCTCAAACAGAACTTTAATATTTATCTACAGTTTTAAGCTGATAACATACATTTCTCTCTTAGGCCACAGTCTTCTGCATATTACATCACAAGTGACAATGTTATTGGATTTTTAAAAATATGTGTCAACTTTTCATCAATATTGGAATTAAAAAGTTTTTTCGGTCAGTTGTCACTTGGTATGTGATAGAATGCCAGTTGGAAAAAAACAAAACACCGTTATCTGATAAATTGATGTAGGTCATGTATCATAGACATTGGAAACTGAATGGCAATTAAGCCCCAGTGCGTATTAGCTTAGAATTTGCAAGAGAAAAATATGTTTTTCAAAATTTCGAAATAGCAAGACCTCATAAGATGTTTGATTAATTTTTTAATGCAGCCCACATAATGAAATATTTAATGAAAAAATACGGGAAATCCCCCAGAATCCTTAGTTGTTCAGACAGGGCAATATACAGTAAAACCACACTCTGCGAGCAACTCATTTTCACGACCAACTCAATATTACGGGCACATTTTGTCGGACCCGAATTTTTCTATATATTTCAATGGTTGCTCACCTCATTAAAGTGGGCAACTCAAAATTGCGTAAAAAGACCACTAAAATTGGACCAAATCGTAAAATTAGTCTTCTTTTGACCTCAATAATGCAAACGATGGTCCTGTGAAAAAGTTTATTCAAGTTGTCATTTTATGACACCTGGTTTCCAGTACAGGTGAAGGTCACACGTGCCGTAATTTGGATGTTTTGATAACACGGTAGATAAGATTCAACTGAGAGTGAAAACAATGGGTGAGATGGGTAATATTATGTAACAGAGAGCAATCTTGGGATCTACGGATGTTTTTCCTGTCAAGCTAACGAGTATTTGTTTTATGTCCAGATGAGCTGCCCCTGATTAGCAGTAACGATCACCGTGACGCGTTTCGATTGTCTAAAGTTTTGACAGTCGTTAATTGGCATGAAGACTTCCCACAAAAACTTGACTAAAATAGAATTAGATATCCCGTCATATTAGTCAATCACTTTCATAACTACTTTCCAAAGACTTTGATTTAAAACTGAAATCAAACGCTAAGATCTTTAAATTCAAAAGAAATTGTCTTGAATCAAAACAGCATGGGGAAAAGTCGGAGGCAACTGGATTTATAAAAATAAGCTTATTACTACATCAATTGAATAAGCAATCAGCTTGATAATTATAGGAAAATTAGCGAAATTTAAAATGGGTAGACTTTCAATCGCATGATATGACCATAGATTTTAATTGTAAATGTGAAAAAAAAGTTTTATAAAAATAATAGGATTACATTTCATAACAAAACTTTTTAAAAACATTAAATTGATTCGAGAGATGTTATTTTCATCTATTAAATTTAAAAAAAGTATTGAATTTGATCAACATTGAAATGAAATATTTAAGAAAAAGACCATAACTCAATAATGAGACCAACTCAATAATAAGACCACTTTCAGATGGACCCAATAGTGGTCTCATTATCGAGGTTTTACTGTAGTGAGAAAAATGGGCTGAGCGTGTTCTGAAAAATCACGGATGTCTCAGTGTACATGGGGTGTTTCAGAAGTTCATGGATGTTTGCTTTTGCTTGAATAGATCTTGATGCACCTTAGTAGAACAGATGTGAAGAAACTCCACAGGCTTCTGAAAAAAAACCTTGTATGTTAGTTTTATGCTGATGTTGTTTTGAGCTAAATATAGAAACAAGACAGCCACAACTTGTGACTCTTTCCTGTAAATAAGGCATTTCTCAAGGTCTTTTGGGGATGAAATTCACACAGAGGCTATGTTGAAGGGGCATTCAGATTTAACTCTAACAACTATTAAAGAAAATGGGACTTTAATAGACATGTGATGGATACATAATTGTGTGTGTAAATTTTTTTTTTCAACATACTGGATAGACCATTTACAGACACTGTTGTCTTAGTAACTGACGACTGTTTAAACTTTCCTGGTGAGAGCTAATCATTTTGTCACCAACTCTCCTACATCCTAGGGAGATATTTATTTTTACATCTCTTTCTCTTTTATATTTGTGGTATTTTTTTCCTGGCTTAAGTGGCCAGTTGAAAAAAAAAGGCCAAAATACTGTCATATTGTCAAAATAGATGAAAAGAAATTGAGAGAAAAAAAAAATACTTGCTGATTGCTTGTTGATAGACCTGAACAGGGACTGTTATTTAACATCTTGTTTGTGCTATATAAGGCCGGTAATCTCTTAGGTTTTGTTTTACATCATTAAAAAGCCATTTCTTAGTTTTAAACATGGTCTGACTCTTTCAGCATGTTTATTGTGTAGAATGGGTTTGAACCAGGGTGTCAGTTCACACAGCTGAATGCTAGATTGTTATACAGAATGTAGAACCATCCTCAGTCCAGTCTTGGAAACCTTCTCTGATGTCTCCCAGCGGATCATTTGCTTTGTTTTCTTCCCATTACAGCAGTCCCTTGGGAAAAACTTTTTAAGTGTTTCCCTTGTTCCATCTGCATGCTGGTAGGCATGGTAACAGAAAATTTGAAATAAGCATATCTAGGATGCGTATGATGTTGTACTTGCAGGAGACATTTGAGAGGCAGAGAGTTACTTATTGATGGATACTTAATGCAGAAGTTGTCCATCAGGATGCAAATGAGGATTTAGATTTGTGCATACAGTGGAATTAGAGCTTTCAGTAAAAGGGATTTAAACCCATTAATGTAGTGGATTTAAACCCATTAATATAGGGGATTTTGTTTTACAAATGAAAGTGATTTATATCTATAAATAAAGGGGATTTAGACCAGTAAGTTATAATAGGGGACTTAAAGCTATAAGGATAAGTTTTGACATAGCCATTAGTTTCACAGTTGAGTTCATAATAAGTGATATTTTTTTGTATAAGATAGAGTCTATTAAGACATTTCTACAGAAATAGAAGGCTGAAAGCTTTTATTGTCTAGAGAAATGTCTTAATACATTCTGTCCATCTAAATTTGTAGAAACACCTGATTTTGTCAAATAGGTCAAACTATTTTGTAAAAAAATAAATAATGGTGTTCAATTGAAATAATTTGAACTCTGATAAATTTAAATTATCTGAGCTTCTAATTGGCTGCTAATTTAGAGTGTGTTGTTTGTGTGTCAGATATTTATGAAAATAGAAATGGTTCTTTTGGACAATTTTCAAAAGCAGTTTTAGATTATGTTGTTATTTTCCAACCATATTAACTGTCAGGGTATTTTCAACCATAGAAAATCAAATAGATTGGATTTAGACAAGGTTCAGTGATCAATGTGAAGAGGAAGCTAAAAATTCAAGAATATTTGTAATTTCAATTCATAAGCCCTACAAAGTGAAGTTGGGACTATATAAAAGCATGTGTGTTGTCCCTTCACGCCTTGGTCTGTGTTGTCAAATTGTGCCCATTTTGTCGAGCCCGCTTGCAGTGAGCTCAACATAGTCCACCACAATGGCGGTACGGTGTAAGTGCCAGCGTCTAGATTTTGCTTGTACGGCGGACCATTACTCTGTCATTATTTTTTTGCACAAATGTTTACCATGATAAGACGCTGTGTTGCGCACAAGAACAGTGTGTTTAGCTCAAGGGTCAAGGTCACACTTAGAGGTCAAAATTAAAAAAATGGTCTGAAACAGGTGTGTCCAAACCATTACTTATCATTATTGGGAGGATTCTCAAATAACTTGACACAAATGTCAATTCAAGTGAAATGTTGTGTCATACACAAGAACCAGAATTGTAGTTCAAGGTCATTCTTTGATGTCAAAGGTCCAAAATGAGTTCATTTTTGCATGTCCATGCTGTTACTTCCCCATGAATTGAGGGATTCTCAAATAATTTGACACAAATGTCAAGTTAAGTGAAACAGTTTGTTATGCACTATAACCAGATTCATAACTCAAAGTTAGGGTCATACATAGAGGTCAAAGGTCATGGGGTCATGGAATTGAATTTGTTTGTTCAGGCTGTAACTTAGACATGGATTGCAGCATTTCCAAACATCTTGGCAGTTATGTTAACCTTAATTTGACATAGAGTTAGGCACAAGAGTTTTGCCCTTAGCTCAAAGGTCTAGGTCACACTTAGAGGTCAAATGTCATGGAGTTGGATTTGCTTTTCTGGGCTGTAACTTAGACATGGATAGCAGGAATTTTAAATAACTTGGCACTTATATTACCCTCAATGAGATGGAGTGTCAAGCTGCAGGGTCTGCAACTCAAAGGTCAAGGTCTCACATAGAGGTCAAATGTCATTTGCTTGTCTGGGCTGTAACTTAGATGTTGATGGCAGGATTTCCAAAAAATAACTTGCAGTTAGGTTAAACTCAATTGGATAGAGTGTCATGCACAAGATTTCAGCGCAAAGGTCAAGGTCATTGTCTTGTCCAGGCTGTAACCTAGACATGGATAGAAGATTTTTCAAATAAGTTGGCAGTAATGTTTGCTTAAATGATCCGAAGTGACAAGCACAAGAGTTGGGTCCATAGTTTCAAGGTCAAGGTCAAACTTATAAGTAAAGGTCATTGTACTGGGTTTGCTTTTTTGGGCTGTATAAATTTTCTCTGGAGAATGAGGATTCTCAATTGTTTTTGCAGTAAGTTTTGCCTTAATGAGATGACGTGTCACATGAAAGAGTGGGGTACCTAGGGTCTCATTTAGAGGTGAAAGGAACATCTTAGGCCACTGGCTCGACATGTTGCCCTTGCTTGGGCATCTAGTTTTTGTGTCACCTGCTGTAAGGAAATAGGAATTTGTGTAGCAGAAAAAGAAAAGGCTTAAAATATTGTGACAATGAATGACACTTTTTGGAAAGATGAAGTATGCTGCATGATATTATGGCTAAAATACAATGGTTGTAGAATGATATTCAGAAATAAACACGCTTAAATATAATAAAATTATCTATAAAAGGAAACACAAGTTTTCTTTTAGAAAATGGTACCTCAACAAGATAGGTAGCAGCTGTGTTTCTATCAGCTCTTATCTTACAATTAGATTGTTTAGGAGGGTACTTAGTCCCCTTATCATCGAAACTTTTGACAGATATTTTTAATCTTGCAATCGCACAACATTTGTCAAAATTCGGATTGAATTTCTGTCGATGTAATAAAATAGTTTAGACATTAGTACTGAAATTGACTCATCCATGAGAGACCTTGTGAGTAATATTGAAATTAGCTCAGCAATTACAGACCTCATGATACAACTCCTCTTGAATTAAAATGAAAAAATCGCATGTCAAAATGTATCATTGGAAAATTTGGAAGGGTAAATGTCAGAATTTGTTAGTATTTTGATAAAATGCCACTTTTGTAATTTATTTTTCTCCTTTGAGTATTATCAAAATTTTAATTTCTTGAAAGCTCGTCCGCTAGCATTTTTAGACTTTATCTTAAGATTCCATTGTTGGCTGAGTGTTAAACTGTTCCATTTTCTTCTGTTTCAATATGCACTAAATAACACTCCAGCAGATAACCATCACCATGGTAACCTCATTTTCTTTTAAATTCATAGTATCTTTAAATTCATGAATTGTTACCTCAGACTCATTTATAAGTCAAGTAGGGCAATTTTTCACAAAATTCTTGTGAAAATTCTAAATGCTTTATCTTCTGCAGTTTTAATTAAAGTAAAAAGCATCACAAAATAAAACAAAAAAGAAAAATGGGATCATAACATTTCTCATCTCTCATCTTGCAATTATCGTATGCCCTATTTTCAGCCTCATAAATTTTTTGCATTTATTTGAGGCTATGAACCCTTAGCCTGTGCCACGATTATTTCCCCTTATAAAATGGATTTGGGATTTTAAGTAAAATGAATGATGGGGGTTATCAGTGCTAGTTCAGTTTTTGTGTGAATAATTTCACTTTTTCAAGCTTTGTGATATCCCAGAATGCAGTGGCAAGTGGGTTAAAATAAAAGTGGCATGCTTGACATTAATACCCATACCAACTATCAATTACTGATGGAAAGCACTAGGAAACAAGGTTAAGTGATCCCTGTGGAATTAAATATATTTCTTCACAAGTATATGCCATGCCAGAATTCTGAGGGTATAATCAGTTCTTATGATATTTATATACAACATAATGTCATTTATCAATGTGAAACTTCATACAATAAATATGGAATATTACAAAATATCAGAGCATTAAATACCAATCCAAAAACAAAAAAAGTACCAGTGGGAGTTCCTCCTTCACATCACGTGCTGTATACGGAAAATGAACGCATTCAACCTGTATAAGGACTTAAATCTAAGTAAGGGAGAAAGGCTGAAAACTGTCCAATACTTCATAGAAAAAGTGCTTTTCTATGGAATATTGGATAATTTGAGACTTATCTAACACTTATAATATTTGCCTTGAATTAGTAAATGTGATACCAAAAAATAAGCAGGAGAAATTGGTAGATAATGCCTAAGAAACACAAGGACCTGGGAACTCTGCATGGTTGTCTTATGAAAACATCGCAGCCAACTTCTGTTATTGGACTGCAATTGACATATCAGATATTCAATATAATTGACTGAAATAACAAGGGATTATTTCACAAAAAAGTTTTACCAATAAACTTATTTCTTTTATGTTAATTGGGGAATTTAACTTTTTGAACTTAACAACCTCTCCATCAGGTTTCACCAGTAACTTGCACCTGGGAAGGTCTTGAAACCTTGAGATTCATATTAAATGTGAAATGCAGTTGGGCTTAGGTGGTGTTTTTAATTTGGTTTGGTAAATTGCATGATCTTCTGGTTGGTAAATTGCAGGATCTTCTGGTTGGTAAATTGCAGGATCTTCTGATTTTATGCAATGCTGCTGAGATGAGTTTTCAGTCTGATAAAGCTTTGCTTTGTCTTGAAATGGTATTAACTGATATGGCTTAAGTTTAATTATTATACCTCATTAGCATGAACCATTCTTAATAAATTCAATATGACGTCATCCGTTCCATATAGTGTTATTATATTGACCGGCACTGCGGGCCAACATAAGGTTATATGGACCGAATAACATCATCGCTAATAATTTTGTATGACATTTAGATTTCATCACATTTGTGTGTTAAGTTTAGCAGATTACAAGATTTGCAACGCTTACAAAAGTTGAGTTGTTTAACCCTTTCCCTCATAGAGGAAACCATGAAAAGACCTATGCGAACAACATAAAACCAGATCAGCCTGCGAGTAACTCGCAGGCTGATCAGGTTTTATGCTGTTCGCTGCTCCTCAGTGGTCTGGAAATGAGGATTTTGTAATTAAATTTGGTAAGGCTTAACTGTGGTTTTCTGCAGATCAGGCTTTATGTGGTACCTATTGAGTGCGTCAAAATGAGTCTATATGAGGGAAAGGGTTAAGACAGATCAGGCTTTATGTGGTACCTATTGAAGGCGTCAAAATGAGTCTATATGAGGGAAAGGGTTAACCTTGATAAGATTCAAAAGATTCTGATAATACTAAGTAGGCAACGAAATATTAGCTAGGCTTTTCAGAAACCTACTTGAAACAGACCTCCAGAACTGTACCATAATTAGAAATCAAAATAAACAAAAATTTGGTATAATAATTATAACAAATAATACATGGTATTTTGGCGAAATGCATGTTATTGGACTGGTCAGTTGGACTGAGGTTTGCTTTAGTCCGACTACCAGTCCATAAACTTGCATATCGCCCTCAATGCCATGTTTAATATACTATTCTTGTTACATGGATCTGCAAATTTATATAGATAAGGGAAGATGTTTGAATATTGGTATATTCAAATCCCTCTTAGAAGATGTGGAGGCTATACAGGAATCCTGCCCATCATGTCCCGCCCTACACACACATTACAGGAAGACGTGGTGGGATGCAGGGGCAATGATCACCTCTAGTGAATATAGTCCTATTTATTTTTGAACTTTTGGTTTCTTTCTTAAATCCCCTATATTCCATTGCTGTTTAATTTGAAGATTGTCTGAAAGCTTCGGAAGGAAGTATGTTATATTTTGACTTTGAAGGAAATTTAATGTAAGCCATCCTCTTGAATTTTCTTGACACTGATTGTCCATTTCAGTCCATAATGGGAGGATTAGCACCATTTTATATGGGCAGGATATTAGCAGGGAAGAAAGTATGATTGATTGATATGTTCGTTGATTATTTCTGATCTAGATTGTGTCGGATACATTTCAAAAATAGTCTTGAAAATTTGAACCTGTCTGAGATCTCCCGATAAGACATCTAGGAAAGTCCTAGTGAGGGTGAATACGAGATTAAGGATTGGAATTGTGTCAGCAAGAAATCCTTTCTGCAAGATGGCATATCAGTATCTCGGAGATACCAGGTCTGGATTGCTGCACAGGGAGATGAATGTTTAGTCATGCTGCCTTAGTCAAAAGGATCGAACTGATGGCAACACAAAAGTGGCAACATTAACCACAGACTTACTGCAAGCCTACTTTCCCCGGTGGCTGAGGGGTTAGAGTGTCTGTCGACCAGGAGGTCATGGGTTCGATCCTTGGACGGGACCTACCAAAATAGTAAAAAATAAAGCTAGTATAGCTCCCTTGCTTGACACTCAGCATATAAAGGTAGTTCCAGGACATTTTGGCCAAGTGTTAGGATAATGTGACTGGGTGTGTTATCATGCCACATGTCTGTGGCGTGATACTGCAGTGTGGCAGCACTGTATCTGTCTCAAGTAGACAGTCTCTACATGACAGAAATACTGTCAATGGGAGATTAAACCCAACAAACTAACTTATTGCAAGCCAGATAGCTGGATGTCTTTCTGACATAGAAACCCCAGATGACCAGGTAGATGGGCAGAGTAATATAAAGTAGGTGAATAGAACCATGCTGCCAGGATATTCATCAATGCATTTAGTACAAGGACACTGCAGTTTGGTAGCCAATTTCATATTGTGGGCTGTGTACTATAATTGTATATAATGTGAGTCCCATAATTGCTCCAGACATCAGTCTCCATAAATACAGAAGAAGATAAAAATAATTTGAAAGTAAAAGTACTTCCGATCAAATGTTTCTAAGCAAGCAGTCTTGTAAATTGATTTTGAAAATGGTTATTTTATTTTTTTAAATTATTTCAAATATCTAAATCAATCAAAGATTATGTTTTTTATGCCCCCCTTCGAAGAAGAGGGGGTATATTGCTTTACTCATGTCGGTCGGTCGGTCCGTATGTCCGTCGGTCCATATGTCCGTCAGTCTGTCGGTAGACCAGACCTTGTCCGAGTGATAACTTAAGTTCTATTTGACCTTTAAGTCTCAAACTTCATGTGGTTGTTGCTCATGATTAGTAGATGACCCCTATTGATTTTGGTGTCATTACCTCAAAGGTCAAGGTCACAAGGTCACATGTTGTGTATGTAAAATACCAGACCTTGTCCGAGTGATAACTTAAGTTCTATTTGACCTTTAAGTCTCAAACTTCTTGTGGTTGTTGCTCATGATTAGAGATGACCCCTATCGATTTTGGTGTCATTACCTCAAAGGTCAGATCACAAGGTCACATGTTGTGTATGTATAATACCAGACCTTGTCCGAGTGATAACTTTAGTTCTATTTGACCTTTAAGTCTCAAACTTCTTGTGGTTGTTGCTCACGATTAGTAGATGACCCCTATCGATTTTGGTGTCATTACCTCAAAGGTCAGATCACAAGGTCACATGTTGTGTATGTATAATACCAGACCTTGTCCAAGTGATAACTTTAGTTCTATTTGACCTTTAAGTCTCAAACTTCATGTGGTTGTTGATCATGATTAGTAGATGACCCCTATCGATTTTTGTGTCATTACCTCAAAGGTCAAGGTCACAAGGTCACATGTGTATGTATAATACCACCTTCATGTGGATTGTTGCTCATGATTAGTAGATGACCCCTATTGATTTTGGTGTCATTACCTCAAAGGTCAAGGTCACATGTTGTGTATGTATAATACCAGACCTTGTCCAGTGATAACTTAAGTACTATTTGACCTTTAAGTCTCAAACTTCATGTGGTTGTTGCTCATGATTAGTAGATGACCCCTATTGATTTTGGTGTCATTACCTCAAAGGTCAAGGTCACAAGGTCACATGTTGTGTATGTATAATACCAGACCTTGTCCAAGTGATAACTTTAGCTCTATTTGACCTTTAAGTCTCAAACTTCTTGTGGTTGTTGCTCACGATTAGTAGATGACCCCTATCGATTTTGGTGTCATTACCTCAAAGGTCAAGGTCACATCAATTTTGGTGTCAATACCTCAAAGGTCAAGGTACAAGGTTCTTTTTTGATGACTTGACCTTGTCCAAATAAAATTTTAGTCCTATTTCAGACTATATGTGTTTGTTCCTTATAATGAGTAGATGACCTCTATTGATTTGGGTGTCAACATCCAAAGGTCAAGTTCACAATGTCACATGTTGATATATTTTTTATATAAATGTCTTGCCCAAGTGATAACTTCTTTTTATTTTTACTCTTAAGGTCCTAACCCTGTAGTTTTAATAAGTTGGATTCTTAAAAATATTTTGTACGATTTAAGCACTGTCTGACTAATAACTCAAAATCTCATTGTGTCTGGTTTTATTTCAGTAAATGTTTAGTTCCACATTTTAGCACATTATATTTTCACTCAAATTTTTGAAGTTTGAGAATTTTTTTTGACAAGCCAACATTATGAAGGCAAACTCCTTGCATGTAATATAGCTATAGATATACATATTATGGCATATGAGGGGGGGCATATATGTTTCACAAACATTTCTTGTCATCCTGAAATTGATGACCCACTTGTGGCTTATTAACCTTTTACCTCATGAATATTCATGTTCAAATTTATGACCTTATGAATTTCCAGAGCTTTAGATGCAGCAAAGACTGTGGAACCTGGGATTCAGTTTTGTATAAGTGAAATACTTTCTGTCACACATTATTAAGGGGAGGTAATTAAGATTATGTCAGACATTATTAAGGGGAGGTAATTAAGATTATTTTCCCTTTTGACAAAACACTGTGAAAGCTGCAGTATTCATCACCTCGTGATAGCTCTTAATTATACTTACTAATGAGATGTAACTAAGACATGCTTGACAAAATATCAGATAACATTTGATGCCTCATTATTTGGTGCCAACGACAGGGAAATCATATGGAAGAATTTATTAGTTCAGTTTGGATGCTAAAAAAAGTCAATTATCATAGCAGTTACTCTTTTTGCTTCCATGTTGGCTGCCATTATTGTCAGTCAATGAGGAAGGTTTTGAAATGAATCATGTGGCAAATATCTGATAATTAGGTTACCAGTGATGCATTCCACTTGTCTAATTGTTCTATGTTAAGTTTCATGCTTATTTATGATTTTGGTTTGTTTTATTCAGTGATATTCTATATAATTTTGGCGCTGGAGAGGTTAAGAAGCAGGGTTCATGGGTTCCCTTGCAGCCAGTCATGTGAAAAGCTCTCTACAGTTTCAGGTCTTTAAGAATAAATGGTATTTCAGGGCTGGTTTGTACCAGTGTCCCAAGATCTCAAGTAGACAGTGTCTCGTAATGACTGAAATACTGTTGATGGGATATAAAAACCAAGCATTTTTTTTCAAGGCAATTTGTGTTTCATCTAAATGATTTTCAACATGTTGTCTCCTGTTGCTGATACAAACTGGAAGGTTCCTTCTAAACTGGACTTGTCGGCATACATCAGCTACAGTAGTAACTTTTCTGTATCAAGTGTTGCGCAATCCTCAATAAAGGTACTTCAGGGGAATACTCCCAGCACCTCCAGAAATATGTGTCATAATCCAGTGTACATGACTGCAGAATCAAGGTTGTGAGTTGGTTACCAGTTTGGCACAAGACTCTTTCATGGCCTCTGTGGCTAACTCGGACCTTCACCATGTGGGTTTGAGTCCCGGCAGGGTCATTCGGATTTTCATGTGAGGAAGCCTTCCAACTGGCTTGGTCGGTGGTTCTACCCGGATGCCTCAGTCCATTCGGGGTCTTCCTCCACCTGTGAAATCAATCAATCAACAAGACTCTATCATGGCTTTCCCAGGCACAAAGTACTGGCCCAATCCATTACCTACTGAGTGAGATTATTAAAAGTTGTAATATCTTGTTACCCAACTGATGTAAAAGAAAAAACAAATGTTTTTATCACTCACTATTCAGATCATGTAGCTGTTAGATTGTGAGGAAGACAGAAAGTCCTAAATAATCTAGATTAATATTCTTGATTAAATCACTTACTTTTGTATACCATCTAATGTGTCATAAATTGAAAATGAAGTAAGAAAGTAAATTGGAAGAAATAGAAATGTTATATGAGACATCATCATTGTATGGTGCTGAATTAAGTTACCTAATATTTCAAGAATATTCAGATTTCAGAATATTATGTAACAGAATTTGTGTGGTCCATGATTGATTCTCCACAGAGATGCTTGGTTAGAGAGTGTTATTGAAGCAATGATACTTCTAACTTTCCATGTGTACTCTGAAAAGAGACATTTTACCATTGGAGTTATTACATACAGTGGAATTTTGCCTCTCTAATCTCGTTTGCAACCTTTGTGAAATGCTAGAAATACTTTTGAGAATAGGAAGATCCTGAGTTATTTCATACAGAGGGATAGGAGCACGAGGTATGTTTGTAGGAAAGAATGAATCAGATAGCCTATTGCCCCCCTCACTGATTACTTGAGCTTCCCTGGGTGGATAGGTATTATTGTCCAATAAAATAATTCTTTGGCAAGAAATTCAAAATCACTCGTAATTCTATTTCTTTTATCTTTTTCATGTACAGTGCAGACACATTATAGCTTTGTGTTCTCTCCCTTTAGAGTTTAATACACAATGAAATAACTGCATTATAACTGTGATATAACAATTAATTAATTGATTAATTAAGGATTTTGGTTCTATGTCTGTTTTATTAGCATTTGCTTTATAATGTATTTGGACTATTAACCTTTGATTTTATATTAGTGTCATTAAATATCATATTTGGAGAATAATTTATTAATACATGACAATACAATCTTTTTTGTATTAAATTCATGCCCCCATTTCACAGATCAGTAAAGCAGGTCTCCAACAACCAACTCCAAAAATGATGTTTCAAACATAGAAAATGAAACTTTTTTACATATGCTGTTTTTTATGAGTTGCCATATTTTGAAAAACTAAATTATGCATGTTTGACTGTAAAAAATGGATCCGCTTTGCAGAGTAACACAATACAAAACAATAGGCAATGATATGTAGTGGGCAGTGCCCAAAGGCCCATTGGTCAGATATCTCTGCCCACTGCTTATCAGCAGCAGGTGTAGTACACATGTTCTAGGCACATTTACACCCCCATATATCTCAGCTGTGTTGAAAGGGATACAATGACAGAAATAAACATTGAACATCTACAACACCCACCGTATATATAGTCAAGATTTAACTATCTGTGATTTCTTTCTCTTTCCAAATGTTAAGGATTAGTTGTGGGATAATAGATTAGAGCCTCTGGAAGAGCTTGATAATGCTGTAACATCGGCACTGAGAGTGTTGTCATGGTTGCAACAACTTATGTCATGCGTTTGATGCTGAATTGGAGAGATGTAACTAGTGACTTACGCCACATGGGGTATACTTTGAAAAGGAGTAAAGTTTAATTGACCTGTGGTTGAAAAAGATAATTTTATAGAAAAAGTTCTCAAATATAATGATCTCCCCTTGTATGTTGCTCAGTAAACGCCACGTCATTTTTAAGAAGTTCTACCTGCACTGTGTGCAATATGAAACATCTCACAACTACTGCATTAGCAACATATTGCAATCACATTATGTCATAGGCGGATACTGGACCGTACCTGTTACATGTAATTGGGTAATAACTGAAAACAATGAAAGTGCGACAGATGCCAATAAATTAGACGTGAAAAAAAACCTTGACTGTTTTAACATGTGATTGCATTTTCAATCAACTGTTAATTGCATTTGGGGACATTTAATTGTTCATTAAATAACAATTTTTGTTGCATCTGTTTTTTACATGACACATAGAATAGACGAGACTGGCAATCTCGTATTACTCAGATAGATTGTTAACTTTGATCAAGTTTCGTTTGATCAAGACTTTACTGTACTGAACACGTTATATGATACATATATACAATTCTCAGTCGCAATATAAGTGTCCACTTAATACTTACAAATTCAAAATGCAAATTGTACTGGTTATCTGGTTATAAATTTTTTCTCATGAAGCCCAAGGAGTTCACACTTTCTCTTGCAAATCAGTGACTGCATCTGATATTGTATTTTTCTTAATGATACAGCCAGAAAAAATTCTCTAAATCTCTAAAACATTAAGTTGTCAAACATCCATACTACCTGCAGGAATGATTATTTTATGAGATAAGCACTCTAAATGACCAGAACTTTGGACTCTGTGATGGAGTGGTTAGAGTGACCACTCCCTGACCAAGAAGTCATAGATTTAATCCCCATCTGCATCATACAAAGTTTGTTAAAAATTGCATTGATATAATTATCTCCCTTGCTTGACGTTCATCATAAAGGTTTGTCTGGAAAATATCACTGTGTGTGGTATCATGCCACTTTATACCTACCACAGGATATATTTCACTGAGGCAGTGTCTTGTGTACATTAAGATCCCAGATGAATGAAATAATCTAGATCAGACATTGAATCCTAGCACACATGCCAACCAATGCAAACCAGTAAATTTCAAAGATCTGAGGAGAAATAAAACCAGAACACACTTTCCTTGCTGGCTGATCAGATTCTTGCATTTATCATTTCTTTGCAGCTTTCGTGTGATAAAGGATTTATTATGGCTAGATACAGAACAGGAAATTCTTAATGGCCTTGGCGCCTGTTATATTGTAGATTACAATAAAATTCTTGCAGCTGATGATGTTTCATTGTGTTCTATGATAAATCAGAAATAAAGATGTTTTATTTCTATTCATAAAGCTATGTCAAATTGATCACAAATGTT
>CM037786.1:12569284-12619284 GCA_021229015.1 Solen grandis | reverse complement strand
AACTGCAAGTTTCAATTTTACATCCTTTTTAGCTCACCTGAGCACAACGTGCTCATGGTGAGCTATTGTGATCGCCTTTTGTCCGTCGTCCGTCGTCCGTCGTGCGTGCGTGCGTGCGTGCGTGCGTGCGTGCGTGCGTGCGTCGTCAACAATTTGCTTTAAACAACATCTCCTCATGAACCGCTGAAGGGATTTTGACCAAACTTCACAGGAATCATCCTTATGATGCCCTCTATCAAAGTTGTACAAATTATTCAGATTGGTTAAAAAAGTAGGTCACAGGAGCTAAAAATAGATTTTAAAAATGCAAACTTTGAAAATCTTCTTCTGCAAAACTGCAAGGCCTAGAGCTTAGATATTTGGTATGTAGCATCATCTTATGGGCCATTACCAAGATTGTACAAATCATAGCCCTACAGTGATAAATGACCCCGCACCAGGGGTCACTTGTTTTACATAGAGTTATATAGGAAAATCTTTAAAAATCTTCTTCTATGAATCCATTAGGCCTAGAGCTTAGATATTTGGTATGTAGCATCATCTAATGGTTCATTACCAAGATTGTTCAAATCATAGCCCTACGGTGATAAATGCCCCCGCACCAGGGGTCACTTGTTTTACATAGAGTTATATAGGAAAATGTTTAAAAATCTTCTTCTATGAATCCATTAGGCCTAGAGCTTAGATATTTGGTATGTAGCATCATCTTATGGTTCATTACCAAGATTGTACAAATCATGACCCTATGGTGATAAATGACCCCGCACCATGGGTCACTTGTTTTACATAGAGTTATATAGGAAAATCTTTAAAAATCTTCTTCTATGAATCCATAAGGCCTAGAGCTTAGATATTTCATATGTAGCATCATCTAATGGTTCATTACCAAGATTGTTCAAATCATAGCCAAACGGTGATAAATGCCCCCGCAATAGGGGTCACTTGTTTTACATAGAGTTATATAGGAAAATGTTTAAAAATCTTCTTCTATGAATCCATAAGGCCTAGAGATTAGATATTTGGTATGAAGCATCATCTTATGGTTCATTACCAAGATTGTACAAATCATGACCCTATGGTGATAAATGACCCCGCACCATGGGTCACTTGTTTTACATAGAGTTATATAGAAAAAACTTTAAAAATCTTCTTCTATGAATCCATTAGGCCTAGAGATTAGATATTTGGTATGAAGCATCATCTTATGGTTCATTACCAAGATTGTACAAATATGCCCTAGTGATAAATGACCCCGCACCAGGGTCACTTGTTTTACATAGAGTTATATAGAAAACTTTAAAAATCTTCTTCTTTGAATCCATTAGGCCTAGAGCTTAGATATTTGGTATGTAGCATCATCTTATGGTTCATTACCAAGATTGTACAAATCATAGCCCTATGGTGATAAATGACCCCGCACCATGGGTCACTTGTTTTACATAGAGTTATATAGGAAAATCTTTAAAAATCTTCTTCTTTGAATCCATAGGCCTAGAGTTAGATATTTGGTATGAACATCATCTTATGGTTATTACCAAGATTGTACAAATCATACCCTATGGTGATAAATGCCCCCGCACCAGGGGTCACTTGTTTAACATAGAGTTATATAGGAAAATCTTTAAAAATCTTCTTCTATGAATCCATTAGGCCTAGAGCTTAGATATTTGGTATGTAGCATCATCTAATGGTTCATTATCAAGATTTTCAAAATGGTGGCCCTTTGGAGATAAATGACCCCGCACTAAGTCTTCTCCTCTGAAACCATAAGGCCCAGTGCTTATATATTTGGTGTGTAGTATTGTCAGGGCTAAAATGTTTAAGATTGAGTTATATCAGAATTCTTGTCTGTTTAAAAACCTTGTAATCAGTTGTAGCAATGGTACTCAGGTGAGCGATCCAGGGCCATCATGGCCCTCTTGTTTTATTGTGTATAATGCTAATGTTGGAGTAGCATGGCAGGAATGTCTCACAGCATGTTATATTTCACCCTTAACATCATAGAGTCTTGTTTGACGCAGTGGCAAACAGAGGAGACTCAGATCAGACTGCTCATTTGTTTGTTCCCACAAAAATGAAGTTCAGATTCCACTTTGTCTGCATGGCAAAGAAAAATCTTTTATTTCATATACCAATAAAAATTCAGTCAATAAATATTCATAAAGTCATAACTTTTTACATGAATATTCATGAAGTAAAATGTTCATATTCAGGTAGATCAGGCTTTAAACTGTTAATGTGTCTCCCTAAGAATGACACCGTACATTCCATTTCACTTTTTGAAGTGGAGGTTATGTTGTATCCCATCACATTTCGTAACCATTATTCTGGGACCATGCTATTAGCTTTCAGCTCTAGTTTGTGACTCAAGTTTTGAAATCATTTATGAAAAACAACCAAGATTCTAGACTTCCAGCCAAGAGAAGAAATGAAGGACAATCCTATCTCTTGACTTTTTGACCTCAACTTGCGACGCTGTGTAAGTGACGGATGAATTTTGAAAATTACACAATAGTGTCTCCGTGATTCTGGCTCATATGAATAATATTGCTGTTTCCTGGTATTTGCATGACGGTGTGGTGGTAGTGTTACAGACTTTGTATTATTGAACTATCCATTACTGACAAGGTGTAGCAAATGGGATGACAAGAGAGGATATGATTGAAATCAAATTACGTCGGAGACTTCTACATCTGTCTCACTTGCTAATAAAATCTTGGTGGGCAGCGGGTGAATATATCTCTGGTCACTTCATTCTCTGATTATGTTTCTGAACATAATGAAGATCCTCATAATATCAATTTTGTACCAGAGTATAGATATATGGAATAGAATAATCACATTGGGGAAAAAATTGCTTTTATTTTTTTCGATTATAGTTATAGGTTCCAGGGGGATAGATTGCTTAAAATGTCTCTCTGATAGCGATGAATGTTACTCTGAGTGTTACTTCATAACTGTGTAAGCTTTTTCTTTAAAACATATTATTTCTCTGTGTCATTGTAATATCTAAGAAATTTGTTTAAAAGAAGAAAAAATAAAGCATAGTATACAGGATATTGAGAAAGATATGGAAGGACTCTAGGGTTAGATTAATGTAGTCTTTAATCAAACAAATGCAGATGGCCTTGGAATCAGGAAGTTGCATATGAAGTCCTAAGCCATGACATGTCAAAAGTCATCCAAAACTGAACTAGTTGTGAGCTTCCTTTCGCAATCATCCTTTAGTCATGTTAATTATTTGCTGGGATCATTCTGTCTGTAAGGAATCATGGGAAAAACATCTCATTTTGGCAAAAATATGCAAGATTATGTCCAAACCTAATGAATGACTGGTTTACATTTTTACTAGGGATTTCCTCCTATTTTGTTGATGCAATCAGATTTTTAACAAATTACATAGCAAATCTCTCAAAATCATGTCCTAGAATGATCCCTGTATTATAGTCTGTCATTCTATAAATATTAGATGCCAGTTGATGTGATAGCTTGGGATTTTAAATTAAATGTTAGCCAAGGTTGAAATAATTTATAAGGGTTGAAATTCTATGCTATCAATTCCATTGGCATTCTGGTTGAATTGTATCATTATACTATACAAAAAGATTGTAAATCAACATCTGATGGCCAGCAAATGGTGATATCATGGTGGTGCATACATTGCAAAAATCTTTATATGGTGTGCGGTTTAACATTAAAATTATCAGAAGGTAACATTGGGGATTTCCCCATGATGAGTCCAGGTATTTTTAACATTGGAAGATAGGTGGTTTAAGGATAACATATTCATGCAAGAGGTTTGATCATTATAGAAGCTTTGATTAGGACAGGTCTACACAGTGGAAAAGTCGTTCTTAGGGTGTTCCCAGTTCCATCAACTTTACTTAGGGCAAAAGAATACTAAGAAGCGTTTTTCATCCTATCTTGTTTCTTTGATGATTTACCTAAATATTTATTGTACAATAAAATTATGCTTACTAGTTAGTATTGAAAAGATTTACGTCACTATATCAGCCTGGTATTTTGAAAAACTGGACTGGTGAAATGTGTTACTGTATAATTAAGTATTACTTAGCACTTAGGATTGTTGATGGAATTCAAAGCTTGTTAGCCTGGAGACATGATGACAGTATGTTAGTGAGTGCGGCATAACTCTGTATGTGGTGTTGCCATGGTATGACACCATCTGATTCTGTATCTTTTAAAACAAAATCTTCACCCAAGGATAGCTCATAGGTAATTGTAAAGTCCAACACATAAATGTTTAGAATAACAAAAGAATTGAAAGATGTTTACTAGATAAGAAATCCCAAAACACATTACTCATGCAAAGAAAGCAGTGCACCATGCCAAGGTTCTAAAAATTCAGAAAGTGACACGAAAAAAGCAACTTTGGAATGGATTCTGTCTGAAACGCCAAGGTCTTATCAGTGAATATTGTTCAATCATTTTATTGACTTTGGAAAAAAATGACTGCATCATTTGTCAACAGTTTATGGACGTAGAATAGTGGCTTGGTCTAGACTGATATAGGACAGGAACTAGTGTGTGGTTTGAAGTCCTTCCAGACCATGCCTCATGGAATTTAATGCTCAAACTGACTTTTCCTATTAGTTTTATAGAGATCTGAGTAGGATACTCTATTTGGAGACAGAGATCTAAAGTAATTTTTAAAGCATTTGGCCATATCGTGACTGAAGATGATGTGTTGAACTACTGACCACTGCTATATTTGGGGATGACCCTCACAGGCCCATGTCATTAATCAGTCTGGACAAATGATGACCAGAGGACTGTGGGCAGGTTGAGTGTAGCCTACAGGGAGACATAACTGGAGGACCTGGTGGCAATGAGTCTGGACAAGTGAAGGCAGCAGGCCCGGGGGGAGGACTTCCATTGTCACCTGATGTCTTAGTGATCACCTCAAGATGTCCACTTAAAGAGGCTTTTTGTTTGGTATGAGCGTCATAAACAGGATGTTTAACCTTTAGCTCTTTCCTTGAATTCACCCTGGATGTTCTGTTATCATCTGAGGAAGTATACTGATGGGATTAAGACAGGCAGGGTAGTCATAATGGGGAATAATTAAATACAAACATCACATACATGGTTTACTGTATTGCATTTATATTCTGCTGTATTGATATTATTCTATACTGTATTACATTAATATCACACCTAATTGCTTTAATTCTATTGTCCCTATTGCTTATAAGATTTCGTGAGACCCAACATTGCACTGACTTTTTGATTATTAATGATCACAAAAAATTTATTTGCAAGGTCTTGCTCCTTTCCAAACATATACTAAATTTTGCTAAATGAATGAGTTATTTTTTGTCAGGTTTTAAAAAAAATTAAAATGGCCTGTACAAAACGTTTACAAATAAAACCATTGTCAGATCCTGGTCAGAGGTTATCATCAGAGGTCATCATCAGAATCTGTTTGATCAGGATTTAATGAAGATAATTATGAGTCATCTGACCATTACCGATGCTGTTAACACTTTCCCTCATATAGACTCATTTTGATGCACTCAATAGGTACCACATAAAGCCTGATCTGCAGAAAACCACAGTTAAACCTTACCAAATTTAATTACAAAATCCTCATTTCCAGACCACTGAGGAGCAGCTAACAGCATTAAACCTGATCAGCCTGCGAGTTACTCGCAGGCTGATCTGGTTTTATGTTGTTCGCATAGGTCTTTTGAGGGAAAGGGTTAAACACTTATGCTGTACATATCTTACCAATGGCCAGCATCTTCTTCAGCTATAAATTTGTGAAAATCAGTCTTGTGGACAAATAAATTTCACTTCTTAATGGAAGATTTTTAGGTTTATGATCAGTTTGTAATGGCAGCTAAAAATGCCTACTAAAGATTGCTTAAAAATCATTTGAAGTTTAATTGTGTGTAGCAACAGCCAGTTTAATGTGAGAAACTGTGATAAAAAAGTACTAAAAAGGGATTGGATATGAAACATCCATGCATATTGCCAAAGTCCAGACCTTTGCAGTTCCTAGTCATTTAGGAGGTTTATATTGGCTTTAACAATCACTACAATCACTTTCAAGTAAAAAAAATTGCAAATAATTTCTCTTTGTTTCTTCATTTTCTTTTAAGTTTGAGATGACTGAATCCTTTCAATGTACATCTTTGATATCCAAGGAATACAGCTTATCAGCCTTTATGAATTAATAGGAGCTCTATATATTCACAAATTTTTTATGTGTAAAGTATTCTATAACCATGTAAATAATTATACCCCCCACAACAAAGTTTGTGGGGGGGGGGGGGGATACTGGAATCAGGTTGTCCCTTCGTCCGTCTGTATTCGCTTCTCCTTCTACAGTTTTTTTTTTGGCCAATTTTGATGAAACTTCACAGGAATCCTTCCTACTATGGGAACTTGTGCACCTGCAACTTGTGCACCTGCAACATGTCTTGTGTGTCTAACTCCTCCTACACTATTGTTGTGATTTACCTGAAACTTCCACAAATGGATGACATGCATGTCAAGATGTTCAGGTGTTTTGGGAATTTTGTTGTTACTATTTAAGTCTGAGTCAATGCCCTTTGAATTTTCTTTCAATATATAATATGTAGGGAATATTTTGTTTCCATCAACTATTTCTTGTTAGAATAGAGATACAGTTTTTCATACTTGGTAGGTAGATACCTTATTGTGGAAGAGGAAGATTTGGGATAGATTTCCAGGCTGAAAGTGTCATGGTCAAGGTCACTGTTGCTAAAAATATATTTTCCCCCCCCCATTTCCCCATCAAATAACTTCTTTTAGAATCGAGATATGGTTATCAAATTTAGTATACAGGTAACTTATGGGAAGAGGAAGATTGGGATTGATTTTCAGTTCATTAGAGTCAAGATCAAGGTCATTGTTACAAAAAATAGTTGCCTGGGGCAATTCATGAAAACCTAGTTTTGTGTCATTTGACAGATTTTATCAATTATGATTAATCACCTATTACAGGAGTTTTTCATTATGATTTACAGGAGTTATTGTCCTTTTTATTGAATTTGCAAATATGTCCCCTTTAAGACTGCTTTATGCAAAAATAGATAAATGATATAAACAATTCCTGACTTACAATGGCCGCAGTAGCCTTGAAGTTTGATCTAGTTTCCTTTTCATTTGAAAGAGTTGAAGGGTACTTGTATTTTTATAATGATCTATATGCCTTTTATTTGTATCCCTGCATTTCCATATTCATGTGAAATAGCAATTACAAAGTACTGCTTACAAGCATTGAGTCTGGTTATTTGGGGTGGTGGGGCTGGCGCTTTTTTCAGATGTTTCGAAAGGGGCCTTAAAATCGTATTATAGGGAAGATATGTCCTTTTTTTATTGGGAAAGAAAAATCCAGGGGTAAGATGCAAATTTGGGAAAACTGCATGAATTTAAAGAATTTTTCAGAGAGGAAGGCACATTTGAAAGGATTTTTGATTTGATAATGAAGGACAAAAAGCCCTGTGGGGAAATGGGGTATGTGGGGGGTATTTGTTAGCTTTTGGCTTACATTTCTAGTTATGTCCTTGGGATGTATCTGAAGCGGTCGATGTACAGTCAAGCTGTTCCGGTGCTACAGGAAGGCCTGCAAGTTTATAATCATCTTGCGTATGAAATTACCAATCATTTAGGCATTTTTCTGTACCGACCAGCAGTGGATGTGAAATATCTGCTATAAAATTGTCTTGTGCCATGACTCAGGAAATGAAGTATGTCTGCCTGGATGAATTGGTCTCTCCCTTAAATGGCTTCTTTTCCATAATAGGCTTGCCTTGAAATAATTTTTGTGTATATATTACAGCTGTTGGTATTGCCTCCAGGCAGATGTGGCATTGGGAATTAGGTTTATTTCATGTCATTTTTGTCACTTACCGTCTATGATAGATTCTGTGAGCAGATAGTGTCCACATAGCTAATTTTAATGAAAAAGATTTATTCGAAAAAAAAAACAATAAAAAAAAAAAAAAAAGAAACATGTATGACAGGTGTGGTTTGATTGAAATTGCTGATTGTTTGTTGGGTTTAACATCCCATCGATAGTATTTCAGACATTTGGAGTCCAGGTCCACTTGAGACTTAAAAGTTTAATTCTCTTGAAATTCAGGACTTGATCTTTGTTCACAGGCTGCCTGTTATTCAGAGATGGTTGCTGGTACAGTATTTATTGTACTCAGGATTCTTTTATGTTCAGAATGAATTAGATAATTTGTCTTCACATACCAAATTTTTTAAAGTTTTCCTTGGCCTAAACCTGTGTAAGGTGTCATACCACATGTCTACAGTTGGCAACTTTCACCTCCATTCATTGACCTTTGATCACAGGTTTTGCCATACTTTAAGTTGTTAATCCTTTCCCTCATATAGACACATTTTGACCCTTTCCCTCATATAGACTCATTTTGACACACTCACTAGGTACTACATAAAGCCTGATCTGCAGAAAACCACAGTTAGACCTTACCAAATTTAATTATAAAGTCCTCATTTCGAGACCACTGTGGAGCAGCGAACAGCATAAAACCTGATCAGCCTGCGAGTTACTCGCAGGCTGATCTGGTTTTATGTTGTTTGCATAGGTCTTTTCATGGTTTCCTCTATGAGGGAAAGGGTTAAACATGTACTCAGATCTAATAACATGTACTCAGATCTAATCATGGTCTCACTTTCAATTTAGCCCTAATTTAGGAAGAAATAATTGATTTTAACTGGTGTACAGTGTCCCTCAATGACCTCCAGGAAACAATTTGAAACCTTGTCTGCGTATAAGTTACTTGCTGGCCCCTTGTGTGATATTTATAACCCTTGTGTGATAAAGGATTAAATCCCTTGTGTGATAAAGGATTTACAACCCTAGTGTGATATCTATAACCCTTTTGTGGTAAAGATCCTTGTGGTAAAGGATTTATAACCCTTGTGTGATAAAGGATTTATAACCCTAGTGTAATATTTATAACCCTTGTGTGATAAAGGATTTATAACCCTAGTGTAATATTTATAACCCTTGTGTGATAAAGGATTTATAACCCTTGTGTGATAAAGGATTAAATCCCTTGTGTGATAAAGGATTTATAACCCTTGTGTGATAAAGGATTAAATCCCTTGTGTGATAAAGGATTTATAACCCTTGTGTGATAAAGGATTAAATCCCTTGTGTGATAAAGGATTTATAACCCTTGTGTGATAAAGGATTTATAACCCCTGTGTGATAAAGGATTAATAATTTCTTCTTCCATATTAAGAACTAACAATCATTATGGTTTATCCTTTGCAGTACTTGTGTGAAAAAATTAAATTTGGTTATGAGGTCACAGTGACCTTTTACTAAGGTCAATGCAGAAGGCTCTGATGAGATGTGGGGGCTAGTGCCAAACTTGGATCTCTCACAAAAATATGGAATGGAACTGTTTATATCCAGTGTTGATCCATTATATTGTCAGGCAGCACTGTATTTCATAATTCCTCCCTAGAAAACAGAGAGCTGGGACGAAATTGTTTTAAGCACAGCAGCATATCAGAATTAGGAGTAACGGCTGTTTTCGATTGGGAAGAAAATAACATTGAAAAAGAGGGGACGAATGAAAAATGTCTTGCAGAAAAAATGGAAGTACCAACCATTATCTTAGA
The DNA here is from genome assembly GCA_021229015.1 of Solen grandis. Taxonomy (NCBI): domain Eukaryota; kingdom Metazoa; phylum Mollusca; class Bivalvia; order Adapedonta; family Solenidae; genus Solen; species Solen grandis. The sequence continues at coordinate 12,609,630 of CM037786.1, read as the reverse complement.
AGGGTTGAAATAGTTTCTTGTCATGTCATGAAATTGGTTTGTTTCTCATTTCTCTTTGAATATTTTGTGCCTGTTTTTTTGTTGGTTGCCCTACTTTTATTTCTTCAGTTTCATCCTAAAACAAATTTATGGAATGACCTCAGAATTGTCCTTTTCTGTTTATCAAACATTTACAATTCAGATGCTTTATTTTTTGGCAGTGCAAAAGCTACATCAGAAGGAGATGAATTCTCATTGACTTGGGGTTTTACGCTCATGATATTGATAGATCCAGCAGTATATGGTACAAATAACACGTTTAACACCTATTCATTCTTCCAAATGGCCCAACATATTTTCAGTTGGCCACTGAAATTTTAAGTTTTTACAGAAGTTCATTTAGGAAAGTCATCAGACCTATGGCTCATGCATGGCTCATGCTTTGCTTGGCAGAACTTGAGGAACCTCAGAGTTGTCCCCCCTGACTTGGAAAAGAAGAATTTAGACCACTGCAGAAATTATGCCATTCTAGATCATTTATAATCATATCATGTGGTAATCAGACTTGATATTTTTGCCGTGGTCTGCATGAAAATTAAGAGTAATGACTATATACACAAGCCACACAATTCTTTGGTCAGGGGACATCTCTTCCCCTTATATATATATGGGGGATGACATATTAATTTCCTGTAACTTTGCATCTATCAGTTACATATTTTGTCCCCTGCAAACGTTTCTTCTGAATCAGTCTCACTTAAAGTACTCACTAAAAGGTCAGTGTCTTGAAGAAGGAGACATGTCTGGTGCCTCCAGAAATTCTGAATCACAGACAATTTTAAGAGTAATAATTCGTAACTTTTGCCGATATCATCTTAGAAGTTCAAATTTTAATATTCACAAATTAGAAATTTTACGCACATCATGCAGATATTTTAAGTGTTTATAATAGCAGATGCAGACAAATATCTAGGCAGTTACAGTTTATTTAGAATTCTTTTATGGCATTAGATTATGAATGATCAGTTCAAATGAATTCACTGTGGTTAGGTCATTGACTTTCTAACTGTAAAGTACACATTAAAATACACTTTTTTTAGCTCACCTGAACCCTTTCGAAAATGGGTCAGGTTGGATCCAAAAGTAGGTCAGTAGGTCAAATCTTAGAAAAATCTTGTTTACACACTAGAGGCCACAACTTTGATCCAATCTTCCTCAAACTTGGTCAGAATGTTTGTCTTGATGATATCTTGAACCCTTTTGAAAATGGATCAGGTTGGATCAAAAAGTAGGTCAGTAGGTCATATCTTAGAAAAATCTTGTTTACACACTAGAGGCCACAATTTTTATTCAATCTTCCTCAAACTTGGTCAGATTGTTTGTCATGATGATATCTCGAACCAGTTTGAAAATGGGTGGGGCTGGACAGAAAAGTAGGTCAGTAGGTCAAATCTTAGAAAAATCTTGTTTATACTCGAAGGGCAACATTTTTGGTCCAATCATCCTCAAACTTTGGCAGAATGTTTGTCATGATGATATCTTTTGTGGATGGGGTCAGAAAATTCCTGAACATTGTTTCACCTCATCATCTTTATTCTTAAGCAATCTGTTTTGTACAGGCAATGAATGATACTTTTCTCAGGTGAGCGATCTAGGGCCATCTTAGCCCTCTTGTATTTTTTTTGAATGCCTAAAGGATCAACTTATGATATTGCGCGAGACATTTGTCTGTCCATCCGTAATCAATTGCTTGCACAGATAACTCCACCTTTATTATTCAAGGGAATTTTTTCACACTTCCTTTATAACCAATTGCTTATAAAATTGAGATAACTTGGAATGCTTATAAAATTGAGATAACTTGGAATGTGTTTTTTTGTTTGTTCTGGAGTTATTGCTCTTTGTGTATTTTCCTCTCAGATATCTTCCCCTTTATGAGTCGCTGACTTTAACACTCACTCAGCCCCCCACCCCGTAGTTTAGAATCCTGGCAGGGTCATTTGGATTTTCCTGCAAGGAAGCTTTCCAGCTGGCTTGCAGTAGGTCAGTGATTCTACCCGGATGCCTCTGTGCCTAAGGGGTCTTCCTCCACCTGTAATAAGCTGGACGTCGCTATATGACTGAAATACTGTCAAAGCAACGGTTAGCTCAAATAGTCAAGACAATCTTTCCCTTTATAATTCAACAGAAGTTCTTCGTACTCTCATGGAAGATTGATTTTGATGTACAAATGTGTAAAGCTAACTTGGATTGCATTATTTACCCTTGAGTTATTACCCCTTTTGTATTTTCCTATGCAAGTTTTTTCCAGATAACTAAATCCTCTTTTACTGTTTAATGAAATTTTTCATACTTGCATGGAGGATTGATATTGTGTGCAGATTTGCATAATGATGAGATAACTTGGATGGCATTATTTGTCATAGAGTTATCACCCTTATACACATCTTGGATGGCATTATATATCATAGAGTTATCACCCTTATACACATCTTGGATGGCATTATATGTCATAGAGTTATCACCCTTATACACATCTTGGATGGCATTATATGTCATAGAGTTATCACCCTTATACACATTTTGGATGGCATTATATTACATAGAGTTATCACCCTTATACACATCTTGGATGGCATTATATGTCATAGAGTTATCACCCTTATACACATCTTGGATGGCATTATATGTCATAGAGTTATCACCCTTATACGCATCTTGGATGGCATTATTTGTCATAGAGTTATCACGCTTATACGCATCTGTACTTTCTTTATCCTGGCACCTGAATGTACTGTGAGGAGTGGTTTGTCCGCCTTAACTTGACCTAGATGCTTAGCCGAAACATTTCAAATTGTTAAGTTGAATCTAATCCATGATTGTTGAACTGGAGATATAATGGATGACCTAAATATTGTAGAACTTTGACAAGTCCTAGGAGAGGACAGATATATATGTATTACTGTATATGAAGCAGATATTCTTTTTTTTTCATGTGTTTTCGAAACAAAACATGAAGATATTTTCTACGAAAATAAATATATTTATAAGCAAGTTATGCAAACAAAAAAGCTGACGTAATTCAGATGTAAGATAAGTTTTGATTACTTAGTTTATAATCTATCAAAGTATTGATATCCAGATACCCGGGTTGGGCACCGAGTCCTTAGCTAACCAGCGCTTCATGATCAGCAGAAGTATAATAGAAATAAATTCAAATAATTTCACAGGAGTTTAAATTCAAATGATATGGCACCTAGAGTGATTACAATTAAAGCATTGTTTTATACTCAGGAAATGCCAAAAAAGACTTTGCATTCAAAGTTACAGCTTTTGAGTAATTAGCACCTGTTGTAAAGGTAAAATCATCAATTTAACCACAGCCATGGCAGCTGTTAAAAGGTGTGTAAATATTGTGTAAATGACCAAAGAGCTTATTACTTATTACAGCTTATTGTAAAATGTACTGTAGTTATTATGAACAGACCACAGACCACTCATACATGTTTTTTATGGGTTTTTTTTTTTATGAATATATATAGGCGTAAATGCTACTTTGACACCACGAAAAATTAGACTCATCAAAGTTTGACACATAGAAATTCTACTGTAAGGAATGGCTATGTTATAGTATGTAAAAAAAGCTTTCAAAGTGTTGTGAGGCAGTCTCAAAAGCTAGATAATGAATGGCTTGGAGGATTGTGTCATATTTCAATTTCCCAGAGCTGGGGTCATTTTGTGCTCCATGTTATTAACCTACCAGAACAAGAATTTTTTTTTTTCCAAAGCCATTAATGGGAGACAAAACATATGGATTAGATTGACTATATCATACATGCTTTCAACGGGACTTCTTGAGAAAACAGTCATGGGACTTTCCCCATATCAGACAAGCAGTTTCTTAAGGGATCAGTAATTGTTTTCCATGAGATGATGAGTGGATCAACCCATAGCATGCTAAATTTCTTATTTGGAATTGTCTTTTCTTCATTTTAGACTGCATCATTAATTGTTTATGGGAGTATTTGTGGAAAATCTATTGACTGAACCAAGCTTTCAGTGCAGACCATGCATTTGTGCAGACTGATCTTGATCTGTCTCAAAGATTGTCACAATTTCCAGATTTCAGTAACTCCAGCATTAGCATAGGTATCCAGCCAGGCGATCTCTAGGTATTTATGTGTTCATATATGAATGAATATTTCTCCCATATGGCAGAAAGTTTCCAAATAAAGCATCAGAGGAGACAGCGGTGTTACAACCACAAGATTTATGATTCACCGTCTCTTCTGGCCCAAGCTGCTGATGGTGAAATATTTAAATATCAGGGACAAGGGAACCTTTCCTCACGAAACTTGTGCATTAATTACATTTATGTGTGTTTGTTTTATTGCTCTCATGGAGTCTATATATGCATTGCTGTCAAAACTTGATGAAAGTGTTACTGTAAATAAACATAATGTACATAACAATGTATTACAAGCCTTCTCAGTTGCATATTGGTGAGAGCGCCTGCTTTGGGAGCTGGAGGTAGAAGGCTAGATCTGATCCCTCAAGACTGACTCTTATGGTGCATTATTTATATGAAGTTAATTAATGATAATAAAAATCTGCCCAGTGTCAAAATTTTGACAGAAAAAAAGCCTCTAGATTAATGAAATTTTGTTGGAGACAGTTTTATTCTTATCAATTAGCCCAACAACAATCATTCACATTGTAGATCTTGTGTTCTGTAGGACAGGAACCTATGTATACATGTACTAGTGACAAAGTCTGTTACGCAAACTCACCATGATTAAATATCCATGAAAGAAAATGTATAAAGGCAAATCAAGTCAATATCATTTGTATAGTTCTCTGCTGCATTTTCCTTTCATTATAGTCATCTTAACATTCATGAATTAAAGAATTAGAAGAAGGATATTGTCATTCTTGTAGATAAAAAAAACTTTTTTTGTCACTGCATTTACCCTTTCCCTCATATAGACTCATTTTGACGCACTCAGTAGGTACCACATAAAGCCTGATCTGCAGAAAACCACAGTTAAACCTTACCAAATTTAATTATAAAGTCCTCATTTCCAGACCACTGAGGAGCAGCAAACAGCATAAAATCTGATCAGCCTGCGAGTTACTTGCAGGCTGATCTGGTTTTATGCTGTTCGCATAGGTCTTTTCATGGTGTCCTCTATGAGGGAAAGGGTTAATATAATGGACCAAATATGCTGCTTTAATGCTTACAATACTGGGACACTTATGACTGACTGCCTTTGTGACCAGTGCAGACCAAGATCAGCCTGCACATCTGTGCATCTGTCTGACCATGATCTGCACTGTTTTTATTCAGTCAGTAAATTTTCAGCATGCACTCCAGTCATTAATTAATGGTACTGTTCAAAAAGAAGAAAGGAGGAGACTTAAATTAAGCATGAAGTCTAGTTAAGCATGATAAAGGTTGAGCAAATTGTCTTCAGGAGAGCGATCCAGGGCCTTCATGGTTCTCTTGTTTGGAGGTCTTATTTCAGAATGTATTCAAGATATTGCAGAATTGATTAACCCTTTCCCTCATAGAAGAGACCATGAAAAGACCTATGCGAACAGCATAAAACCAGATCAGCCTGCGAGTAACTCGCAGGCTGATCAGATTTTATGCTGTTTGCTGCTCCTCAGTGGTCTGGAAATGAGGATTTTGTAATTAAATTTGGTACGGTTTAACTGTGGTTTTCTGCAGATCAGGCTTTATCACACCTACTGAGTGTGTCAAAATGAGTCTATATGAGGGAAAGGGTTAAGTACAGTGCAGTTAATCAGAAAATGTGGAATGCTGAAAGGTGTAATAATATCTTGTCAATAAATGCTTATGTGACTTGTGTTTATATCCATAGGATAGATAGTGGCTTGTTTTGTAGATGGTCATTCCAGTAAGTCGGTGAAATATTTGGCCTCAGAGGTCACCAGTATAGGGGTCAAATGAAGCATGTCGTCGACATAATGGAAACTCGTCTGTGGGAGATGCTAGAGTGGTTATAGCCTAATGCAAAATTATTGTCCACTGTAACAAACCTATTAAGGTAATGTCAGAAATTTGGGTCTTAGAGGAAATAACTATTTTGTCTAGTTCCACTTTATTGGATTCAATCAAATTGCAGTGTCTGGTTCCAAAATATATAAATATATAAACAATGCCTCCATGTGATGGCTAGTTGTGTCAGCTCGACATGCTTGGTAGTATATAGGACCCAAGTATCGTCTAAGTAATCAACAGTCATATCATTAACTCCTGGCCAGAGACTTTTTAGTGTTTCAGCTTAACCCTTTCCCTCATAGAGGAAACCATGAAAAGACCTATGCGAACAGCATAAAACCAGATCAGCCTGCGAGTAACTCGCAGGCTGATCAGGTTTTATGCTGTTCACTGCTCCTCAGTGGTCTGGAAATGAGGATTTTGTAATTAAATTTGGTAAGGTTTAACTGTGGTTTTCTGCAGATCAGGCTTTATGTGGTACCTGTTGAGTGCGTCAAAATGAGTCTGTATGAGGGAAAGGGTTAAACATACAGAGCAAATCCTGTATAACACTATAATGATATAAAAAAAATGAGAAATCATGTTTTTTTAGAATGTGTTGCTTATGTATTACAACAGTTAGTAAGTAGACAAAATAATTTGAATTCATGCATGATTTGACAAATCTGTTATATTTTTGATAGGTTGAGGCTTAGAAAGAGTCTAGGTTTGTCTGACCTGTGTTCCACATGAACAGACAATCTCACATTGGGATGTCACTATATTTTATCTAAACCAATGATTTAGTGTTTTTTAGCTATAAACAATTTTAAAATCAAGAAAAAATATGTCTCCATTTCTTTTGCATATCGTAATTATCCAACAACTTCTAGTTTTTTTTTTTATTCACTGACATTGGCTAAAGTTTTCTTCGCTATGATGCATGATTTTCTGAGAATGAAGCATGATTTGCTGCAAATGAAGCATGATTTTCTGAGAATGAAGCATGATTTGCTGAGAATGAAGCATGATTTGCTGTGAGTGAAGCATGATTTGCTGAGAATGGAGCATGATTTGCTGAGAATGAAGCATGATTTGCTGTGAGTGAAGCATGATTTGCTGAAAATGAAGCATGATTTGCTGTGAATGAAGCATGATATGCTGCAAATGAAGCATGATTTGCTGAGAATGAAGCATGATTTGCTGAGAATGAAGCATGATTTGCTGTGAATGAAGCATGATTTGCTGAAAATGAAGCATGATTTGCTGAGAATGAAGCATGATTTGCTGAGAATCCAGTCTTGATCTTGCTCTTTTTTTTATATAAAACATACCGTATGATTAACTTTTTTTTTTTTTTTTTTTTTGTCATATAGAGCTCTCAATTGGAGCCCAAAACAAAACAAATGCATATAAACAGAGATTTAAAACTCCTGTAAAAGTCAGTGGAAAATACTATTAAAGCATACAGCAGATCATTGAATTTTGCAATCTTTCTAAAAAAAAAAGTATAGAAAAATCACTTAGGAAAATGTAACCATATATAAATAATCATTTCTCTACTGCAAGGAATTACTTTTAGTTTTATTTATTTTGAAAATTCTTTTAAATCATTATTTTATTTCAACCAGTGTAGCAGAAATACAACACATTTTACATAGTTATCATCATGCAGGTACATTTCTATTTTACATAAAACACCATTATTTCTTGACTTATTTTAATACATTTAATACATAGAGTATCATTTTGATGGAATTATAATGTCCTTTTGTTAGATACAATTTACTTTCACATATCTTCAATAGAAAAGGAGATATTTGAAAACGTGACTTTGCAGAATTGGACAATTTGTTACGTGCTTTTGTGGACTTTAGACTAGTTACCATTCTTTGTTTATAGGTCTTTGAATAAAACTTCTCATTTCCTTTCTTTTCCTCTCATGATTTGAAATTAGAAACTGTTTGAACATAACACATTAGTTATGAAATACCAGTTAGAAAGCTTAATGATGTAAAGCAGCTTGTAATGTCAGTACTATAATTTCCAACATTAGAACAAAAGAACCATAATTGGTGGCTGACCGGAGTTGAATTGTTTCTTTGTTTGACAACAACATTTTTAGAAAACAAGCTCCTCCCTATAATGACGTGTGAAGAAGATTTGATATTAGAGAGAAAAGGTTAATTCATGAAAGATAGGGAATATATTCCAAATTTGTTTTTAACAAATCTCGAACTGATAGGAAAATGAACAAAGAGCACATAATTGTCTGAAAAAAAACAAACACCAAGTTTCCTATAAACATAAATATGATGGGGTTCCTGATCTCAGATCTAGAAGCTGTATAATAGTCATTGAAGTTGATACAAGAATGCCATGTGTATTCTATGTATTATTGTAGTAAATACAAGAATGCCATGTAATATATATATGTATTCTGTGTATTATTGTAGTAAATACAAGAATGCCATGTAATATATGTGTATTCTATGTATTATTGTAGTAAATACAAGAATGCCATGTATAATATATATGTATTCTATGTATTATTGTAGTAAATACAAGAATGCCATGTAATATATATATGTATTCTGTGTATTATTGTAGTAAATACAAGAATGCCATGTAATAAATATATGTATTCTGTGTATTATTGTAGTAAATACAAGAATGCCATGTAATATATATATGTATTCTGTGTATTATTGTAGTAAATACAAGAATGTCATGTATAATATATATGTATTCTATGTATTATTGTAGTAAATACAAGAATGCCATGTATAATATATATGTGTATTCTATGTATTATTGTAGTAAATACAAGAATGCCATGTGTAATATATATGTGTATTCTATGTATTATTGTAGTAAATACAAGAATGCCATGTAATATATATATGTATTCTGTGTATTATTGTAGTAAATACAAGAATGCCATGTAATATATATGTGTATTCTATGTATTATTGTAGTAAATACAAGAATGCCATGTGTAATATATGTGTATTCTATGTATTATTGTAGTAAATGCAAGAATGCCATGTGTAATATATGTGTATTCTATGTTTTATTATAGTAAATACAAGAATGCCATGTGTAATATATATATATTCTATGTATTATTGTAGTAAATACAAGAATGCCATGTGTAATATATGTGTATTCTATGTTTTATTATAGTAAATACAAGAATGCCATGTGTAATATATATGTATTCTATGTATTATTGTAGTAAATACAAGAATGCCATGTGTAATCTATGTGTATTCTATGTATTATTGTAGTAAATCCAAGAATGCCACGTGTAATATATATGTATTCTATGTATTATTGTAGTAAATACAAGAATGCCATGTAATATATATATGTATTCTGTGTATTATTGGAGTAAATACAAGAATGCCATGTATAATATATGTGTATTCTATGTATTATTGTAGTAAATACAAGAATGCCATGTAATATATATGTATTCTATGTATTATTGTAGTAAATACAAGAATGCCATGTATAATATATATGTGTATTCTATGTATTATTGTAGTAAATACAAGAATGCCATGTATAATATATATGTATTCTATGTATTATTATAGTAAATGCAAGAATGCCATTGTCTTTATTCTATGTCTTAGTTATTCTTATTATTCATTTACCAAAGGCAGCATTCATATATGTGAATGAATTTATTTTAATAGATGATCTATATATAATAGTTTTATCTCATCAGTATTTGTTTTACGGTAATTACTTTTTGTGTCACATGCTGTCCGTCACACTTTTTTCCATCATGCTGCAGCAGGTGACACATATATTCCATAGAACTCACTTGTTACTTTTTTAATTATCTAAAATAGATCATGTATATATATTTTATGCATCTCACCAGTAGGGGACTCATGTGTTGCAGCAACACCAGTTGCTTGTTTGTGATATATATCTACATTGTAGTTCTAATTTGCACTTTTTTCCTCCCATTTTATATACAACAATATTACGCTCACTCTCTTGAAACATTTCTAACAATAAAAGTAACATATTGTAATTTACACATACAAATATAACCAAGTGGAATTCATGTCAAATGCATGTAGATTATAAAGAAACATGGCATGATTTTTAATTTGTGTGAAATGTAGATGTGATATTACAATTTCTGTGAAATATTTTTTTTAGAATTTCAAGTAGGTCTTAAATTGTGATTTCAAGAAGAGCTCAATTTGTGGTTTAACTCTATTAAATAACAAGACAGCTTATATTCACCTTTAGAATAAAGCATAATAATTGTAAGTCAGACTAGAATATTAATGGTGAAGATCTTTATAGGGGGGCAAGACGGTCCAGGAATTACTTACAGGAAGTGGCTGTAAGTGGCAGATAATCAGAGTGTATGACTGACACAATGACAGGCGGAATCTATAGAAGGAAACTGCCATTGTCAACATGTCAGCATGACTCAGCTCTCTCTTATATACTGTTAAATTACTATCTGTTGCCTAAATTGAATTTGTTGTATCTCTATTCAAGTTAGTTTTGTTGGTAAATAACTTGGCCATGTGGAATTTCATGTTGAACAATGGTGTAGCCAGCTACTATACATGAATGGTTATTGATAAGTCTACAAAATCAACAGAAATTCATGACCATACTAAGTTAAATGGGACTGTAACTGTAAATGGAAATACGTAATGCACCTAGCCTAGCCAGGCTATTGCTAAACGAATTACAGAATCTTAAGAATGATGAAAGACAAGTTTGCCTTTTTTGAGAGAACTAGACTCTGTAGTGGCATGAGAAAAAAATGTGAAAATGGTCTGAATTGCATGGTAACAGAGTATTAATGATGCTAGAGTGTCTCTGTAATTGATTGCTCAAGTGAAAAAAAAATGTATTGTTTATGGTGAAGCTAATAATGGTGTTATCTTGTGGCAGGAAACCAGAAAAGTTTGAGGAAAGCTTTGTCAGAGTGTGTGTAAGGAATGGAGTGTACATAGGTTGTGATGGCAGCAGTTGAAGTCCTAGTAACAGAAGAAGTAGAAACAGTAGTAATAAAAGTAGTAACCAAAGTAGTAGAAGTAACAGATGTAGTAGAAACAGAAGTAATAAAACTAGTAACCGAAGTAGTAGAAGTAACATAAGAAGTAATTGTAGTAACGGAAGAAGTAGTAGTAGTAACAGAAGTAGTAGAAACAGAAGTAATAAAAGTAGTAACTGAAGTAGTAGTAGTAACAGAAGAAGTAGAAGTAGTAACAGTAATAGAAGAAGAAGTAGTAGTAACATAGTAGCAGTAGTAGCAACAGAAGTAGTAGTAGTAGTAGCATCAGAAGTAGTAGTAGCATCAAACATAAGAGGTAAAGGTTCTGAAATCTTGGAAAAATTGTCTATAATGGCAGGAGCACTATCAGTTATCTGTCTGGACATTTGAAGGTTTTCTGAGTACCTTGGTTTCCTTCCAGTCACTAGCAGACACCAACATATACAGCCAACAAAAGATCCATTTAGTGTTCTGAATTTTATTTTTTATTTCTAATGCAGCTAAAAGTCCCACATTACCTGTTTGTGAAATGGTTCTATCAGGACAGAAAACAAATACTGTGTGGTGTAACCATGCAACCCTGCCCTAAATATTTAATTTGTTAATTGTTGCCAAATGTTTATTAGGGAATCCTAATTATTATCTCCTACTGAAAAAAGATTTGGGAGAGGGATATGTTTTAGGCATGGGCCATTCATCCATTAAGTTATGGCCCTTGAATAACTTAAAAAGATAACTGTGGTGCAGGTATTTCCAAAACTGTATAAGCCTGAGTCACAAAACCTTACAGGTGTGTTCATTAGCATACACAGTCAGTTTTGGGGTTTTGCTTTTTTTGTCCAATATGGACTGAGTTATGGCTCTTGTGTTTTGTTTATCAAATATGTATGAGTTAGAGTAAAAAAATATTAAAGATTGATCACCAGCATGCAAGTTTGAATCTTAAGGTTTTCATTGTTTTATTTGTAGAGTAAATGGCCCCTGAAAAAAAGCTGTATCGTGCATTTTTCCAAACTGTATGAGCCAGTCAAAGTAATTTACAGGAAAGTTTTCCAACATGTGAAGTTATGCACCTTCAGATTATGTTTTTTGTTTCACCAAATACTGCAGTGTTTTGATTAACTTAAGAAGTAGCTGTGTCGCAGATATCTCCAAACTATTGTGAGGAAAATTATGTAATAATTTTAGCTCTTACTTTTGTTTACAAAGGCTAGAAGTGGGGTCTCATTGTTCTATGGACATATGTCATGTGTTGACATTTAGCATGAATTTATTTATTGACAGTGGAATTATGCATGCATGACCATCATTCTGATTATAATGCAGGTTTGTTTTTTTTTTAGAATATTTTACAAGTTTTTAACAACATTTGCCATATTCGGCAAGGAATATCATTTCAACAAATTTGCTTCTGTAGACATTTTTTAGCTTTGGAACCAGTATACCACTTTGTGATAGATTTACATTGTATATTACATCAGAGTTTTATGCTTTCACCTTTATTGAAAGCTGATGTTCTTCTGCATGAAGTTCAGTCCAGCTTTCCATGGTGAAGGTCAAAGGTCAATATGACCTTAGCAATTTTTCTCTTGCATTTAATTGTTTATAGTCCATTCCATTTTACAGTGAAATTTAAGCTTTTTATACCCCCGAAACAAAGTTTGGGGGGGTATATAGGAGTCACCCGGTGGTCGGTCGGTCGGTCGGTCGGTCCAGCGGTCCGTTGCATTTTCCTTGTCCGGAGCATAACTTGAAAACCACAAGTTGGAATTCAATACAACTTCATGCAATGATCAAGCACATGGAGAGGAAGTGCAGTGCACAAGAACCATAACTCCATCTTGACTTATTATGGAGTTATTGCCCTTTGTTACTTTTCTTTGTCCGGAGCATAACTTGAAAAGTACAAGTTTGATTTCAAAACAATTTCATACAATGGTCAACCACAATATGGGGAAGTGCAGTGCACAAGAACCATAACTCTATCTAGAGTAAGTACAGAGTTATTGCCCTTTGTATTTTTTCCTTGTCCGGAGTATAACTTGTAAAGTACTGGTTGGATTTCAAAACAATTTCATACAATGGTCAAGCACAATGAGAGGAAGTGCAGTGCACAAGAACCATAACTCTATCTATAGGAATTACAGAGTTATTGCCCTTTGTTACTTTTCCTTGTCCAGAGTATAACTTGTAAACTACTGGTTGGATTTCAAAACAATTTCATACAATGGTCAACCACAATATGAGGAAGTGCAGTGCACAAGAACCATAACTCTATCTATAGGAATTACAGAGTTATTGCCCTTTGTATTTTTTCCTTGTCCGGAGTATAACTTGTAAAGTACTGATTGGATTTCAAAACAATTTCATACAATGGTCAAGCACAATGAGAGGAAGTGCAGTGCACAAGAACCATAACTCTATCTATAGGAATTACAGAGTTATTGCCCTTTGTTACTTTTCCTTGTCCAGAGCATAACTTGTAAACTACTGGTTGGATTTCAAAACAATTTCATACAATGGTCAACCACAATTGAGGAAGTGCAGTGCACAAGAACCATAACTCTATCTATAGGAATTACAGAGTTATTGCCCTTAGTTACTTTTCCTTGTCCAGAGTATAACTTGTAAACTACTGGTTGGATTTCAAAACAATTTCATACAATGGTCAACCACAATATAATTACAGAGTTATTTCCCTTTGTTACTTTTCCTTGTTTTTCTTGTCCTGAACATAACTTGAATATTATACATGGTATATACTTGAAACTTAAAATGTAAACAGATGGCGACTAGGAGAAGTGCAGTGTCCAAGAACTGTAACCTTATATTTTTAAACTACTGTGACAAACAACCATTATTGACTCTCTATCAACTTTAAATAAAAACTTTACTTATTAATATCACAACCAATATACTATGTATACAGGTTCTTATCTATGCTCTGCCTGAAGTCTGGCTTCTCCTGCATTAAAGTATTTTGCGGGGGTATTAATCACCTTCAGTGATAGCTCTAGTTTTTTCCAGTGTTAACAGATAATTTTATTCAAATTGATCTACATGCTATCCAAATAGCTACACTGTATCCATAGGTAGTAATTGGACGACCTGGTTTACACAAAATAAGACCTGGTTTTGTTTGTGAAAATGTTTTTGAACAGTTGACTTGCCATGAATGGGAAAGGCATGCTAAGATTTTCATTGCTTTAAAATCTAGGAGTGTGCTTTCATAAGGGATGCTTTTATCTCAAGTCTTAGATAAGTAGTTGCTCATGAATAATATCACAAACAAATACATGATTGTGTTCTTTTGTGTAAACCATGTTAACCATTGACCACAACAAATCCCAGTACTAGATGACTTAATTTGAATACATCTATAAACATCAGAAAGGTCTATTGCTAGCCTGTATTTTGTCTGTAGTAGTATTCCATTGCTGATTCATCTAGTAACAGAAGGTTAGGGCGGCCAGGTGTGGCTTCTCATATCAATAAGATTAAGACTGTCAGGACCTCTGTCATCCTATTGTATACTGAAATATTAATTATTCTATTTTAATGTAAGTTCTGTAGATGCTGAAACTAAATAAAGACAGGTATTGGGTTACAAGTGTGACTTGCTGCCCAGACCAAAGATATTTGCCTTTTGTAAGAGATTAGATAGTCAGGACCTCTGCCATCCTATTGTATATTTAGATATAATTATTATTCTATTTTCAGGTAAGTTCTGTATATGCTGAAACTGAAGAAAGACAGACAATAGGTTACAGAAGGTAATGAGTTAATTACATAGCATGACACTAAACATATGTCTAACTTTGATACGCATAATGATCAAACATTAGATGACATGATGTTGAAACATCTTGGGGTTGTTGGTCTGCAGCTGCAGGATTCTCTGATGGACTCCTTGTTTTTAACTCACCTTAGAACATCACAGTCCTTTATCATGCAACTCTGCTGACACCTAGTTTTTAGCTCACCCTAGCATATCACTTACAGTCCGATGTCATGTATCCCTGATGTATTCCTTGTTTTTAGCTCATCTAACTTATCACTCTTTGTCTGTTGTCTTGCATCTCCTTCTGTTAGACAATGATTAACAAAGGCTTTAAATAACATCTCCTCTTAAATTGCCAGACATAGATAAAACTTGACATGTATAAACCCCCTATGGTGCCCCCTCACAATTTATTTTAAGACAAACTTGACCCATGGAGCTTGGCAACCATCAGAATTTTATTAATTTTCTAGTCTTTAATCAGTGTTCATGCTTTATTTCATTTCATACAAATTTTTCATCTCACGACTCTCGATACCAAATTGCAAAATATTGTCATTCCCAATAAAAACCCACTCCAAAGAGATTGGTGGGGGATGTTCACCTCTGGCTATTCAAGTCAGAAAACTTAATTTTGCATGAATAAATGAGCATTTCAAGACCCTTTGTTATAACTTCTTTAACAAAGTTTAAAACTCTGAGGAGGTTAGCTAGTCTTATTATACAATTAATATAGGCATTTTCATAACTGATCTTCTCAAAAATGAATGATCACCTTCAACTTCTATAACAAAGCAGTTAAAGCAATCCCTTTGAAAGGTAAGGCATAGAAGTTGGGGTGATATCTTCTTTTCGGAAAAAGTTTGTCAGGATGATCCCAATTATTGATAAAAGTTGCTGAAACAAGGAATATGTGGCAGGTCACATGACTGTGATGACCAAATAAGTCAGATGATGCTGGGGGTTACAAGGTCAAATCCTAAGTGACCAACATGGTTTTATTACTTTAAGGCAATGTTGGGCCACTGTTGTCACAAAACCTCCCTGTACTAACACTACCTCTTGAGACTTCAACATCAGGTTAATGAAAAAAATTCAGTTTTTTTAAAGACGCATATGAGCAAAAATAATTGCCAATTTGTTCATTTTAGGTACTTTGCTGTGGAATAATTGGATGTTTTGTGTTTTATGTCACATTTGAGGCATCACTTGATGCATGCTATTGTCAATCTATTGCTAAAGCAAGTACAAATATGTCCTTTATGTCACATTTTTGAGGCATCACTTGATGCATGCTATTGTCAATCTATTGCTAAAGCAAGTACAAATATGTCCTTTATGTCACATTGAGGCATCACATGACACATACTATTGTCAATCTATTGCTAAAGCAAGTACAAATATGTCCTTTATGTCACATTGGAAGCATCACATGACACAAACTATTGTCAATCTATTGCTAAAGCAAGTACAAGATGTGAAAACATTATTATTCAGAGATGTGAAGAAGGTTAAAGGTGCATTGCAAGAGTGATACCATATATGTTCGTAGATTTAGTATATAGATTTCCGGAAGGTTGTGTCTTTTTCACAACTTGGAGGTTCTAGGATCATGCAATTTTTACCTGTGATATATCAATTCGTAAAAAAAATGTTTTATATATTTATAGTATCTCCCTTGCTTGGTGCTTGGCATATTAATTTATTGATAGTTCCAGGACTGTTTGGATGGCTGGGTGTCAGGAAAATGTGTCTGAGTGTGGTATCATACCACACTGAGATAACATAATGTCTGTCTCACAGTTAGGGGACTCAGCAGAAATCTTATCAATAAGATGTTGAACCCCATTGGGGTTGGGGGGGGGGGGGATTTATAAAATATATTGACAATACCATTATTTGTGAGACAAATGCAAGAGAGGGTCTTCTTTTCTGGACGCAAATGGATAATAAAGTTGAATAAACGTCAGTTGTTTCTTTCCCCATGGAAGGAATTTTATTAGGTTTTCACCTCTACAGGGCGTAAACCTATTGTTCTTCTTCTGTTGATTTTTTTTTTTTTTATTTATTTATTTTTTTTTTATTATTTTTCCAATTCCACCCATTTTTGTAGCCAGCCTAGCGGCCAGATGAGAAAAGCTGCAGCTATGAAATTTTGGGCATGGAGTCATCTTTATCTGAACTTGTGCCTAAATGGTCAAACTTTTTACTTTTGTTTCTGATTTAGCCACTAGGGGGCGCAATGCATGTAATCACTGTTTTGCTAATAACTCAAAAATTTGAAACCTGATTTAGATGCGGGTTTTTTACATAATGTTCCTTCTTGATAGCCCAATCAAATATGATGGAAATCTCATCATTGAGTACTGGGGGAAAAAAATTGTTCTAGGAAAGGTTGAATGTTCGAACCTTGGAAAAAAAGTGGAATAATGAGGGTAGGTCTACGAAAAACCTACCCATTTTTGTTAGAGATCAGATAGAAGAATTCTGTTTGCTGCATATGATTTGCAAGACATATATGCACAAAATATATGGGGTGGCAAATGCGAAAGGAAATGCGTGGTTTGTCCTGTAGAAACGGTCAAACTTCAATAAATTTTAGGAAAAATTAAAATTTCAAAAACATGTTTTTGTCGCTCCTGACTTTATTTTCTGTTCATTCTTCATGAAGTTTTCACAGGATATGTATTGTTAGTCCCCTACCGGTGTTCACACCGGAGGGGACTATAGGTTTGCCCTCCGTCTGTCCGTCCGTCTGTCCGTCTGTCTGTCCGTCCGTCCGTCTGTCCGCTAAAATCTGGATCCCGCGATAACTTAATAACTAAGCAAGCTAACTTGATGAAACTTGGTATATGACTAGATGGCAATGTGTAGATTATTCACGTCATTAGGTTTTCGCATCGCTTGCGAAAACCTATCGTTCTTCTTCTGTTTTATTTTTATTAGGTTTTCGCATCGCTGTGCAGATGAGGGTAGGTCTACGAAAAACCTATCCATTTTTGTTAGACATCAGATAGAAGAATTCTGTTTGCTGCAAATGATTTGCAAGACATAAACGCACAAAATAAATGGGGTGGCGAATTTAAGAAATGCATGGTTTGTCCTCTAGAAATGGTCAAACTTTACTAAATTTTAGGAAAAATTAAAATTTCTAAAACATGTTTTTGTCGCTCCTGACTTTATTTTTTGTTCATTCTTCATGATATTTTCACAAGTTATGTATTGTTATGTCTGAAAGGACCTCACAATTAAAAAGTTAAAAAGAAATTGCAAAGTTCAAGGGCATATTACGATTATTGTGTTTTTATTTGGCTCCAAATAGCTCCAAAACAAAAAATATTTCATTGAAAGTATATTAACAAAAGTTTTATTTCTTAAAGAGCCCTTTCCAGTGATGTTAAGGTTTTGAAGATCGGACTTCATTTGGTCATTTTACGGCATTCCAAGTTTTGATCCTATTTAGAACAATTGTAAATCAGTTTTTATGCTTCAAATTGTGATATATAAGGAATAGAATGTTTGACTAGTGCGACTTGTATACTTGATTGAACCATTTGCTGCATTGCTAGGTACCTAATAGTAAAATTTTAATCAGTTTTGGTTCTCATTTTGCCGCTTGGGGGCGATTGGCTTGAAATCACTATTAATAATTAAAAAAAAATGAAGTCTGATTTTTATGCGATTTTTTTTGCATTCTGTTCTTCGGTGACATCAATTTGAAATGATTAAAAAAAGATAATGCGATATTTCATGAAAATGAAAGTAATTCAATGCAACAGTTCTTCGTAATAGTGTTGAGTTGCATATTGCATTGTCGTGTGTCATTTTATACTGTTGTTTGTCGTTTGCAATTGTTGTTTATCGAATACAATTGTCATTTGTCTCCATCATAAAGCAAAACACACATATAACATTGCAGTACCCGAAGTCCGTAAAAAAAGTTTTCAAGTTTACGACTACATAACAGACAGGTAATACTCAAAGTATACTTCTTGGTAAAAAGTCTGATTATACATTGCGACAAAAATGTTTGAAAGATCACTGTTTACAGTATTCAACAAGCCATTGAACGAAGAAATATGTTTTTCGAATCATACGACTCATGAACTGAATGGAATTGCTTTCATGAAAACTGATGATATCGCGATTTCATAACTGACAGGTAATACTCAACAATACTCTCTTGGGTAAAAAGTCTTCTTAAACATTGCGACAGAAACGTTTGAAAGATCACTGTTAACAGTATCAACAAGCAATTGAACGAAGAAATGTTTTTCGAATCATGCGACTCGTGAACTGAATTTAATTGCTGTTGCGAAAACCGATGATATCGCGATTGCGATTCTAGTTAGGTTTTCGCACCTCGCAGTGCGAAAACCTATTGTTCTTCTTCTGTTTTATTTTTTTTATTATTATTTTTCTAACCTTTTTTTGTGAACGGCATATCACCATGATAGAAAAAAGTCACATTTCTGATTTTTTTACCAGTTTTGTCCTATAATCTGAATTTGATCCTAACGTTGAGAAAATTTTCATTTTTGTCTTAGTTTTGCCGCTAGGTGGCGTTTTGTAAAAATGACTAAGGGCTAATAACTCTGTTATTTGAGGTCCGATTCAAATGCGGTTTTTTGCATTGTGTTCCTTGTCAGAAACTTAATAAAATATGATACGTTTCAATTATTTGCGTATATAAAACTTTCGTGCTACAGGAGGTTGAAAGTTCGAATCTCGAAAAAACGATGAAATAAAGGTAGGTCTACGAAAAAAGTCCCCATTTTTTTCAGAGATGAGATAGGAGAATTTTGTTTGTTGCATATGATTTGCAAGACATATACGCACAAAATATATAGTGTGGCGATTTTGAGAAATGCATGGTTTGTCCACAGTATGCGGTCAAACTTTACCAATATTTTCGAAAAATCAACATTTTCAAAGCATGACTTTTACGGTTATTTGCAGCTCCTGACTTTATTTTTTATTCAATCTTCATCATTATTTCACTGTTTATGCATTTTTATAAAACAAATAAATTCATAGAAAAAATATCAAGCATAATATGCAAAGGTCAAGGTCATATACCAATTATTATTATTTTTATCGGCATAAAATAGCTCCAAATCTAAAAATATTTTATAGAAAGTATATGAACAAAAGTTTTAGTCTGTGAAGAGATCTTTCCATTGGTGTTTAGTTTTTGAAGATCGGACTTCATTTGATCAAATGACCACAGTCCAAAGTTTGATCCTCTTATCAAACAATTGTATATCCATATATGTTTCCTCTTTTTTGCTGCTCCTGACTTTATTTTTTGTTCAATCTTCATCATTATTTCACTTTTTATGCATTTTTATAAAACGGATAAATTCATAGAAACGAAAATCAAGCATAATATGCAAAGGTCAAGGTCATATACAAGTTATTGTTATTTTTATCGGCATAAAATAGCTCCAAATCTAAAAATATTTTATAGAAAGTATATGAACAAAAGTTTTAGTCTGTGAAGAGATCTTTTCATTGGTGTTTAGTTTTTGAAGATCGGACTTCATTTGATCAAATGACCACAGTCCAAAGTTTGATCCTCTTATCAAACAATTGTATATCCATATGTTTCCTCTTTTTTGCTGCTCCTGACTTTATTTTTTGTTCAATCTTCATCATTATTTCACTGTTTATGCATTTTTATAAAACAAATAAAATCATAGAAAAAAGCAAGCATAATATGTCAAGGTCATATACCAATTATTGTCATTTTTATTTGCACAAAAAAGCCCCAAATCTAAAACGATCTAATATGATACGTTTCAATTTCTGTTGCTTAAAAAAGTGATTGAATTGCGAAAACCGATGATATCGCAATTCTGATTGCGATTCTAGTTATTATTATTTTTCTAACCCTTTTTTGTGAACGGCATATCACCATGATAGAAAAAAGCCAAAATTATGAAATTTTTACCAGTTTCTTATATTTATCTGAACTTGATCCTAACGTTGAGAAAATTTTCATTTTTGTCTTATTTTTGCCGCTAGGGGGCGCTTTGAAAAAAATCTACAAATGCTAATAACTCTGTTATTTGAGGTCCGATTCAGATGTGGTTTTTTGCATTGTGTTCCTTGTCAAAAGCCTAATCAAATATGATAGGTTTCAAAAATCTGCGTATATAAAACTTTTTGACTACGGAAGGTTGAAAGTTCGAACCTCGCAAAAAACAGTGAAAATGAGGGTAGGTCTACGAAAAAAGTGCCCATTTTTATTGGAATTGAGATAAAAGAATTTTGTTTGTTGCATATGATTTGCAATACATATACGCACAAAATATATGGGGTGGCGAATTCGGGAAATGCATGGTTTGTCCAAAGAACGCGGTCAAACTTAACCAATATTTTCGAAAAATCAACATTTTCAAAGCATGACTGTTAAGAGTTTTTGCAGCTCCTGACTTTATTTTTAGTTCAATTTCTATGTAATTTTCACATTTAATGTAAAACTATGTTCTAAAGTGTCAAATAATATAAAAAGTAAAAATGCATTGTAAAGGTCAAGGTCATATTAGGATAATTGTATATCAATTCGGCTTGAAATAGCTCAAAATCACAAAACAATTCATAAACAATATATGAACAAAAGATTTAGTTTTAGAAAAGTTCTTTCTAATGATGTTTAGATTTTGAAGATCGGACTTGATTTGGTCATTTTACGACAGTCCAAAGTTTGATCTTTTTTTCGAATAATTGTAAATCAGGTTTTATGTTTCAAATTCTGATACATAAGAATAAAAAGTTTGATTTGTGCGACTAGTATAATTGAATGAACTATTTGCTGCTTTGCTAGGTACCTTATGGTAAAATTTTAATCTATTTTCTTTCTTATTTTGCCGCTAGGGAGCGCTTTTCTTGAAGTCATTCTTTTGCTTATAACTCAAAAAGTTGAAGTTCGGTTCGAATGCGGTTTTTTGCATTCTGTTCCCTGTTGATAGCCTAATAAAATATGATAGGAATCGAGAGTCCGTGTGGCTGAAAGCTTTTGAGCTACGGAAGGTTGAATGTTCGAACCTCGCAAAAAACAATAAAAAAAAACCTGTGCAAATGAGGGTAGGTCTACGAAAAACCTATCCGTTTTTTTTTTAGAAATCAGATTGAAGAATTCCGTCTCCTGCATACCATTTGAAAGACGTATACACACAAAATATATGGGGTGGCGAATTGAAGAAATGCGTGGTTTGTCCACTAGAAACGGTCAAACTTCACTTAAATTTAGGAAAAATTATAATTCCAAAAACATGATTTTTTTGTCGCTCCTGACTTAATGTTTTGTTTATTCGTCATGAAATTTTTACACGTTATGGTTTTTAAGTTTGAAAGGGCCTCACAATTAAAAAGTTAACAAAACATTGAAAAGGTCAAGGTCATATTATGATAAGTGTGTTTTTATTCGGCCACAAAGTGCTCCAAATCTAAAAAATATTTCATTGAGAGTATATGAACAAAAGTTTTAGTTCTAAATAGTTCTTTCGTATAATGTTTAGTTTTTGAAGATCGGACTTGATCTGTTCATTTTACGGCAGTCCAAAGTTTGATCCTTTTTTGGAATAATTGTTAATCAGTTTTTATGCTTGAAATTGTGATATATAAGAAAAAGAATGTTCGACTAGTGCGACTTATATACTTGTTTGAACTATTTGCTGTTTTTGCAATTTTGTTTCTCATTTTGCCGCTAGAGGGCGTTTTGCTTAAAATCACTTTTTTGCTTATAACTCAAAACGTTAAAGTCTGATTTTTATGCGATTTATTCAGCATTTTGTTCCTTGTTGACAGCACCAAAAATGTGATGGATTTCAAAGGATAGGGTATGGGAAAATATTTGCGCTAGAAGAGTTTGAATGTTCAAACATTGCCAAAAAAAAAAAAAAAAAAAAAGGTGCTAATGAGAGTAGGTCTTCAAAAAACCTTTTCGTTCTGTTTCATATTGAAAATTGTGGCTGAGTTGAAATAAAGTGTTCAAGTTGATTACGTTAAAAGCGAAAACCGAGATACCGCTTGCGGTTCTAGTTAGGTTTTCGCACCTCGCAGTGCGAAAACCTATTGTTCTTCTTCTGTTTTATTTTTTTTTTTTTTTTTTTTTTTTTTATTATTTTTCTAACCCTTTTTTGTTAACGGCAAATCTCCGTGATCAGAAAAGCCACATTTATGAAATTTTAATCAGTTTTTACCAAGTATTTGAAGATGATCCTAACGTTGAGAAAATTTTCATTTATGTCTTACTTTTCCCGCTAGGGGGCGTTTTGTATGAAATTTATTAATGGCTAATAACTCAGTTATTTGAGGTCGGATTCAAATGCGGATTTTTGCATTCTGTTCCTTATTGATAGCCTCATAAAATATGATAGATTTTGAGGGTGCGAGTCGCTGAAAGTATTTGAGCTTTAGAAGGTTGAAAGTTTGAACCTCGCAAAAAACTGCGCAAATGAGGGTAGGTCTACGAAAAACCTATCCATTTTTGTTAGAGATCAGATAGAAGAGTTCTGTTTGCTGCAAATGATTTGCAAGATATATACGCACAAAATATATGGGATGGCAAATTTAATAAATGCATGGTTTGTTCTCTAGAAACGGTCAAACTTCACTAAATTTTAGGAAAAATTAAATTTTCAAAAACATGTTTTTTGTCGCTCCTGACTTTATATTTCGTTCATTCTTCATGATATTTTCACAAGTTATGTATTATTATGTTTGAAAGGGCCTCACAATTAAAAAGTTTAAAAATGAATGAAAAGGTCAAGGTCATATTACGATAATTGTGTTTTTATTCGGCCCGAAATACCTTCCAAAACTAAAAATATTTCATGAAGAGTTTATGGACAAACTATTTTGTTCCTGAAGAGCTCTTTCCAGTGATCTTTAGTTTTTGAAGATCGGACTTGATTTGGTCATTTTACAGCAGTCCAAAGTTTGATCCTTTTTTGGAATAATTGTTAAACCGTTTTTATGCTTCAAATTGTGATATATCAGAAATAGAATGTTCGACTAGTGCGACTTGTATACTTGATTGAACTATTTGCTTCATTACTAGGTACCTAATGGTAAAATTTTAATCAATTTTGTTTCTCATTTTGCCGGTAGAGGGCGCTTAGCTTGAAAGCACTCTTCTACTTATAACTAAAAAACTTAAAGTCTGATCCAAATGCGGTTTATTGCATTATGTTCCTTGTTGATAGCCTAATAAAATATGATAGTTACTAGGTATGAATGGCTGAAACTTTTTGAGCTACCAGCGGAAGGTTGAAAGTTCGAACCTCACAAAAAACTGTGCAGATGAGGGTAGGTCTACCAAAAACCTATTCATTTTTGTTAGAGATCAGATAGAAGAATTCGATTAGCAGCAAATGATTTGCAAGACATATACGCACAAAATATATGGGGTGGCGAATTTACGAAATGCATGGTTTGTCCTCTAGAAACGGTCAAACTTCACTAAAATTTAGGAAAAATTAAAATTTCAAAAACATGTTTTTTGTCACTCCTGACTTTATTTTTAGTTCATTCTTCATGATATTTTCACAAGTTATGTATTGTTATGTTTGAAAGGACCTCACAATTAAAAAGTTAAAATGAAATTGCAAAGGTCAAGGTCATATTGCGATTATTGTGTTTTTATTCGGCTCCAAATAGCTCCAAAACAAAAAATATTTCATTGAAAGTATATGATCAAAAGTTTTAGTTCTTAAAAAGCCCTTTCTAGTGATGTTAAGTTTTTGAAGATCGGACTTGATTTCGTCATTTTACAGAAGACCAATATTTGATCCTCTTTAGAACAATTGTAAATCAGTTATATAAGGAATAGAAGGTTTGACTAGTTTGACTTGTATACTTGATTGAACCATTTGCTGCATTGCTAGGTACCTAATAGAAAATGTTTACTCAATTTTGTTTCTCGTTTTGCCACAAGGGGGCGCTTGGCTTGAAATCACTCTTTATATCTAAAATAATTGAAGTCTGATTTTATGCCATTTTTTTGCATTCTGTTCCTTGGTGACATCAATTTGAAACAACACTAAAAATTAATCGGATATTTCATGAAAATGATAGTATTTCTATGCAACATTAGTTGAGTGGCATAATACATTTTCGCGTGTTATTTTAAACTGGTGTTTGTCATTTACAATTCTTGTTTATCGAGTACAATTGTCGTATGTCGCCATCATAAAGCAACACACACATATAATTTTGCAGTACCCGAAGTCCATAAAAAAAGTTTTCAAGTTTGCGACTACATGACAGACAGGTAATACTTAAAAGTATTCTTCTTGGTAAAAGGTCTGCTTAAACATTGCGACAAAAATGTTTGAAAGATCGCTGTTAACAGTATTCGACAAGCAATTGAACGAAGAAATATGTTTTTCGAATCATGCGACTCGTTAACTGAGGTAAATTGCTTTTGCGAAAACCGATGATATCGCGATAGCGATTCTAGTTTTATTTTTGTTCTTCGACTAAAATTGTGGTTGCTATGGTAACGGAAATAGTGAAAATATGGCAAAAATGGGATCCCGCGATAACTAAGCAAGCTAACTTGATGAAACTTGCTATATGACTAGATGGCAATGTGTAGATTATGCCTATTTTATTTTTGTTCTTCGACTAAAATTGTGGTTGCTATGGTAACGGAAATAGTGAAAATATGGCAAAAAATGGGTTCCCGCGATAACTAAGCAAGCTAACTTGATGAAACTTGGTATATGACTAGATGGCAATGTGTAGATTATGCACGTCATTTTATTTTTGTTCTTCGACTAAAATTGTGGTTGCTATGGTAACGGAAATAGTGAAAATATGGCAAAAAATGGGATCCCGCAATAACTAAGCAAGCAAACTTGATGAAACTTGGTATATGACTAGATGGCAATGTGTAGATTATGCACGTCATTTTATTTTTGTTCTTCGACTAAAATTGTGGTTGCTATGGTAACGGAAATAGTGAAAATATGGCAAAAAATGGGATTGATTACCATATTGAGTCAAGGTGGAGCCGGTAGGGGACTTTATGTGTTGCATACAACACCAGTTACTTGTTATGTTTGAAAGGGCCTCACAATTAAAAAGTAAAAAATAAATTGAAAAGGTCATATTACAATTATTGTGTTTTTATTCGGCCACAAATAGCTGCAAAACTAAAAATATTTCATTGAGAGTATATGAACAAAAGTTTTAGTTCTTAAAGAGCTCTTTCCAGTGATGTTTAGTTTTTGAAGATCGGACTTGATTTAGTCATTATACGGCAGTCCAAGGTTTGATCCTTTTTTGGAATAATTATAAATCAGGTTTTATGCTTCAAATTGTGATATATAAGAATAAAAAGTTTGACTTGTGCGACTAGTATACTTGATTGAACTATTTGCGGCATTGCTAGGTACCTAATGGTAAAATTTAAATCAATTTTCTTTCTCATTTTGCCGCTAGGGGGCGCTTTTTTTGAAATCATTCTTTTGCTTATAACTCAAAAAGTTGAATTCCTATTTGAATGTGTTTTTGTTTTTTTAGCTCACCTGAGCACGTGTGCTCAGGTTGAGCTTTTAGGATCGATGAATGTCCGTCCGTCCGTCGTCCACAATTTGTTCGTTTGCACTCTAGCATCTTCATTTTATGAGCAATTATCTTCAAACTTTAAAACAATGTTTATGACCATAAAATCTCGGCCAAGTTCGATTATGGCTGATATCGGAACATTAGGTCAGGAGTAATGCCCCTTTTAAATTCAAAAAAGCCAGATTTCACATTGTTTGCACTCTAGCATCTTCATTTCATGAGCAATTATCTTAAAACTTTATATCAATGTTTATGACATAAAATCTTGGCCAAGTTCGATTATGGCTGATATCGGAACATTAGGTCAGGAGTTATGCCCCTTTTAAATTCAAAAAAGCCAGATTTCACATTGTTTGCACTCTAGCATCTTCATTTCATGAGCAATTATCTTAAAACTTATATCAATTTTATGACATAAAATCTGGCCAAGTTCGATTATGGCTGATATCGGAATATTAGGTCAGGAGTTATGCCCCTTTTAAAATTCAAAAAAGCCAGATTTCACATTGTTTGCACTCTAGCATCTTCATTTCATGACAATTATCTTAAAACTTATATCAATATTTATGACCATAAAATCTCGGCCAAGTTCGATTATGGCTGATATCGAAATTAGGTCAGGAGTTATGCCCCTTTTAATATTCAAAAAAGCCAGATTTCACATTGTTTGCACTCTAGCATCTTCATTTCATGAGCAATTATCTTCAAACTTTATATCAATGTTTATAACCATAAAATCACGACCAAGTTCGATTGTGGCTAATATCGTACCATTAGGTCAGGAGTTATGCCCCTTTAAATATTCAAAAAATGCCATATTTCAAGTTGTTTACACTCTAGCATCTTCATCTTTTGAGCAATCGTCTTCAAACTTTATGGCAATGCTTATGACCATAAGGTTTCGATTGAGTTCGATTATGGCTGACATTCATCAATTAGGTCAGGAGTTATGCCCCTTTTAATATTCAAAAAATGCCATATTTCACATTGTTTACACTCTAGCATCTTCATCTTTTGAGCAATCGTCTTCAAACTTTATGGCAATGCTTATGACCATAAGGTCTCGACTGAGTTTGATTATGACTGAGATCAGTTGATTAGGTCAGGAGTTAAGCCCCTTTTAATATAAAAAAATGCCAGAAATCACTTTGTTTACACTCTAGCATCTTCATCTTTTTAGCAATCATCTTCAAACTTTTTGACAATGCTTCCTAAGGTCTCGATTGAGTTTTGGGAGACCGTCAAAAAAATTTTTTTCCTTTTTTTGCAATCATCTTCAAACTTTATGACATTGTTAATGACCATAATGTCTCAATTGAGTTCAATTGTGGCTGAGATGGGTCATTTAGGTCAGGAGTTATGCCCCTTTTAATACAAAAAATGCAAGATTTCACTTTGTTTATTCTCTACCAACTTCATTTTTTTAACAATCTTTTTTAAACTTTAAGACAATGTTTATGCCCATAATCTCACAATCGGGTTCAATTATAACTGATATTGTCTTGTAAATTTAGGAGTTATGCCCATTTCACCATAAAAAAAGCCAGATTTCACTTTTACACTCAAGCATCTTTATTTCTTAAGCAATCATCTTTCTCAGGTGAGCGACCAAGGGCCATCTTGGCCCTCTTGTTTTGCATTCTGTTCCCTGTTGATAGCCTTATAACATATGATAGGATTGGAGGGTCCGTGTGGCAGAAAGCTTTTGAGCTTCGGAAGGTTGAATGTTTGAACCTCGCAAAAAAAAACAACTGTGCAAATGAGGGTAGGTCTACGAAAAACTTATATGTTTTTGTTAGAGATCAGATAGAAGAATTCCGTCTCCAAAGTGCTCCAAAACTAAAAATATTTCATTAAGAGTATATGAACAAAAGTTTCAGTTCATGAAAAGCTCTTTCCAGTGATGTTCAGTTTTTGAAGATCGGACTTGATTTGGTCATTTTACGGCAGTCCAAGGTCCTTTTTAGAAAAATTGTAAATCAGTTTATATGCTTCAAATTGTGATATATAAGAAACTGAATGTTTGACTAGTGCGACTTGTATACTTGATTGAACCATATGCTGCATTGCTACATACCTAACAGTAAAATTTTAATCAGTTTTGTTTCTCATTTGGCCGCTAGGGGGCGCTTGGCTTGAAATCAATCTTTGTAACTAAAAAAATTGAAGTCGGATTTTTATGCGATTTCTTGCATTCTGTTCCTTGGTTACATCTATGATGAAACGACACTCCAAAATTAATGCGATTTTTCATGAAAATGATAGTTATTCAATGCAACATTAGTTCGTAATAATATTGAGTATCATGTCACATTGTTGTGTGTCATTTTATACTATTGTGTGTCGTTTGCAATTGCTGTTTATCAATTACAATTGTCTTTTGTCACCATCATAAAGCAACGTGGCACTCACCGAATTCTGTTTGCGACTACATTACTGACAGGTAATACTCAAAAATATTCTTTTGGGAAAAGGTCT
The DNA here is from genome assembly GCA_021229015.1 of Solen grandis. NCBI lineage: Eukaryota > Metazoa > Mollusca > Bivalvia > Adapedonta > Solenidae > Solen > Solen grandis. The sequence continues at coordinate 12,580,767 of CM037786.1, read as the reverse complement.
GCTTAAACATTGCGACAAAAATGTTTGAAATGTTTGTTAACAGTATTCAACAAGCCATTGAACAAAGAAATGTTTTTCGAACTGAATGACATTGCTTTCGCGAAAACCGATGATATCGCGATAGCGATTCTAGTTTCAACTTATTTCTACTTTATTTCTGATGTATGGTCTGCTAGAAGCTTCAAATAATTTTTTTATTATAAGAATTGAATGATATTGTCTTTATTTAATAATTTGACTTGACTATTTCAGTTTACTGTTGCTTTGACAGTATTTCAGTTATATAATCAGTCCAGCTAATTACAGGTAGAGGAAGACCCTGAATGCACGGAGGCATCTGGGTAGAACCACCGACCTACCGCAAGCCAGCTGGAAGGCTTCCTCGCATGAAAATCAAAATGACCCTGTCGGGATTTGAACTCATGCAGTTAGGGGCTGAGTGAGTGTTAAAGTCAGCGACTTTACCCTCTTGGCCACGGAGGCCCCCTTTATTTCATTTCAGATTTAATGGATTGATCAGAGTGTTAAAATGTAATATATTAAAATAATATTTTTTCATAAACTTTTTTGTTAACTTTGAGGAATAAATAACCAGCTTTTTTTTTTGGTTTGAAATTTAAGATGCTTAGGTGTGAGCATTTTTATGAAAGGTTGGAATTTAAGTGGGTTAGGTTTCACATAATGATTTACAAGGTTATTTTCTGGTGAATATTATATCAGTGATGCTTGAAATATGAGAAAGAGCTTTGTTTTCACCTGTGATGTTAAGTTTATTGTCAACTTTTTCTACAAATGACATTTCTGAAACAGCTGAGCTAAGGTTAATATGAATTATGATAGATTATTCTTGGATAATTCTTCACTAAAATTACTGCAATAAACTTCATCTGTGCAAAATTGAAGTTCAGCCTGGACAACCAAACAATTCTCAATAGGTCTCCAAAAAGGTTGTTTATCAAAATTAAAGTGTAAGATGTCAAACTATGTCCCCGCCCTCCCCCCCCTTTTTACACAAACACACACGCGCACGATGCGCTTTGAATATCGCGGTTTTCAATATGAATTCGCTATTTACATCAGTGTATATGTATCAAAATATTCACATTCAAATAAATTTAATGTTTACTATCAATGTTGTTACGAATAAAAATCCATTATACTATAAAAGGACAAGGTTACCAACTTCAGCAGCATACTAAAGGACACCCATCAGGAATTAGTGTCAAAATATCTATGAAAAATGTGTCCATCGGTAATATTGGCGAGTTCTCACTGTCAACGGATAATTGATCATCATAACTGTTCATAAGAAATAAAAATATAATTATTTTTAATGTATGAAATGTCAAGATTTCGACTGGGGATGAAGTGATTTAACCACATTCGAACCTTGATCAACGGAAGTGAACCTATGAGGTCAGCACTTTTAAATAGATGTTGCGATTTGTTTATGTACAGAACGGAATGGAAAGAGTATTCCAAAAGTATTCGTGTTTTAACAAATATATTCTGAACACTCTTTTTCTCAGTCGGAGTTGACCTTCTTGAGCGATAAGTCATAGATGTAGGTCTGGGTTCACTTCCATTGATCGAGATTCCATTGGTTTAAAATAGCTAAATCGCAAGTAAAAATCATGAAATTTAAGGCATTAAAAATAATAATATCTTTTTTTTTCATGTAAGCAGTTATGAAGGAAAATTTATTTGCTGAAAGTTAGAACACTCCAATATTATCGATGAGCACATTTTTAATTGATTTTTGACACTTATTCCCGATGGGTGCCCTTTAGCATCCTGCTGAAGTTGGTAACCTTGTTGTTTATTAAATATAGATTATCAAGACTTTTTATAGCTCACCTGAGCAAAGCTCAGGGTGAGCTATTGTGATCCCGTGAGTGTCTGTCGTGCGGTGTGCGTCTTGCGGCGTCAACAATTTAGTGTTTACACTCTATCACCTTTATTTCTTAAGCAAACATCTTCCAACTTTAAGACAATGTTTATGACCATAATGTCTCGATTGAGTTCGATTATGGCTGAGATCGGTCAATTAGGTCAGGAATTATGCCCCTTTTAATATTAAAAAAATGTCAGATTTCATGTTTACACTCTAGCATCTTCATCTTTTGAGCAATCATCTTCAAACTTAATGACAGTGTTTATGACAATAATGTCTCGATTGAGTTTGATTATGGCTGAGATCGGTCAATTAGGTCAGGAGTTAAGCCCCTTTTAACCCTTTCCCTCATATATATACTCATTTTGACGCCCTCAATAGGTATCACATAAAGCCTGATCTGCAGAAAATCACAGTTAAACCTTACCAAATTTAATTATAAAGTCCTCATTTCCAGACCACTGAGGAGCAGCGAACAGCATAAAACCTGATCAGCCTGCGACTTATTCACAGGCTGATCTGGTTTCATGTTGTTCGCATAGGTCTTTTCTTGGTGTCCCCTATGAGGGAAAGGGTTAATATAAAAAAAATGCCAAATTTCACTTTATTTACACTCTAACATCTTCATCTTATGAACAATCTTCTTCAAACTTTATGACAATGTTTATGACCATAATGTCTCAATTGAGTTTGATTATGGCTGAGATCCGTCAATTAGGTCAGGAGATATGCCCCTTTTAATATTAAAAAAATGCCAGATTTCACATTGTTTACACTTTAGCATCTTCATCTTTTGAGCAATCATCTTCAAACTTTATGGCAATGCTTATGACCATAATATCTCGATTGAGTTTGAATATGGCTGAGATCGGTCAATTAGGTCAGGAGTTATTTTTATACATTGTTAATGACAATAATGTCTTAATTGAGTTAATAAAAAAATGCAAGATTTCACTTTGTTTGACTCTCTACCATCTTCATCTTTTTAAACAATCTTTTTTAAACTTTAAGACAATGTTTATGCCCATAATCTCGCTATCAGGTTCAATTATAACTGATATCAACTAGTTAATTTAGGCGTTATGCCCTTTTCACCATAAAAAAAGCCAGATTTCACTTTGTTTACACTCTAGCATCTTTATTTCTTAAGCAATCATCTTTCTCAGGTGAGCGATCAAGGGCCATCTTGGCCCTCTTGTTATTGATACAGACATGGATGATAAAAATTAGCATTATTTGCATATTGAGGGGTGGGGGACCATAAGGTCCTGTCCTCAAGTATCCCCATTTATTTTATACTGATGAAGTACTGTGTTCTATCAGTGAGATAAAGTCCATATCCCCAGTGTGATGGGACTACTTTTTTAGCTCACCTGAGCATAGCTCAGGGTGAGCTTTTGGGATACTTGATTGTCCGTCGTCCGTCAACAATTTTGATGTTTACACACTAGAGGCCACAATTTTGATCCAATCTTCCTCAAACTTGGTCAGAATGTTTGTCTTGATGATATCTTGAACCCTTTCGAAAATGGGTCAGGTTGGATCAAAAAGTAGGTCAGTAGGTCAAATCTTAGAAAAATCTTGTTTACACACTAGAGGCCACAATTTTGATCCAATCTTCCTCAAACTTGGTCAGAATGTTTGTCTTGATGATATCTTGAACCCTTTCGAAAATGTGTCAGGTTGGATCAAAAAGTAGGTCAGTAGGTCAAATCTTAGAAAAATCTTGTTTACACACTAGAGGCCACAATTTTGATCCAATCTTCCTCAAACTTGGTCAGAATGTTTGTCTTGATGATATCTTGAACCCTTTCGATAATGGGTCAGGTTGGATCCAAAAGTAGGTCAGTAGGTCAAATCTTAGAAAAACCTTGTTTACACATTAGAGGCCACAATTTTGATCCAATCTTCCTCAAACTTGGTCAGAATGTTTGTTGAATCTTGAACCCTTTCGAAAATGGGTCAGGTTGGATCAAAAGTAGGTCAGTAGGTCAAATCTTAGAAAAATCTTGTTTACACACTAGAGGCTACAATTTTAATCCAATCTTCCTCAAACTTGGTCAGAATGTTTGTCTTGATGATATCTCGAACCAGTTTGAAAATGGGCTGGGCCGGACCGAAAAGTAGGTCAATAGGTCAAATCTTAGAAATATCTTGTTTACACACTAAAGGCCACAGTTCAGGAGTGTCCCTTTAATGTTTAAATTTGTGTGTTAAAGCCATACTATCTCTCAGTCAAGTATGACTTCAAATTTTAACCACAGGCACTGTTTTGTTCATTGAACTGAAATGATGTCATAGATTATGTATTCTGACAGTACAACTATGCTATAATTTAGTAACTTGTACAGGCAATGAAGGCAATTTTTTCAGGTGAGCGTCTTTAGGGCCATCTTGGCCCTCTTGTTTACTTATAAAGGAAATGTAGCAGCAGTAAGCATAAAATAAGAAGAAAATTTATTTGTTTTGAGTGGATATGGGTTATATCTCATCTCAAAATCATACAATTTTCACTGTTTCACTCGCGCTATATGCTCATGAAAATATGAAATTGTATCACTACATTAACCCTTTCCCTCATAGAGGATACCATGAAAAGACCTATGCGAACAGCATAAAACCAGATCAGCCTGGTAACTTGCAGGCTGATCAGGTTTTATGCTGTTCACTGCTCCTCAGTGGTCTGGAAATGAGGACTTTATAATTAAATTTGGTAAGGTTTAACTGTGGTTTTCTGCAGATCAGGCTTTATGTGATACCTATTGAGTGCATGAAAATGAGTCTGTATGAGGGAAAACATAACCCATATCCATTCAAAACAAACAAATATCCTCTATGTACTCCATATATAGACACATTTTGACACATTTGCAAACACTGAGCAGGAGGAACTGTCAGATCAGAGTCTCCTATGTTTGCTCCTACAAGTCTGCCTGGCAAAAACACCCCACAAAAAAATTGTTTTATATACCCATTTCAGGTTCAATAAATTGATATTAAGACAGTTATAAATATTTTCATGAATATTCATGAGATGAATGGTTAAGCATGTGTGAAAGAGGAAGAATTGGGCACTTTGAGATCTTGAGAGTACATTAAGCTCAGAAACCTTTTTTCTATGCAAAGTACATGATGTGAGTAATTCCGAAACTAAAATATAACTGCTTCTTTATTCCTATTTAGCTACTATAGTTACTTTAATTCCTGTGTATAGATTATAGCTATTATGAATATTCATACATATGTAAATTAACCCTTACCATGCAAAATTTCTTAATTGAACTTATCCTTTTTTTTTCATTATGGACTGTACCATTTAAGTTTCATATTGAGGCCTGTTCTTTGACGATAAAGGTGAGGAAGGATGAACAGTTGCTGGAAGAGAGGTTTTCTCTGTCTCCCTTTTGTGACAGTCATTTAGATTAAACTTTATTTTACATTGATTGGGACTCTCTCTCTCTCTCTCTCTCTTTCTCTCTCTCTCTCTTTCTTTTGTCCTTCCCAATCCCATCTCATTATCTATCCATCCATCTATGCTATGTTTATATCTATTTACATATCTTTCTGTCTTTCTTTCTCATCTCTCTCTACTAATTTTCTCTCCCTTATTTCATTTATTTCCCCTGATTGTAAGACGCAGTGTCCTTGACACGAGGTCCATGAGGATTATGGTTTCCAATGTTACACTGCTTGTCACTGAAGGTAAAGAAAAATCAAAGCTGATTAGCGACATGCACGTGATCCACTAAAATCAGGTTTATCTCAAGCTGTAAACTGGAAGTGCTTAATCGAAAAGCCAGTCAAATAAGATGAAATAAAAGGTGTATCCTGTGTTACTTACCCTGTGTCTGGCTGTCAACTTGGGGATGGCTACCAATCAGTAACTTAAATAATTATTGGCAGATTCTATTGAAATTTGGTGGATAGATTGGTAGAGTTTGGCATTGGTTTGAATCTAGGACTGGAATAATATAGCCCAAGGGTGCTTACGTTAACTGAGAAATGTTCCTGCCTGGAAGGGATGTCCTCATCTTGGGAAACACACACACACCCCAGTCTACAACTGACTACAAAGATTAGATCTTTCTCTCACCATATACATTTTAAGAATTAAAAGAAAATCTTTTATTGATTTAACTGATTTTGAAATTTTGGAAACGTGTTTTTGGCTGTATCATCATGTATTTGTACTGGCTCTGGTGGCCAAATGGATAGAGCGCCTGCCTTTAAACTGGAACACCATGGGTTTGATTCCTGCCAACATACCAAATGGTACAGGTACATTGGTGGTCTTCTTAGGGATAATTCCAGTATCAGGATAATATGACTGGATGTGGTACCATACCATTTGTCTATGGCGTGATATTTGCAATGTGGTAGCATTTTCTTCTTTCTTTTGTAGACAAAATGTCTCAAAATGACTAAGATACTGTTGGTTGGATGTTAAATTCAAGGAAACAAACTGGTATCAATATTTTTAATTTTATATCATCAGCATGATTTATTATGTTATATATTTCATGGATATGGAACTTATATATTTTAAAGTTAAAACTTAAATCTGAAAATTAGTTTGCTAAATGCCCATTATGCTTCAGCCATACCTCAATTGTTTTGTAGTCATCCAAAAAATATACATCTGTTAAACATCCTAGCACTTAGATTCGTATTTGTATTTTGAGAGGTACTATATCAAACTACATCAAAACAAACAAAAATCCAGCTATTTTCTTGGTTGCCGTGTCCTTATAATTATGTCCTGATTAGCTTGTCAAATTGATTTGCCGCAGGTTCCTTCTGCAACTCCATCAACCATAATGACATTACAATCGTGTAAGTGAAGTAAATAGTCAGACAAACTATAGTCTTGTCACAAATCATGCTCATGTTGGATAGATTTTCACTTTTCCTGAGGCAGGACTTGACCTGAAGTGATATTTGGGATGAAGATGATGACTACCCTCTTGAGACTGCTAATGTTGTTTACTGACAGTCGACTTCAAGTTCTTTCATGTAATGAGCCTTAAATATATACTTCTGCTTCATGTTGTTAAGTGGGAGCATTACTGGAATCAAACATGATGCCATCTGTCCCATCCCATCCATCTTATTCATTCTTGACCTGTTCAATCATTTGCTTGGCTCTTACATTTAATGTCTTGACCTGTTCTATCATTTGCTTGGCTCTTACTTTTAATGACTTGACCCGTTCAATCATTTGCTTGGCTCTTACATTTAATGTCTTGACCCGTTCTATCATTCGCTTGGCTCTTACATTTAATGTCTTGACCCGTACTGTCATTCGCTTGGCTCTTACATTTAATGTCTTGGCCCGTTCTATCATTCGCTTGGCTCTTACATTTGATGTCTTGGCCCGTTCTGTCATTTGCTCGGCTCTTACATTTAATGTCTTGGCCCGTTCTATCATTTGCTTGGCTCTTACATTTAATGTCTTGACCCATTCTATCATTCGCTTGGCTCTTACATTTAATGTCTTGGCCCATTCTATCATTTGCTTGGCTCTTACTTTTAATGTCTTGACCTGTTCTATCATTTGCTTGGCTCTTACTTATAATGTCTTGACACATTCTATCATTATATCATTTTGACTGGATCTTACTTTTTATGTCTTCATCCTTCTGTCATTTGCTTGGCTTTTACTTTAATGTCTTTTCTTTCTTTTATTGTCTTCTTGTCCTTCCAGTTGTGCTGATCTAGTGACTCCTCCTATCTATGTCAGGTTATTGCTTCACCATTAGGGGAATTTCTGCTATTTGTTATGCTTCCACAACCAAACAAGAGCGTTGGGAGCACTATATGGTTGCCATTATCAGACAAATAAAGGCTTTGTGAGGATTCATCATGAGTATTATCCATAATGTTAACATTTAATAATTCTTAGTGTGAACTTCACATGCTATCTAAAAATAAAAATGGTTCACCAATGTCTGTATGGCTCAGGAGCTAATTAAAATGTACTGCAACAGATTTAGACAAGAAAATGTCTTCATTAGCCACCAATCAATGATTTACAATAATTTTGTTTACAATGATTTAAGGAAAATCAGATGCAATTGGGTGTGATTGCTTAAAATGTCAACCCTTAAGAACTATTATTTCAACCTTTGTAGCACCTTGCCTGGAGTTAACATTTTAGGCTGTCACACCCAATGGAATCTGATGGATTTTTGTCTCTCTTGTTCCAGCTAGGTCCCCATTGCTTTGCAATCTAAATATATATTTACAGTACCATCTGCTGGTTACTTAATCAAATAGGATGAAGATAAGAGGAATCTGTTTCTTGATCAAGCAGATAAATGGGTGGGACAAAGTTTGACTCCTATCTGAAGATGGAAATGCCATCATCATTGGTCTCATGTCATAAATATTGGATGTTTTGTTGTAGACACTTGCTTATCTTTCCTTATCTTTAGATAGATAACAATCTAGATTGTGTAGTACAAGAAACTTTTTAGCAGCTTGACAGTTAGTTCTATTTTCTGAAGGGAAAAGCTTTTAGATGCAGGCATACATTTTACAAAACATCTAAAGTTGAGATTTTCCTCAGCTCATTTATTTTAAACCTTAACCGTTTTATTCTCCAATATAGACAGAGAGTAGGAAATTTGCATATTGAAGGCTTGGTGTTATGGTAACTATATATAGATGCAGTTTCACTAATTTTGTATGCACCATTTTGGGTATGTTCTTCTAGACAGTGATTTCTAATACAGCCAAAACCCAGAGGTAGTGTAAATGAATATGGATTCAAAGGTTGTGGGTTTGAACTTGATTGAGTCCTAGAATATTTCATGGTCTTTCTAGACACAAAGTACTGGTCCAACACAGGAATTGTCAAACAAAGAAAATTTTAATATGTATTAACTTATTTCCTCAAGAGGTCTGAATTTTAATTCGTTGAATTTGAGATGCATGTTAATTGTGGTAAAAAAAAACATTCATTCCTCTATTTCTTTTATTGAAATATGTTCTGATAAATTTTAAATAAAACTTAATGAAAGATAATGTTAAGTTCATAATTGAGGACATTTCTCCAAAATATGAGCCCAGATGCACTGAATATTTATCATAGCTTAATTACTCTGTAAAAACTTCAGTTACAGCTTTCCTGTTTGAATACAAACACATCCTGAAAATGCTGCCACCATGCACAAAGTGGCTTAATTAATGCCCCAAACTGGTGTGTGTGCCCTATAGCATGCCAATGGCCCTGTTTGTTAGTCAGTCAGTCCTTCACGCTTTTCTTGTTTCCTCTTGTCCACTCTCTAAGTCAAACATTTTTTAAAAATATTTACCAAACTTGTTGAAAATGTATGAATGTATAAAATTTAGGTCAAGTTCAATAAATAGCAAAATTGTCCAAGGCACTTGAGAGATTATAGCCAAAATTGCTTATTTAAGTGTCAGTCCACACAAAATCCACAACTTTATTTAACTTTTGGTAATCAATGCACTTCTTAGAAAAATACTTCATTAACATGGAAAACTTAAATAGAATAAATAAATTCAAAATAGATATTAAGATCGGTAGATAAGGAATATTTCCAACATTTGTATCTTACAAAGTATCTTAAGTATAGTCCATGCTGCAACAGGAAATAACTTATTACACTACATAGGTGAAAAATATGTTACTCAATAGCTAAAACATTAAAAAATCTTTACTTTTTTACTTATATGCTATGCTATTCCACCCCCCACCTCCCACCTCCCCTAACCCTGTCTGACAGCTTAATGTTGAGCCCTTAAAATTCTGACTGTGTCGGTGTTCTAGTCTCCCTTGATTGGGAGTAGTCCCAGGCCTGGTAGTCCCTGCAGTGTCAGGTGATTGAGCTGGTATCATGCCACTTCTCTACATCATTTCTCTTAACCCTTTCCCTCATAGAAGAAACCATGAAAAGACCTATGCGAACAGCATAAAACCAGATCAGCCTGCGAGTTACATCAACCTGCGAGTAACTCGCAGGCTGATCAGGTTTTATGCTGTTCGCTGCTCCTCAGTGGTCTGGAAATAAGGATTTTGTAATTAAATTTGGTAAGGTTTAACTGTGGTTTTCAGCAGATCAGGCTTTATGTGGTACCTATTGAGTGCGTCAAAATGAGTCTATATGAGGGAAAGGGTTAAATAAGTCAGTCAACACTATATCTGTCTAATGAAGGCAGTGTCCTCTGATGTCTAAAAAATTGTCTATGGAACACTGATGACACAGTTCATTGCTTGATGGTCAAGGTCACACTTTAAGGTTGAAGTATTGAAACTTGAATTTTGTGAAATTTTGTGAAATCAACACATTGATACCTTTATGAAACAATAGTGTCTAGTTTTACATTCAATAAAACTCTTTCCCAATTTTTCTGATGAATTTCAAAATCAAGAACTATAATTAGATATAAATCTTATTTCTGTATTTCCTAAAAGCAGTTTCAGTTTTATAAGTTTTCAAACATTTATACTTTCCCATTTCAATGATCATCTAAGATGGTAGTGATCAATCACACTGTAAGAAAATTTTAATTGCAGACCAAAAGATCTTTGTAGTTTGGGAAGTCTGCCGAGTTAAGTGGTCATTTATAAGCGGTCACATTATCTATCTCAGTAAAATGTACCACATTCCTCTTTATCTAACATCCCCAATAAAAGATAGTACCATATTACAAAAAAAATGCTTTTAAAATGAAAAAAAAAAAAAAAAATTTTTTTCCCAAATTAAAAATTGATTCATTTTGCCTTTTATATCTTTCAAATATTATATTTCATTCTGATATTCTCAAATAGGTTCATCAAGCACACTTAAGAAGAAACGCATGATTTACTGTCAGTAATTTTCTGTAGAAGTCATTATAGATCAGGCATGTGGGAGGGACTTTTATTTCATTTCAGTTTTATCAATGATATTTGAAGCACGATTTTTTATCTAGGGTTCAAGAAATATTTTCTCTTTGAAACTTTGGTTAACTGCTTGTAAACAGTTTGATAAATAACCTATGGTGTAGACAAGGTTAATGTGTCAATCACATGATATCCCAGGGTAGCTATTGGATAATCTGATGACTAATTTGCATAAATTTGCATAAATCAGTAAGGTTGATCATATTCTGACATGACTGGTACACAGTGTAAATCCATAAGTACATGCTCCATTGCAATGGGAAGCCACTCTTTTCTTGGTACATACCCCAAGTCATTGATTTGTTAACCCTTTCCCTCATAGAGGAAACCATGAAAAGACCTATGCGAACAGCATAAAACCAGATCAGCCTGCGAGTAACTCGCAGGCTGATCAGGTTTTATGTTGTTCGCTGCTCCTCAGTGGTCTGAAATGAGGATTTTGTAATTAAATTTGGTAAGGTTGAACTGTGGTTTTCTGCAGATCAGGCTTTATGTGGTACCTATTGAGTGCGTCAAAATGAGTCTATATGAGGGAAAGGGTTAATACAGACTGGTCCAATATAGTAAGATACCTTGTTTTGGACTTCTGAAACATATATGTTATAATTGATCTGTATTGTTGTATTTGCACCATGTTTGCATATATGACTATAAAGTGTCCCCAGTGGCAGAGTGGTT
>CM037786.1:12519184-12569184 GCA_021229015.1 Solen grandis | reverse complement strand
AGCCTTTTGGATACTCAGGGCATCATTACATGTCTGTGTGCAGTAATGGGTTGGCCAATGCTTTGAAGCAAACTCTGATTACTAAGCAGCATGACAGATTGTAAAAGAAAATTACATTTGATTCAATAAAAAAAGATATTCAGTAATGAAATTGCTTATAGTTTGAGGCATTTTTGTTGGGGTGGCACTTTATGGACAGCATTTTTAGCTTGTCCGTTTTTCAAGAAAAAAAAATTGAGGTATTTCATCACTCGGTTGTTGTTGGTGGTGGTGGTGTGGTCGTGAAAAACTTTAACCGTGGCCATAATTTTTAATAATAAACTATTAAACCGTCTGTCATCAAACTTCATATGCATGTTCACTATTACAAGGGCTTCATTCTCATCAAGGGCCATAACTCTTTGGTCCATTTTCACCTAATTTATCTCCCCCTTTTAACAAAAATCTGAACAGACATGCATTGGCATGCAATGCTGTTGTGATACTCTGTAACTGTGTGTGTGTGTTCAGATCCTAAATTTCCTGCAGTCAAGTTTAATGTCTTGTGGCTTCATGTTTATGCATCTTCCTCTGTGGCAAGGTTTGAAATAAATGGTAGTGAGTGAATTTCGTTGCTGAGTAATTAATTGCTTACAAGGAAAGTTTTTGTTTCAATAGATCATGGCTGTATGAAGCACTTCTGGAGCAATTTTAAGACAGTTGCAAACAAATGATCCTGTAAATCAGCACTGTAGGCATGTAACTGATGACAAACAGGAGTGTTTTTGTTTCCATGGAAATTAGGCTGAATATGTAACCAAATGTATTGTTGCATTTGAGGACCTTTAGGAAATTGCTACATAGAGCCAATTCTGTGCCACCCTGCCATTATTTAAATTATATAAGTCCAAGAATTGCTCGATTTGTAGTTATATTCAATTTTTTTTTTTTATGGTTAATGTTGACGATGATGATAACAATGATTAGTGATAATGATTGGTAATAATGATGCTGCTAGTGATGATTTTTTATGCTCTTCTGTATGATGATGATGGTGATAATGTTGATTGTTGCTTATCTCTGTGATGATGGTGATTATAATGGTGATTATTTTATATTTGTAAGATGACTGCATTTTGATGAAGCTGATGATGATGATAATGATGATGATGATTCTGTCTGTTGCTTATCTTGGAAGCAAAAACGGTCATTTTAGAGGAAATGATGAAACTGCGGTATGCCAGATATCTGCACAGGATCCTAGAGATAGAATACAGAGGCTGGCTTTTTCTGTTGTTTTTCTTCCTAGGCTTCAAGGATCAATGGGAATCTTGCTTGAACAAATCCTCAATGTAAATAAAACTGAGTGTACACAGAGTGGCAGAAATACCAGGAAAAGTCGAAACGTTCATACAGACGTTTCAGGAGAGACAACAAAAGTGCGTAAAAACATCTCTGTTTATATTGGCTGGCATCTTAGAAATTAGAATGTCTCATTTGCTGCAGATGTGGCCGTTGGTGTGATAAATTTGAATGTGAGAATGGACAGATTTGTATTTTAACCTGATGTAAGAAAAACCAAATCACAGAGTAGTTAGGTGTGTATTAATAGATCATATGAAGAAGCTGGGTAGAACCACTGACCTTCTGCAAGCCAACTGGAAGGCGTAATCACATGATGAGTGACCAGACTGGGACTTGAATCCACTTTGTTTAGGGGCCATTTAATGATAAACTCTTTGTTGAGCAGATGTTTGTTGTTGAAGGTCAGGTTTCACCAATCAAACAAAATTGCTGGTATTTTTAATGAATCTCACTGTAAAACCACATCAGCGTTCTGGTACATAAGTGTTTACATTATAAAAAAGAGTGTTACATGGTTTCTAGGAGAGCTTCACAAAGTGCTAGAGATTCTTGTTTTAACCAGGTTTTATTGGCAATTTCTACCTATATAAACCTTCCATTTGGTCTTCTGCTGTCAGTGCCACCCACTCTGTTATTCTGGCACGATTATTTTCTGACAAAATTGTAAACTATGAAGAATAGGGTAAGCTTTGAAGAACTATGACAAAGTGTGGAGTCTAAACTATGAAGACTTAGTCATTGTTAACTATGGCAAAGTATGGAGACTAAACTATGGAAACATTGTCATTGTAAACTATGGCAAAGTATAGAGACTAAAATGGGTAAACGATGGAGACTCTGTAAACTATGGAACTAAGGAGACTAAACTATGGAGACTTAGTCATTGTTAACTATGGCAAAGTATGTAGACTTAAAAAAACTATGGTAAAATATGGAGACTTCAGTCATCGTTAACTATGGCAAAGTATGAAGACTAAACTGTGGTAAACTATGGAGACTTAAGGCATTGTTAATTATGGCAAATTATGAAAACTAAACTGTGGTAAACTATGGAGACTTAAGGCATTGTTGATTATGGCAAATTATGAAAACTAAACTGTGGTATACCAAACTATGGAGACTAAAGGATGTTTAATTGCCTTTATCTTCTTTTTTGTTGAATTATCATTCTGTATTATATAGATGTTAATTTATCTTCAATATTAATAAGTCTTGATCATTGCCAAATCATTTAGATTTATGTATGAACATGTATCCAATAAATCAAAGAAAATTTTGGTAATTTCTTTTGATCAATTCAGTTGTTTTGTGTGGTGGAATTGTTTTCAGTGACCCAGGGAAGGGAATGATCATTGAATTTATTTTGTATACCCAGTAGAGTCTAGTAGAATAAGATGGTTTTGAGAACAAATTTACCACCAGATTCTAATTAGCAAGTTTACTTCCACCAAAATTTACACGCAATAAAAATTAACATCCAATAGATAAACAGCTGTAAACATGATTACAGCATCTTTTTGGATTATAGCGTGTAAATCTGTTTTATCGCAAAACCTAATAGTGGGTTTTACGATCATTAAGGGTCCCAATTTACTTTGTGAGCATGAAAGCTTTAACTCCACAACAAAATTGAATTTTCTCATTTAATTAATTACTCCTGTGAAATATGCCACTTTGAAACATGTAAAAATGCAGGCAAATTCTTTAATGAAACACCTTAAGACGTGGATGAATAATTTTTAGCTAGTGTGTGGTGTATGTATCACACATAGGAGACACTTCCATCCATCGTTTATTTGGTCTGCCTGTCACATTTACTTGGTCTGTCCATAACATTTACCATTTACTTGGCCTCATGGTCATAACATTTACAGGTTTGCCTATGGTACATTGCTTGGTTTGACGTTTACATGTATGGTCGTGTATATAGTTTTAATTGAAGACCAGTTTTGTTTGGAAAAGGTGACTTTATCATCATGATTATCTCATTTTGGTAGGGTTTTGATTTGGGGGGAAAAAAAGACTGTAGGTGCCAGTGAAGATAGGCTATTCCTAGTTTGCTATTGAAATTTTTTCACCTCAAATAGATTTGTTTTGACACTTTGGCAAACAGAACAGACCAAGAACAGACAGCTTCCTCCAGGAAGGAGTATAATTACATTCAAATTTCACAGTTTTGCCTCGTCCTAGTTTATACATCGTTATAATGTCACAGTTTTGCCTCGTCCTAGTTTATACATCGTTATAATTTCACAGTTTTGCCTCGTCCTAGTTTATACATCGTTATAATTTCTCAGTTTTGCCTCGTCCTAGTTTATACATCGTTATAATTGCAGAATTGTTCATCACAGAAGTCTGTGCTGAAATTATGACATTTTTTAATTTAATTGTCCATTTATTATAATCATTTTCTTTTTTGCAATTTTTGCCTTAGAATAAAAAGTACTCTTTTTTTTTTTTTTCAAAACTTGATTTCATTCTAAAAGCAGGATTTAAAAAAAAAAAAAAATCTGAGTCTGATTAATTTCGAATTCAGTGGAAGATTGGAGACAGTATTGAGTTGCTATAGCAACCAGATGGGACTGGCCTGGTGGAGAGAATATAGATAAGCTGCAATATGATGGCTGTCATGTGACTGAGAATTAATCAACAGATAGAGAACTCCTGGGCCGGGGGGCGCGGGGGGATGCAGAGAATATGCAACAAAATGGAAAAAAAAAGAGAAAAAAATTGTGTGTTTTTTATGACCATATATATATATAGTGATAATATACTGTCACATATTGGTCTCACTAAATTTATTGATATACACCTAAAGCAGCTTGTTCACAGGTGATTGGAAGAAATAACAATTTTTTTTTACTCTCCCTGGTGAGTATTGGTGAAACACTATTTTTGTTAACACCACTTTGGCGAAATCAATTGAATATAGAATATATTATCCCTGAAGCATGTTCCGCAATATGGTGTCTTGACCTGTTCCAGGTAGCGATTATGTGCAAAGAGTGAATGTGTGATCAGTCAAGTGACAGCAAATGAAAATGGAAAATCTAAATATTATAAGGTTATGTCATTCTAAATATAGTTTCAATACTATTTGTGGCACTATTGCCTTTGATGGGAAAACAACTAGATTTTAGCTCACCTGAGCACTTGTGCTCATTTATAATTGTGGATGGTTGCATTGGATGACCATGCATCTGTAGATGGGTATTGATAGACATAATGCACACATATTGATAAAAATCAAATTCTTCGTCAAAAGCCATCTGTGAACGAGTTGCTTTAAAGTCTAGATATTATCTATGTCATTTTTTTTTATAAATATTATAGGTTTGTCTCAATAAACTGTCAATGTTAGGATGACTTCAAAATGTAGGAGGATGGCTAGGTGTAAAACTATTGTAAATGCATCTATATTTAAATGTAGTTACCAGCGTTTGCACTGAGCGTTCAATGTCTAAACATATTTCTTATTGTAAAGAAAATAATTGAAATTTTATGATAGGAAACAATAAACCCTACAACTTGTTTATATTACAAAGATCATTAGAGTGGAAAACTAATATAGCAATATCTTGGATAGAAAGTAAGGATGATTATTATGGAAGCATTGATGAGAAAAGTGGCACTGCTTGCGGTATTATATTAATTGGGTTTGTGATATGGCACTCGTGTATTTTAAACATGTGAACACAGCTTGACTGTTTTTTGAAGAATAAGCCGAGCTATTTGGTCCCCCAGATGTCAGCGTCAACGACAGTATAAGCATCTCTAGAAATGTTAGGGTTATGTTTAACCCTTTCCCTCATATAGACTCATTTTGACGCACTCTATAGGTACCACATACAGCCTGATCTGCAGAAAACCACAGTTAAACCTTACCAAATTTAATTATAAAGTCCTCATTTCCAGACCATTGAGGAGCAGAGAACAGCATAAAACCTGATCAGTCTGCGAGTTACTCGCAGGCTGATCTGGTTTTATGCTGTTCGCATAGGTCTTTTCATGGTTTCCTCTATGAGGGAAAGGGTTAACAATTACCATTATTGCCACATTCAACCATTGGATATCCCTCTGACTTGCTTATCAGATCAGCCATTAAAAACACAAACAATAATTTCCAAATATTTTTGGCCCAGTTCATGTCTTTGTAATTTACAGGATTGAAATTTTATGCTGTTTTCGGGGTCATTATTTCAGGTCACTCAGGCCATGTTTCATGCTTTAACTATCATTCTCGTATAATTATGACTATTGATTAACATTGATTCAATGGACTATATTCTGTACTATCCTCCAGTTTACATAGT
The DNA here is from genome assembly GCA_021229015.1 of Solen grandis. NCBI lineage: Eukaryota > Metazoa > Mollusca > Bivalvia > Adapedonta > Solenidae > Solen > Solen grandis. The sequence goes on along the minus strand of CM037786.1, from coordinate 12,563,527 downwards.
TGGGCATGCTGGCACCAGAAAGCTTTTGTTTATATATAAATGTACACTAATACATCATTTTATGATAAAAGCATTATAATGAAACATAAGTTCAATCAAAGCATCAAATTTTCTAGTATAATGGAAAATATAGGATGGATATTTGGTATAGTCATCTTCAGTGTAATTATTAAATAAATGGATTTGATGATGGTTACGGATGATAGTAACATTCAAGGCCCTTTAAAATGTTATCAAGCTAGAAACCCTTGCTATTAATTGTGCCTTTCAGCAGTTTAAACCCATTGCTAGGTCAGTGTGAAGAAAAAGTGTGTATATAGAAATAAAGATGGCTAGCAGTGTCTGATAATGATCAATGATAAAATCAATCAAGTGACCGTGACATAACGAGGTGCGACCTTGTTACATGGACACCGTTAATACTCTTATAGACCTGCCCTCCTCTCTTGTCAGCATGATGTGATTGTACAATTGCTTCATTATCAGCAGCACTAGTATCATTATATATAATATCATCATTATCATCACCACCAACTTTGTCATCATCATCATATCATCATCATCATGATTATCATCACCACCTAATATCATCATTATCATCACCACCTTATATCATCATTATCATCACCACCTTATATCATCATTATTATCACCACCTTATATCATCATTATCATCACCACCTTATATCATCATTATCATCGCCACCTTATATCATCATTATCATCGCCACCTTATATCATCATTATCATTGTCACCTTATATCATCATTATCATCACCACCTTATATCATCATTATCATCGCCACCTTATTTCATCATTATCATCGCCACCTTATATCATCATTATCATCACCTCCTTATATCATCATTATCATCGCCACCTTATTTCATCATTATCATTGCCACCTTATTTCATCAATATCATAGCCACCTTATTTCATCATTATCACTGCCTCCTTATATCATCATTATACCCCCCCGCAACGAAGTTAGGGGGGGGTATACTGGAATCAGGTTGTCCGTCCGTCCGTCCGTCCGTCTGTCCGTCCGTCTGTCCGTCCGTCTGTAGACACAAAATTCTGCGGACTACTCCTCCTAAACTTCAGGAAGGATTTTGATGAAACTTGCTGGCAATGATCCTTAGACATTGTATTAGCGCGTTATCTATATAGCATTGAGTTACCTCCCCTATTTACCAAGTTATGCCCCTTTGATGATTTTTGCATTACAAACTTCTGCAGACTACTCCTTCTAAACTACTGGAAGGATTTTGATGAAACTTGCTGGCAGTGATCCTTAGACATTGTATAAGCGCGTTATCTATATATCATTTGGTTACCTCCCCTATTTTTCAAGTTATGCCCCTTTGATGATTTTTGCATTACAAACTTCTGCGGACTACTTCGCCTAAACTACTGGAAGGATTTTGATGAAACTTGCTGCCATTCATCCTTAGACATTGTAGAAGCATGTGTTAGTTATATATCATTGGATTACCTCCCTTTATTATAGTTATGCCCCTTTGATGATTTTTGCTTTACAATTTTCTGCAGACTACTCCTCCCATTGGATTACCTCCCTTTTTTATAGTTATGCCCCTTTGATGATTTTTGCTTTACAATTTTCTGCAGACTACTCCTCCTAAACTACTGGAGGGATTTCAATGAAACTTGCTGTCATTCAACCTTAGACATTGTAGTAGCGCTTTTTCTATATAACATTGGGTTTTTGATGATTTTTGCTTTACAATTTTCTGCAGACTACTCCTCCCATTGGATTACCTCCCTGTTTTAAAGATATGTCCCTTTGATGGTATTTGTTTTACAATTTTCTTCCATTGATAGATTTCAGTGAATCTTAATGATATTTATCCATAGACATAGGTATATCCATAGGTATGTGTTACAAAGGATCACTAGATTTCCATGTAGTTGGCACATATGTCCTCTATATACGTATTAAGATGGAGTGTTGCATACAAGAATTCTGATTTCATGCTCCAAAGCCATGTTTGACAAAAACACTTGCGGGGGGGTATTAGTAAGCCCTTAGGCGACAGTTCTAGTTATCATTGCCATTATCATCACCTCCTTATATCATCATTATCAATGCCATTATCAATGCCATTATCAATGCCACCTTATATCATCATTATCATCGCCACCTTATATCATCATTATCATTGCCACCTTACATCATCATTATGATCGCCACCTTATTTCATCAATATCATCGCCACCTTATTTCATCATTATCATCGCCACCTTATATCATCATTATCATCGCCACCTTATATCATCATTATCATCGCCACCTTATTTCATCAATATCATCGCCACCTTATTTCATCATTATCATCGCCACCTTATATCATCATTATCATCGCCACCTTATATCATCATTATCATCGCCACCTTATATCATCATTATCATCGCCACCTTATATCATCATTATCATCGCCACCTTATATATCATTACCATCGCCACCTTATATAATCATTATCATCGCCACCTTACATCATCATTATGATCGCCACCTTATATCATCATTATCATCGCCACCTAATATCATCATTATCATAGCCACCTTACATCATCATTATGATCGCCACCTTATATCATCATTATCATCGCCACCTAATATCATCATTATCATCACCACCTTATATCACCATTATCATCGCAACAATTTACATCACTAGAAGGTTCGCCATTTACTAAGTAGCAATAGTTTTCATACATTTGGCCATCAACAACAACTTTCAACTTTTACATCCCAATCACATGTTTCTCAAAAAAAAATAACTCAGATTTGTGAAAATCAATAGAATTTATCAGATATTGTAGGAGAAGTTTGTCAGCAACATCTAGATGTATTCCAGAGCACCTAGAGGCTGTATTGAATGATAATTAAGATGTTATGATTGATTAAACATTTAATGACCAGTTTTAATACACTTTAATGCCTATAGATACCAGATATCCCCAGGAGGGAAATGTCAGATGCTAGCACTGCATTGTAAGCTTTATTTTTGTGTCTATAATTTCAAGCATTTTTTTTTTTATTGAAGATGCTTAATTATTGATATGGAAATTTTGGACTTCTCAAGCAAGGCTTGATTTCAATTAACAATTAACAATGATTTTTTTTTTTAATCTGGAATAATGGACAATTGAAAAATAGGGCATATTATGCTGGTTTATGATATAAATGGTGAATAAACTGAAAAATTAATATGCATGAATGATTAATTATATCATATACCAATATCCATAGGAGATAAGTTTTTATGATTTTCAGTGTATTGTAAGTCTCAATAAGAATTATTTACATAAACTTGGACATGCAATCAATCAAGTTTTTGTTGTTGTAGTCTTAAATATTCGTTTAAAATATGTATGACTTGTCATTTGATATTAGAAGGGTAACAAGCTTGAATGGTTGATTCTCTGAAAATACTTTGCCTGTGAACTATTTGGATGAATGATATTTTTTGGTAGAAAAGACAAGATATGCCTATAAGACAGCTTAAATATTACTTTGAATGAATATCAGAATGATATTTCACTTAGGAAATCATTTTTATCTTGAATTACATATTTGAATATCTTATTCATCCTTGGAAAATATTGCTCTTTCTCATGGGTGGAATATCAGACTGATATTTCACTTGTCCTTGGCAGATGATTTCTTAATCTTCTTTTTTAAAAAGCTGATTTTATTTCAGCTGTCACTGATTTATCTATGGTCAAACAACAGACAAACAGGTTTGAAAGTTATAACAAACTTTAATATTTCCCTGACTCTAACACAGTTATTTAAGTAGGAGAGAATACTAAGACTGGAGGCCTCATCATAAGCTGCACCAAATGAATGTCTGGTTTTTTAAAGCAGACTGCAGTGAGGCATCCTGGGATTGTTTTGAGCAGATAGAAATGTTTTGAGCTTGCTGTTGTCACACTATGTCAGATACCTGGATCATTTTTAGGGAAATTTGTTTTCCGCAAGTATAAGCATTGATGATTGAGGAAACATGGTCCATACATAGGATGTTAGGGCTCTTGACTGTAAGGAATTTATATTGATGAAATTAGGATGGTTGGCAGTGAGGGGAATTTATGGTAGATGTTTTTGAACTTTGGTTAAATGTAAACCATCAGTTAAAGTTATGATTTGCTGAAAAATTATGGTTTAATTTTTTTTTTTTATAAGACATTGGCTAAAACATGACCATCCATAATTTTTTTTATGAATTTAGCCTTGATTTATTATTGATTTAACCAGTTTTGGTTGAAGGCTGAACTATAACCATCCCTGATTTATTATCAATTAAAGCTTAACTTAAGGTTGAAATGTAACCATCACCAATTTATTACTTATTTGACCAGTTGTGGTTAAATTTTTAATATCCATCCATGATTTATCATTCACTTAACCAGTTTTGGTTAAAGGGAAAACAATAATTCAGTGGTTTGAAGGACTGCTAAAGGGAAACTAAAGTCTAAAATAGCAACTGAATACCTTTGATCAGACTTGCATTATTACATTGGTGAAAAGACCGTGAAAATAATCCACCTCCTATATATGTATGCACTTTAAAGTTTGGCAGTCACTCCTTGATGTATCTTAGAGTTTTATGCCCTGCAACAAGATCCTTGACATGCTGCAACACCGGGTTGCTATTCTAGGTTAATAAACTACAACTTCCCAATTTATCCAGATAAATGTAGGTCGCTATTCCATTTGACCATAGTAATTCAACTTACTGCCTAAAGGCACCATGTATTTTTAGAGTTGTCGATTATCAGAAGTTGGTCCACACGCAGCATGATGTGGCCAGCCATCTTGCGTGTTGATAAGTTCTGACTATCTGTAGTTTTATCTTCCTAATTGATATGAGAGGAAGGAAATGTCATTTAGGAAGCATCTGTCTCTCTTCTGGGTAAAAATAAGATGTAGCTTTGATATATTATTTAGTATGGGGGAAAAAAGATGGGTTGAAAGCTCAAAGGATCCTCTTCATTATAGAGTACATGTCAGGTTTCTGAGGTCACATAATGAGAGATTTATGGTATTGATAAAATTATAGAGGATTGTCCCTTAAAAATCAGGATAAGTTAATGAGTTCATCTTCATGATTTAAAAGGGTTGACAGTAACGGGATGAGATAATGTGACATAAGGAGCTGTTGATTGTATGGGTTATCGGAGTCGGTTTCCAATAATCCCCAAATAAAAGAGCATATATCAAGAGTAAGTGTGTTATCATGGGGATTTATGTATTGGATCTCGGTGATGGTCTGTCATCCGTTGAAGTCAATCAGTGAGAGATCAACACATTCGGTGCTCCAGAAAATACAGATTGATGGTCTGGTAGTCTGTTTTGTGAAGTTGCTTATATTTCATTTCTTTAATTTCAATTTTATCTTCTTTTTATCATGTTTTCCGGTTGGTATTGAGACAGTTGTGAAAATTATTTTAGTCGAGACATTATCAAATAGTTTGAAATGAAGTGGATGTCAGTGAGTCCAGAAAGAGAGAGATGGGTGGGGGGAAGTAATGAATGCAGTCGTCAGTACAAAATATGTTATCAAACATTAATTGGCAAAACCGTTTTAAAGATGAATGCATTAGGTATCGGAATAGCCTTAAGAAATGTTTTTTGTTTCCTTCTTGCCTCTTTGATATTTGTACCATGTGCTTCCATTACATTTACATGCTATACTACCTTGTGTCATCCATCATTGTATGAATTAAAGAAAAAGATCTGCATGATTGTGTGTATTGGTTTTTACATCCAATCAACAGTGTTTAGATCTTTATGTGTTTGAACGTTATATATCATGGTCATTATCAACTGATAATGGAGGCTGTAATAGCAGCTGTTAATCAAGATAAGTTCTGTCTTCTTGAAGAAACAGATGATAAATAATGCTGCAAATGATGATGTTGATCCTTATGGTGATATTGATGATATCATGATGGTATTGTATTGATGATGATGATGATGATGATGATGATGATAGTGGTTGTTGTGTGGTGATTAAAATCTGCAGTTCCATGATGAGTCAGTTGTTTGTGACATAATGAATTTAACCTGATATTGCTCTGTTCAATACCAACCTATACCATATTTTAGATCTTTTGTATTCAATTGAAACAAATTTATTTCTGTAATCCTCCCATGCATTTTCCGAACATTTTCCCTATAATCCGCTACATCCCGACACTGTAATCTGCCACAGCTCTCAGTTTAATCGATATAGAATTACTGAGAAATTCCATTTGAAATTTTAACCACTTTGATGATTTGTCTTGATTGAAATATTTCTAATGCACAGAAAAACAACAATGTTCATGTGTTGAGGTGGTTTTTTTTTTACCAGGTTTGAGCATGTTGTTAGCATGATTATCTGCCTGTTTTCACTAACAACACAAGGGAAATCAGATGAACATTGCAGTTTATTGATATCTATCTACAAATGGTAATTGCTGCCAAGTGTCATTAGAAAAATTATTCTGACTTCCTGAGGGTAGTCTTTTGTTTTTGGCGTCTCTAATTTCTTCCCGTAGGCTTTCCGTACTTGTATGCCCATGTATTAATTCATGCATTTGTCTGTAATTTTCTTAATTATTTTTGCCGGAAATCATTTTTTGCAGCAAAAGAATTAAAAATTAAATGAACTGGGGGAGAGGGGAATGGAGATGCAAGGAAATGAGCCACATTTCGTTTAAATATTGGAATCTTTCAAATTCTAGTATTGATTCAATATCACAATATGAAGGCTATTATCAAAGGGGAAATAAGGAATTTTTATGGTGTGTCTCCGTCTTTAAACCAAGAAAACGGAGAGGATTAATTTTTTGCTCTGGACTCTGTAGTGTCGTTTGGGACACTTTTTTTGTCTGTAAATGGGACGGATTATGGGCCTAATGATCTCTGAATAGCCCCGTTAACTTTCTGGGACGCTGTTTGATGTCACAGAATTGATGTCAAGTTCACAGGGAGCAAGTACGGAGATGAATGAATGGAGATCCAGCATGTGTCTGGGTAATTGGGGCAGTGAATAGGAATGTAATGCAAAATATATAGCTAGATGGAGCTGTTATAGGGATAGGTTGATCAAGTATATATCTGTGTTGTTAAAAAAGGTTAGTTTATTTATAAGCATTTTTTTTGCTTAGATCACAGCAGGACTAATGGTAGTTCCAGGACTGGTTGACCTGCTGTCAGATTCTGTGACTGTGTGAGGTGTTTGTCATGCCACTTGGTGCAGGATGGTGATTATCTATCCCTGATTGGCTGAGATACTATCCATTGGGTGACCAGAACAAAATGATTAGGAAAATTACATAGGAATCTTAAGTGCCATTTTGGGCTCAAACCAGTAACTATGGAAATAGAGAGTCCATACTTTCACCAGTAGTCTGTTGGTGCTATGATCAGACATAATTGAAAAATATCATTTTTTTTTTATAAAAATGGACAATAAACCCTTGGAATTCAAATGAATTTCCTAGCGGTATAATTCACCCACTGATTGCTGATGAGAGAAAATACAGTCATTGTAATAGCCAACGTTAATTGGGTATCAATAATGGATGTGGAAGTCCTTTTGGATGAGAACAAACTTGGTTCAACTAGCGCTGGTGCAACTAGACTGATTGCACATTTAAAAGCGGCAAGATTGAATCACTATCATTTTTGTCTGTTTTAACTGATCATTTGAAATAATCGTACGAGTGTGGTTTTGATCAAAATGAAAATAAAGGCTATGGGAAAAAAAGTAACGAAAATTGGTTTTTCAGATTATATCAGTGAGTGATCAATTATCATTTAGGAAAATTAAATGTGTGATGATTAGATAAGATTAAAAAAAAAAGTTCTATTTGATTGGGTATTTAACAACCAGAACAAAAATAGTGTTGTAGAGATGGGAAAAAAACGTTTCTGAACGAAGTTAACTTTAAGCACTTTTTTTAACCCCTGTCAAGAGAATCCTTGTATCATTGGCTCTACAAATATGACATTGCACTCTGAATCATATGAGGTGTTAGCATAAAGAAATATTAGCGTAAGTTATAAAAGATTTTATCATGAGTTCCTTTCATCTATAGACCAACATCTCAGGAACATGCTAAAACCATTAAGGACACTTTTTTAAAAAAGTGATTTTTATATGCTCTGTCGTCATTTCTAACATAGGTTTAGTCATAAATTGTTATCGTTGATGATGATTAAAAAAAATGATTCTTATACATTCTGTCGTCATTTTCTAATATAGTTATAAATTGTTATCATTGATGAAGAATGTAATATTCAGTGATTATAAGTTGAAAAGATAATTATCACAGCTTTATTATGCAAAGGAATTAACGTGAGATTGGGGCGAAATATTCCTCTGGGCAGTGATAGAGGAGTATTTTGTCAAGCAGTGAATTCTATGATTCTTCAGTAGTTATAACAAAACAGTGGGTGAAATTAGAGCTCAAGCCTTAACGCATGAGGCTGGTGATTTTGCTTCAGACCTAATTATCCTTTTACTTAATGAATATTCATGTACAAATTTATGCCTTGATAAAATATTAATTTATTGATTTTTAAAAGTAAATAAAACAATGGATTTTTCTACACTGTAGAGACTGTGTAAAATCTACGCTACAATATTATATGAACAAACAGAGAAGACCCTGATCATACTGCTCCTTTTCCTCTGCTTAACAAGGTGTCAGAAAACATCTACATGATGTAAAGGGTTTAACAATAACAACAAAAGGAATCTGGGCTTATTCGTACAAAACTTTAAATTTTGAGGACTGTTATAAAGTATGTGTATTCTCACATTTTCTGTAACTAGAATGAAACCTGATCAATATGTATGATACCTTTTTGAATTGTATATTGCTCCGTTTAATCAGGCCGGGATTAGGGATGATATTCATGCTGATTGAGTTAAATTAAGGTTTAAGCCGCAAGGTATTCTTGTGTAGAAGTAATCTACTGGAAATGTTTCGCAATCTATAAAAATTTCATTGCGGGACTGCAGAGAATGATTTGTCACTTGCATGTGATTTTTTAGTTTTTAACAGAGAAATTGGACTTAGATTTTTACTGAAAATAATAATACTGCTAAGATTGCTTTCTGTAAAATAAAAAGAAAAAAAAAACAATAATTTTCTTTTTGTTGTTGACCTGAAGTTGAAACCTATAGCATTTTTATGTTGATACATTTAGCATAACATTCCCATGAACTATTATTGTAGTTATCGGAGTCTTCGACATTGAATATATCAAATGGATTTTTACTCTCATGTTTAATGGTTTGACAATTTCAGCAGATAACAGTCCATCAATATAATGATATCCTCCTCCTCGTCCATGTTTCAGCTTGATTTATGCAACATTGCAGTCCAAATAAAAATGCAAACATATTTTTCTGTAGCAATTTTTGCATGTCAGTCAGTCTTGAGAGATTCTCACTCAGGTTTATGACTTGGGAACTCATAATCAGTGTATTATAACCACTGACACTGGAGCATGTCCCTTTATTACAGTACTGATCTGAACTGAATCAAAATTGTGAAATCCTATCTCATTCTTGTTCCAAGTATACTGTTTATAGCTATCGAAATGTACTGTTTATAGTTATTGAAATGTACTGTTTATAGTGATTTAAATTTACTGAGTATAGCATTGAAATATACTATTTATGGCTTTTGAAAGATTCTGTTTATAGCTATAAAAATGAACAGTTTATAGCTATTAAATTGGACTGTTTATAGCTATAGAAATTTACTGTTTATAGCTATTGTACTGTTTATAGCTATTAAATTACTGTTTATAGCTAAAATTTATTTTAACTAGTAAAGCTATTGAAATGTACTGTTTATAGCTATAACAGTGTATTGAAATGTACTGAGTAAAGTTATTGAAATGTACTGTTTATAGCTACAACACAATGAATTTAAATGTACTGAGTATAGCTCCAGTAATTAGCGTCATAAAGCGGCATCTGTGTAGGACAGTTCCACCACAGTTTCCCATTTCAGCTTGACATTGTTCTAGTCACTAGTACCCAGTACTAATCAATATACTCATGTAGGTACTGACTTGTTCCACCTGAATGTGGAAAGATTGAGTTACATAGCTAAATTCATTACTGTTAGTGTGACAGCTGTAAGTTTTAATTGGACCATTTAATTGTTAACTGTATCATAAAATATCATAAAATAGATTCACATAGAATGATTTAAAAAACATAAATAAATGAACACTATGTCATTACAAAAAAGGCATTTGATATTATTTCATTTTGAAAAATGTTTAAAAATTGATCATGTTTTATGTTCCTTATTTCACTATATTTTTTTATTTGATTTGAGGGTGATTTTATGTTCATAATACAGGTTTTAAGTACATAATCGTACATTGATGTACAGTGTGATTTAAGTACATAATCATACATTGATGTACAGTTTCTTAATCGTATTCAAAAAAAAAAAAAATAGATTTGAGGTTTTGAGAACATACTTTACTGTTGTGAATATAAACTTTAATTAATCTAATTAATCTTTGTATGATTGACTAGCATGTTTTATATTGACTAAAACATAACTAGAATAAAAATATCACTATCTAGTTTTTTATTACCATGATAATACTTAATTCAGTAAAATATAATTAGATTATCATTAATTTCAATGATAACATTGACTTCTTATTTTAAATTTTTTTTTATTAAAAGGGTTGATGGTTTTAATATCATTTGTTTTTTCTTTATAAAATATTTTTAAAATAAGAGAAAATCTAAAATTATTTTAAGCCCATGATATAAGCAAACAGTATTGCATCTAGCTCATATATAAAAATGTCCTGACCATTTCCTCAGATCTGTCAGTATTATCTAACAATCAATAATGCTTGTTTGTTCATCTTAGCTCCGCCCCCTACCGCAGAGATACGGTATATATATATCTGAATAATGGCAGGACAATTCATTTATAGCAAAAGAAAATATACAAACCTGTGATTTTTTCACTCCATTGATGTGTGGAATATCAGACACGGCTGTATGCAGAACATTGTGTGTTTTTCCTTCGAGTGACTCGGACTGGCATAATTGCAGCTGTTATCATTTTAAAATAGAATTTAAATTCAAAATGTGTTCTTGCATTTTTTCATAATGAATCAGCATTTTTGTTGAAAAAAACAAAACAAAGAAAAATATAAAAGTCCGGTGTGTATTAACAAAATGAAAAATCTTAACTTAAAAAACAAAAAATGTCAACATTTTTTTTCCATATTGCAAATCCTTTTAAGAATTTACTCCATTCAGTGTTGTTTTTTTCCCCTTTCACTGAGATAACTCTATATACTGATAAGCCATTCTGTGGCTGTTTGCTGTGTGTACCTCTAAAGTCACTTCTCAGGTATGAGGCTAGGAAAGCGATGTCTCTCTACTTATCACCACTGTAAGAACTTTCCTCAGAACTTTTTTGAAGTTGCAAATAATTACCCATTGCACTTATATCGTGTTTACCTCTCGAGCTGATTGGTTGACTGTAGGAACAGTTGCCTGCCTAACCCCTCTCTGATACAAGAATAGTCACAGTGGAGAAGTGGAGAGCTGTTGTCGGAACTGCTCCGTGGGATGTAGGCTCTCCGTAGCAATCAATATCTCTTAGAAGCTGTACAATTGTCGCTTTACCAATACTTTTTCCCCAATACTTTACCGGGGCTCTTGTTGATTGTCCACAATAGCTGTATTTGTTTGGGTAATTTTCTTGTTAAAATGTAGCAAAATTCTGAGCCGTTTTAGAAACGTCCAAATGCTCAAGGACAATTGATTTAACGTTGACCAATATTTGATTTGCATTATGTTACACTCTACTTGATAAATTGATAAACCGCTACTGGTGATGTTGATTGAATAGATTGCACAAGTTTTTTTCGGTGCTTTTGATTCTGTGTATTGGGAAAGGTTTGGAACCTTTCATAGGTATTGGATCAAAGTGTTAGCTTACTTTTAGGTATTAGAATTTCACAAGATACGAAATGAAATGCCATTTGATACTCCCATTCAGGAACTCTGAATAGTAATATAGGAATTGCTTTTGCCCAGAAACAGTTCCATTGATCAGTGGTTGTTGGTAATGAAGGTAACACAATTTATGTACTGAAGGGACACCATGGCTGACTGTTTAAGACATTGAACTGTGCTGTGCAATGTCAATGGTTTCTCTTGGTTATGGGTTTGAGGCCCATTCTGGTCACTTATATTTTTCATGTGACGAAGCCTTCAGTTTAGCTTGCAGTAGGTTTGTGGTTTACCTGGATGCCTGTATGCATTCTGGGTCTTCCTCCACCTGTAATTAGCTTGATGTTGTTACATTACTGAAATACTGTAGCAGTGACTGCAAACCACAAAACAACAGCGGCAACAAATATTCCAAGAGCCTCTTCAAGCTTGTTTAAGTATATTAACTTGGCACCTTAAACTGAATAAGAATCAGTTTTATAAGATTTTGTTGTTTTCTTCACACATATCACCATATTTCAGTTAGCAAAAAGGGTGAGAAAGATGGAGGTACAATAGACTACTCCAGAATTAAGAATATTTGGGAATTTCTCAGCTAATCCGGGGGTACAAACAAACTTTTACAGTTACAACTTTGTGGTGTTGCACTAATTCTTTTGTGAATGATAGTGTACCGTGAAGCAATTACAGTAAAAGTAAACTCACATTTGCCAAGTTCCAGATAGCATCAATTAGGTTTATTGAGACATGGAGGAAAGTAAAAATATATAATGTAGGAAAAAGAAAACACAGAGTAAATGTTTGCGTTGGTTTGGAAGAATGTATTATATGATAATTGAATTATGTTTATAAAAGATATATGAATGTATAAAACATACTATAAGTCAAAGATCCCTTTTGATGAGAAAGGGTTTGCCATATGTGATAAATACTAGATTTAGATGGTAGAGTCTTGATTTGATGTTTAAGTTTGTTACCATGTGCTACTTCTTTTTCAGTATATACTTCTATTTTTAGATCTGGATTCACCTTTTTAACTACCAGGAATGAGTTGTGAAATAGTAGCCAAATGATTGATAAACTGTCAATGGGACATGAAACCCTACTTATATAAAGGCTAAACAGCATTGGAGAAAAATCCAGGCACATACCTACATTTACACAAGCATAGAGATTAATTTATAAATTTTGTGTCATGCTTTAAAGAGACAGTTGTTTTATGCCTTATTCTTTTAGAACCTGGACCCCCCCCACAAAAAAGATAGAATACAAAATTATAAGAAATTTAAACTTTTTTTTAGTTGTAGTCTTAGACTTGATTAGGTAAACAGTCTCTTAGCAACTTTATAACAGAACTATAGTATAAGAAGCCTGACTGTTATTTGATATTTTCAAAATATCAAAGTTGAATATGTATGGATGTTTTGGAAATTTCAGTCAGGACAATTATATGGCTTTGCATTAATTCCTGTCACTTCTGTTCTAATATTATTTAATCCATAGGGAGTTTTTTCATATAATTTCTCTACTTTCCTTTCCAGCCTTAAAGTTAATAAGGTTTAGCATACATTTCTGTGACATTTCCTTTAAATAGCATTTTCCATCTTTTGCTGTGATCGGTGACATTTTGTAGCTGTCTAAGTGTATATTGTTCACTTCATGAGATGAATAGATGGCTCTCAAACCAAGTGTATTCAAGAGTAAAATATTCAAATTGAATTTCACTACTTAGTATGATACAGTTCAGGTCTGTTACCATGTGCTCAATTATTATTCAATTTAAATGCCGTTATTAATTTGTCAATATATGAATCCTGTATAGTTCTGTGTAGAGTGGAGCTATATAAGATTCATGCTAACTGTGTCAGGTTCCTTCATGTCCTGTCCTGCCCTACACTTACATTGCTTGAAGTTTGGTAACTGTTGTTAATAATGCCTTCACACTTGAAATAATGATTTATCATGTTAAGACCAATCAGTAGACAAGGGCAGATAACTGTGTTGATGATTTTAAAAGATTTATAGCCCTTTTTTCTGTAAAAAGAGTGGTGGTGTGTGTGTGTGTTGGGGGGTCATTAATCACTTACGGTTAAAACTTTAGGGTTGGTCGTTAAAAAAGAGGGTCGGTTGGGCATCCAGAAACGGAACTTTTTCGGGGGGGGGGGCCTTATCAACTTTAATGAAAGTTCTAGTTTGTATTATGTGAGTAGTTTGTATATGTCGTTAGTTTGTATACATTTGTTGCTATATTCAGTTAAATTGCAATAACTCTGAAGGTTGAAATCCTCGGAAAATTGGAAAGTAAGGAGACTCTGAAAACTGAAATAACATGATTGTGTATACAAAGTTTCATGGAAAGTCGTTAAGCTTGTACAAGGACTAGGGATATACTTGATATTTGGTATGATATTTGGATAAATTTTACAGATTATTGCATGATTATTTCTTTTATGCTATACAGAATTAGGCCCCAGGTCAGCTGCACTTACCCCTTTACCTTTAATATAGATATATTTTGATGCATTGGTAAACCGAGCCAAGCCCTACAAGGCGCCCTCAGATAAGGTCTCTATGTTTGCTTATAAAATATTATATTGTTGGTCAGATTCTACACAATCTGCATGGCAAAACAAAATTATTATTTCGTACACTGTTTGAAGTTCAGTGAATTAATATTTATCAAGTCATACATGAATATTCATGAGAGTTTGCAGCTTGATTCAGTATGACAGTTTCTAGTTTTGACCTAATATACAGCATAATAAATTGCAGTAGTTTATAAAAGATGAAAAGATAAGAAATTAAGCGAGAGGTTGAGATGGATATTGAATTACTGGCAATTACAATGAATGGGAAGAAAATGTATCATGACAGATATAGGAAAGAGTCTGGCTGAGGCATTTGTAGGTGCTAGAAAAATATTGGGAGGAAAAAAAGAGTGGCAAATAAACCAATATAAATATTTTAGGAAGTAATTATAAATCCAGTTGAAATATTTCAAAGGAATAATAGGTGACAGATATATTTTTTTAAGGATAAACATTAAGAAATTTATTCTCAGGAAAATTTTAAAAGTTTTTCTCCTCCTTTTATGTGAAGATTTAGAAATACATCAAAGTAAAGCAGAGTTAAGGCTCCTGATTTCAAACTGAATTAAACTTCATGTAAGGGGAAAAAACTGACTGGGGGGAAAATCTGGGCTGTTACAAGGGTACTGATGTGCATGAAGTTTTGATAAACATCAAGTGGATAGAATGTCCACCTTGGGTGCGGGAGGTTGTGGGTTCGATCCCCGGTTGCGACATACCAAAGTCGTGAAAAATTGTACTGTTATAGCTCCCTTGCTTGGCGCTCAGCATATAAGGTAGTTGCAGTACTGGTTGGCCTGGTATCAGGATAATGTGACTGGGTGTGGTATGCCACATGTCTACGGCGTGATAAAGCAGTGTGGCAGCACTATATCTGTCTCAAGTAGACATCGTCTCCAAATGACTGAAATACTGTCAGTGGGACGTTAAACCCAACAAACAAACAAACAAAGTTATAGCCCCTGAATCCAAAAAAAAAAAATGGTCTAAACAAAGCATTTCTTGGTGTACATTTAAGTACCATTATGAAGTACATTCCACCATAGCATAGTTTACACCTGTAACACATTCCATCAGTATTATACTAAGTGTGGATACAAACATACCTTGGATTCCAACCTTAAACAAGGTTTAAACCTACATTTTATTCTTGGTTGTCATATGGATACAGTAACTTCAATATATTTATCCTATGTCTGGGTTTGATCCCCATGTATGGTGTTAAAATGATCTGCAAAGTACTTTGCAAAAAAAAATTTGCAAAAAGAACTTTGCAAACAAAATACTTTGCAAACAAGAAGATATTAAGGTGATTTTTTGTCTTTTGGTACTCAATGCCTTAGTGCCTTGATTCTGGAATGTAATGAACTTCAAATTAATCTAAAATTAATTTTACCTCAAGAGTCAAACATAAAATGTGCAACTTCCAAAATGTTGATGCTTTAATGCACTGACATGCCTTGCAAACAATGCCTTATAATTCTTTATTTTTTAACCCTTTCCCTCATAGAGATACCATGAAAAGACCTATGCGAACAGCATAAAACCAGATCAGCCTGCGAGTAACTCGCAGGCTGATCAGGTTTTATGCTGTTCGCTGCTCCTCAATGGTCCGGTAATGAGGATTTTACAATTAAATTTGGTAAGGTTTAACTGTGGTTTTCTGCAGATCAGGCTTTATGTGGTACCTATTGAGTGCGTCAAGAGGGAAAGGGTTAAAATACATACATTGTATTATTACACAGCAGTATACTTGCGGTATTGTTGGTAATTATATACATCTCGTTACAGTTGTTTACTGATTTTATATTCTGGTTGTGTCTCATCATTTTCTGGCTCATTTATCATGCCTGTGTCTGTACAAGGAATTAAATGGTGTACAGACAAACTAAGCTTTGTACGCACAGAGCACGAACCGGCAGATGTGCAATTCATTCCAATCACGTTGCGCAAGACTCGTGGCTCGGTGCTGAAAATGCAATACCAGAAATATCTGCACTATCTTCATTTAATCCAGAGTTGCAGGAAACTTGTAAGGAAACGGATTTATCTTTACGGCCACATATACCTAATTTAAGCTTTATTTGTAAGAAGTTGTTCTGTCGGTGTATGTTTATTGGTTCTGTTTTAAGACCACATCTGACTGTTGTCGCGATACATACAGTCACATATACTGGAAATGTATTACTAGGCATAGATTTGGAAAATTGATGACATAATGCTTTTGTATAGTAAAATTTCAGTTTATTTTTTATTGGTATTTACGAAACATTTGAAAGTCAATTATAATTTCAACGATTGGATATTTTGAGTGCTCTTGCTCTGTTTGTATTTTGAAAAGTGAAATTAGACAGAATACAGACATGTTCAGATGTACCTATTGATTTGTTTCTGTCATTTTACACAAATGACTAAAAAGGTGTTGGTAGGGTGTTTAACCTGGTAAACAAACACACTTACAGCCAGATATATACAAGCTTAAATAGTCATCCATATAGACAGTTCTGTCAGTTTCAGATGTATTGACTGATAGATTAATTGATCTACTCATTGATTGATAAATCTACTTAACATTTGATCCTACAGAATGAGAATACAAAATTTTCTCTTGGGAGATCTATTTTCGCCATTTTGAAATGTTAATGGTATTTTTTCCTTTCTGTATATGTTAAGATGGATTAGAGAACTACACAAAAACGTTGAGTGCTTTTCTGATTCCAGGCACTTTAACAATCAACTGGATAACTTGTGTCATCTTGCAACTCCTTCGAGATTTCCATAACACGAGTCTGCAGTTGCGCATCCATTTTTATTGTTAAGCGTCATTGTTCAAGATCTGATTATCTCTTTCTTAATTGGCAAAGCTTGAGTAATGAGCCTGAAATGTCTTATTTAATCAGTTTAGAGGCGTACCTGACCATTGTCATATGTTGTATTTATTGTTCTCCAGAAAATTGTTTTTTTAACTGCTCTTGGTAGAAATCTACTCGATCATTGGAGCTGATTGGGAGAATATTTTTAATGGCCTTTGGTATGTATCACACAAAAGCACGCATACATGAGATCTGACATGTCAAATTTAGTTTATCAAGCAACCAAACTCAATGAAAAATTGCTTTTCCTCCCTATGTAAACTGTGCATTTCTACAACATGCACTTAAATGATGCCTTGTCTTTATAAGTATAGATAGGTATAGATATACAGTGATCTAAAACACATTCAATCTATCAATTATAACACACTCCGATATAAAACATTCCATTAAAACATGCTCTAATATTTCAGCTCCGTTATAACATTCTCCAATATAATACAGTCCATTATTTATAACATGAACCATTTAAATTATAACACTCTCTACTTATAACACACTCCATTAACCTACTCCATTATAACACTCTCCATTATAATACACTCCATTATATCCTACTTCATTATAACACACTCCATTATATCCTACTCATTATAACACACTCCATTATATCCTACTATCACATTATAACAACTCCATTACAACACTCATTATACCCTCTACTCATTATAACAACTCATTACTAACACACTCATTAATATCCTACTACATTTAACACATATCCACTCCATATAAACACTCCTTACAAATCCATTCATTATAACACACTCCTTACAACACTCCTTATATCCTACTCCATATAACACACTCCATTACAACACTCCATTTATAATCCTACTCCATATTATATCACCAACCATTACAACACTCCATTATATCCTACTCCATTATAACACACTCCATTACAACACTCCATTATATCCTACTTCATTATAACACACTCCGTTATAACACTCCATTATATCCTACTCATTATAACACACTCCATTACAACACTCCATTATATCCTACTCCATTATAACACATCCATTATAACACTCCATTATATCCTACTCATTATAACACACTCCATTACAAACACTCCATTATATCCTACTCCATTATAACACACTCCATTACAACACCCATTATATCCTACTCCATTATAAACACATCCATTACAATATCCTACTCATTATAACACACTCCATTACAACACTCCATTATATCCACTCCATTATAACACACTCCTTACAACACTCATTATACACTTACATCATTAAACACTCCATTATATCCTACTCCATTATAACACACTCCATTACAACACTCATTATAACAACTCCATTATAACACACTCCATTACAACACTCCATTATATCCTACTCCATTATAACACACTCCATTACAACACTCCATTATATCCTACTCCATTATAACACACTCCATTATATCCTACTCCATTATAACACACTCCATTATATCCTACTCATTATAACACACTCCATTATATCCTACTCCATTATAACACACTCCATTATAACACTCCATTATATCTTACTCCATTATAACACACTCCATTACAACACCCATTATATCCTACTCATTATAACACACTCCATTACAACACACCATTATATCCTACTCCATTATAACACACTCCATTACAACACTCCATTATATCCTACTCCATTATAACACACTCCATTACAACACTCCATTATATCCTACTCCATTATAACACACTCCATTACAACACTCCATTATATCCTACTCCATTATAACACACTCCATTACACACTCCATTATATCTACTCATTAAACAACTCCATTACAACACTCCATTATATCTATTTCATATATACACCATTATATCCTACTCCATTATAACACACTCCATTACAACACTCCATTATATCCTACTCTATTATAACACACTCCATTACAACACATTATAACATTATCACATCTTACAACACTCCATTATCTACTCCATTATAACACACTCTACAACACCATATACCACCATTATAACAACTCCATTACACATCCTATATCTATCATTATAACACACTCATTACAACACTCCTATACTACTCTTATAACACTCCTTACAACACTCCATTTATCTACTCCATTATAACACACTCCATTACAACACTCCATTATATCCTACTCATTATAAATCCATTACACACCATTATATATCATTTACACACTCCATTAAACAAACAACTCCATATACACCACTCCATTAAACACATAAACATTAACAACTCCTTCACTCCTATATCCTACTCCATTATAACCATCCATACAACACTCCATTATATCCTACCCTTATAACACACTCCATTACAACACTCCATTATATCCTACTCCATTATAACACACTCCATTACAACACTCCATTATATCCTACCCATTATAACACACTCCATTACAACACTCCATTATATCCTACTCCATTATAATACACTCCGTTACAACACTCCATTATATCCTACTCCATTACAACACTCCATTATATCCTACTCCATTATAACACACTCCGTTACAACACTCCATTATATCCTACTCCATTATAACACACTCTACAACACTCCATTATATCCTACTCCATTATAACACTCCATTATATCCTACTCCATTATAACACACTCCGTTACAACACTCCATTATATCCTACTCCATTACAACACTCCATTATATCCTACTCCATTATAACACACTCCATTACAACACTCCATTATATCCTACTCCATTATAATACACTCCGTTACAACACTCCATTATATTACACTCCGTTACAACACTCCATTATATCCTACTCCATTAACTCCATTACAACACTCCATTATATCCTACTCCATTATAACACACTCCATTACAACACTCCATTATATCCTACTCCATTATAATACACTCCGTTACAACACTCCATTATATCCTACTCCATTATAACACACTCCACTTTAACTCTGCTTCAGCCTAATACTTTCCATAGTAACATTCCCCAATATAAACCACTCAATTGCAACATTATCCATCATAGCATGCTCCATTATTACACACTATTTAACAGAACCTCCAATTTACATTGAACACCAAAGATTCATTTTAAACTTTGTTTGAACTGTTCATATAGTTTAAATATGCTCAAATAAACTGCTCTGAACATGAAGGTCAAGGTCATACCAGTCTGAAAATTAAAGCAAACTAGACATTTTATATGGTTAAGATAGCCTTTGTTGTGACAAATCTTATGATATTTCACTTATGAAAAGGAAACATAAATGACAAAATAATAAGAAGTTGTTTTTTTTCTTCTGCTTTTTATGTAATTGCACTTGACATTCTGACAAAATAAAATTACCTTCATTTATGTGAGTTTCTTAACTCAGATTTTTTCTTTGAAGGAAGTACTCCAGTTGTCTCTTGGTGGGTGAGAGAGTTTATCTGGGTTCATCACATTAGATTTTTTTGTTGTTTTTTTACTGTTGCCACTGCAGTATTTCAGTTGTTAGTACCCAGCTAATTACAGGTGGAGGAATACCCCAAGTGCACTGAGTCATTGTGGTAGAATTAGTGACCTACTGCAGACCTGCTGGCAACCTTCCTCACATGATAAATCAGTAAGCAGACTGGGACTCAAGCCCACAGCCTCGATGTACCTCTGTATAATGTGGTTATAAGTTTTGCAGATGTAAACAGGGCCAGAGTATGGTTCTCGTCCCAATATTGTGGCAGCCTGTTGAATAGGATTGCCAGTGAAGTCACTCAAATTTGTGTCAACAATAAGAGGCTGCCTCTTTTTTTTTTCATTTTCAATTTGTAGTTGTCTGTCCTATTAGTGCTTATGTGATCAAATTGGAAAATCGTCTCATAGAAAATTATGGTAATAAGCTGAAATAATACTTTGGTAAGAAATTCCCAGTGAATAACCAATGAGGTAAATACAATGTTTTGCACATGAATGACAGACATAGCGTAAGTTATTTTGTAAAGTATCCAGTGAGGTAAGGGAGAGCTGTCTGAGGTTGAGGAAAACATTGTGATGATGAGGTGGACCATATCAGTTGATGATGACAATTTTACACTTGTTCCCTTACAGGGTATTCTATAATGCAGAATGTTGGCAGATTCTTTTATATAGCAGGTTTTTTGTATCTGGTCAACTGCATCCACAAAAGTTGCACTCATTTGTCTTAAACCTTAAGAATGATGTATAATGCACTACCATTTCATTTCCATTTCTGCCCACCAGTGATGCAGTGGTACTAAGCTGCATGTTCTTACCAAAATACTTACCGACTTGATGGAAGTCCCTGGAAATATAACTGGAGACAAATTACATAAAATTAAGGTCATAAATCAAGACGCTGTACATTTATTTGATGTATTCCGAGACAAATTGCTGAAGTTATGAGCACATATCGGGAACAGCTTTGGGAATAATCTGTAAAAATTGCACGGAAAATGTTTGTATTTGTGCTTCCTCATTATTAAAATACAAGTAAATGTAAGAGTTTTTATTGAACAATATACATAATGTTAAGAATAGATTGAACCTAGATGAATAGCTGTCACTTAAGAATAGATAGAACATAGATGAATAGCTGTCACTTAAGAATAGATAGAATCTAGATGAATAGCTGTCACTTAAGAATAGATAGAATCTAGATGAATAGCTGTCACTTAAGAATAGATAGAATCTAGATGAATAGCTGTCACTTAAGAATAGATAGAATCTAGATGAATAGCTGTCACTTAAGAATAGATAGAATCTAGATGAATAGCTGTCACTTAAGAATAGATAGAATCTAGATGAATAGCTGTCACTTAAGAATAGATAGAATTTAGATACTAGCTGTCTCTCTTATGTTAGATGACAGATATCTAAGTGTTCCCATCCACTAACAACAATCCCCTGTATATCAAACTCCCAGATTATATCATAAATATTTTTCTAGATCATTTTTTTCTCTCTTTTATCCTTTGTAAAAGCAATGTTTATAACATGGTACCCTTATGATTATTCCTTCAGTACCCCTATAAAATTTTCCCTCTTAAATAAATCATTTTTTTCTGTCCCATAATATTATCTCAGTTTCCTGTGTATATGAAACTGTAATAGATTTTAAAGGCAAAGTTTTATTGTCAAGTCTTGTTGACAGTTAGAAACAGTACTGCATGTTGCAATAAAAAATAATAAAATGTCCGTCTTCCTTCGTAATGTATACCTTTAAATTAGACATGTCCAGCATGTGGGGTTAGATAGATATATTTCCGTCCTCTTCCTGTCTGGGTAGTTCATGACTGGCAAACTATATTTATGTATTTTAACCCTTTCCCTCATATAGACTCATTTTGACGCCCTCAATAGGTATCACATAAAGCCTGATCTGCAGAAAACCGCAGTTAAACCTTACCAAATTTAATTACAAAATCCTCTTTTCCAGACCACTGAGGAGCAGCGAACAGCATAAAACCTGATCAGCGGCTGATCTGGTTTTATGCTGTTTGCATTGGTCTTTTCATGGTTTCCTCTATGAGGG
The DNA here is from genome assembly GCA_021229015.1 of Solen grandis. Classification (NCBI taxonomy): domain Eukaryota; kingdom Metazoa; phylum Mollusca; class Bivalvia; order Adapedonta; family Solenidae; genus Solen; species Solen grandis. The sequence continues at coordinate 12,540,490 of CM037786.1, read as the reverse complement.
AAAGGGTTAATAATGAATTTTCAAATTTTTGACAATATTTCCGATAGCAATTTTTTTTCAATCATTCTGTCTTCCAAGACAGACATTTTTTTTTTTTTCAGTTTTGGTGAAGACTGAAACAAATTGACTTTTATGAACACATGCTTTTGGAATTAATGTCTGTCTACAGAGAAATGTAAAATATAGAAACAAATGAAATTTGGGGAAAAAATAAGGTTACTTGTAATAAATAAAGGAATGAATATGTTAAAAAATTTAAAAAATCTGTACCAAAATTTCAAAGAAAATGTTTAATTCCGGAGTAGGAATTAGATCAAATTAGTATTATGGGGATTCCAGGAAGCAGTTAGAAAGAATTATATGAATAAAAAACAGACCCCAAGTGCTTAACATGAGATTTCTTGGATCTAAATAGAAAGATGATTCTGGAGTTATGCTTCAGGGTTTCCTTGTTGAAGTTTGACAGCTTGACATGGTGTAGTTATTGAATGAGGCAGACCTCAATTAGTGCATACCTGGTGCTTAATTTGGCATAAGATGTTGGCCTAATAGGTGGATGTACCGTATCTGGGGCGGGGTGCAGGTATATGGGGGGATATGATTGATGGTTCCAGGGGGGAGGATGTTCATAGAGGAAGAATATCCATTTCTGAGGTTACTCTGAACAAATTGCTTGTTTGCTTGCACCCCACCCCATTTTTGTGTCACCTGCTGTAAGCTTTTGTCAGCCATTAACACATGGTGTGCTAAGGAACACTTCTTGTTATTCATTGGATAGGCAACAATTTTTTTATTATGAAAAAGATTGAACAGTGGTTAAAAAGATAAGTATGAACAAATCACCACTGTAATACTGGAGCCAATATCTTATACCAGAAATGTAATGTGTGGGTTGTTAAATGGTTATATAATTATTGATTTTAACCTTAGTTTTAACTTATTTATTGTATGTTGATTATTTTAAGTGCAGATTATGACTTATATTTACTTTCTTTGGGAATAGAAGGTGTTAAGGTCAAGGTCACAGTTACTAAAAGTAAAAATCTGGAATCATTATTGTAAGGGTCTTTAAATGGCCAGAAGTGGGTTATAAATGTTACAAAGGTAACAAGAAATATCTTTAAAAAAGATACTCAGCCATGGTAACCATGTTGATGATTAGTGTCTGAATGGTTTAACATGTAATAGATTTTGTTGTTCATTTAATAGTTGTGTAATTCCTGCGTCTTTGCAGCTCTTTGAAATACCACGGATCCAAATAATTTGTACAATCTTGGATGGACACTCTTACAGCCTCAAAACATCAGCGCATTAGACTTCGTTTCTCTGGCTACAAAATGAAAACGGATCGTTTTTGTTGAATATAGGATCTGTCAGGGTCGAACAATCAATTCCGAAATCTATGTGTTGCCTATTTTTTTAGCGTTCTACTCTTTCAGTTTACCTTAAAAAGGTGCAGTGTCTTAATATTCGGGACAAATCGTTCGCAGGGGAAAAGAACTTCAACTTTTAAAACAAACAGAGATCTAAAGAACTTGTTTCTGTAATGTTCTCTTTTCTTTTCTTTTGACTTATTTTACAATGACCAATGGGAATTTTGCAAAGTATATAATAACCAATGAAAAGCCTAATTTTTTTCTGCTTCATTACTGTGTGTTTCACGGGAAGTCAGGGTGAAATAAACAGCCTAACAGCCAAAAAAAAACAGAAATAATTGTTCAGCTTATAAACCCATGAAAGCTAATTTGTACTGGAGGATTACCTTAGTGAACCATGACCATGTTCAGTTATGATAAATCAGATTTAGTTCCAGGTCTGATATGTCAAGTGTCAGGTCTAAAATGTCAAGTGTCAGGTCTGATATACCATGTGTCAGGTCTGATATGCCAGGTGTCAGGTCTGATATACCATGTGTCAGGTCTAGTCATGTCAGGTCTGATATGCCAAGTGTCAGGTCTGATATGCCAGGTGTCAGGTCTGATATACCATGTGTCAGGTCTGATATACCATGTGTCAGGTCTGATATACCATGTGTCAGGTCTGATATACCATGTGTCGGGTCTGATATACCATGTGTCAGGTCTGATATGTCAAATGTCAGGTCTGATATTACAAGTGTCAGGTCTGATATGCCAAGTGGACGGGTCTAATATGCCATGTGTCAACATGATGATGTTTAACTATAACTGATGGTTTTTCTCTATGTTATGCAATGCCCTGTCTCCGTGTTCTTTGTCCATTTACATGCACCGCCTTCTAGAGTTAGTTCATTTTTAATTTATGTTGGATTCCTCTAAGGCCTTTTTTGTCTTTCTTTATTTAAGCGTTTTTGCATTGCATGGTTGCAGCATTATATAACTCAGGTGGAAATTTCCAAAATGACAGAAAAAGTTTTTTGTAAATTGCACAAATTTGAGATTATGCCATGCCACATTGCACATATAACTACATAATTCACGATTATGAGAGGTTATTCTGTAGACACATATAACTCATGTTCAGAAACAGGATATAATTGTAGGCTTCAGAGGGAGTGGTATAGTGAGATAGATTCAGCATAAATGTTCTAGGATCCCAGGAAACAGTGAAACCATGAGGTCTGTGTTTCATGCTATGTAATGTCTATGTCAACTTAAAGAAATCAAAGAAAATGCTTGTTTTGCAAATGACAGCAAAAATAAATGGGGAGCGTCATGCTACTCCGTCATTATTACACCCATTTTTGGATGTACCAGTTGCTTCCTGCAGCCATGTGGTATACATTTTATGGCTGGACTTACCCTCGTAACATTTGATGTTCTCTCCTGATAATAACAAACAATCTTTAATTGTTCCTGTGTTTGGCTTCAGGTTAAAAAGAGTGGGATTTTTTTTTGCAGATAAGCCTGTTGATCTTGTATGACAAATGTTTGATGTTTTCCAAGCAGAACCTCTTCACTCCCACCTAGCTTGGCGCTTCCCCTATCCGTATAGATACCTATCAATTCACCTCTCTATGTGTCTCATTAGTGTGAAGTATTGAGCAATAAACTGGAACCTCTTGATGACTTATGGTTTATTATTTGCAAGACAAACAAACCTGTGTGATTATTAATGTCAAAACTGAGGATATCAACAGATGAAGGTGTCTCCAAGTGGTCACGTTGACTCAGCGTTTGTCTCTCTGTCAATCAGACAGTAGACAGCCATCTGCAAGTTTTATCTCCTATTTAGCTGGAGAGCCTGTCAGACTGTAGGCATTTGGTTACAAGTCTGACTTGAAAGGCATTTGGCTAAAACCATGTAAGATTCTGTTGGCATTCCGCTGCAGGAATAAAAGTCATGTTAACCCTTTCCCTAATAGGGGACACCATGAAAAGACCTATGCGAACAGCATAAAACCAGATCAGCCTGCAAGTATCTCGCAGGTTGATCAGGTTTTATGCTGTTCGCTGCTCCTCAGTGGTCTGGAAATGAGGATTTTATAATTAAATTTGGTAAGGTTTAACTGTGGTTTTCTGCAGATCAGGCTTTATGTGGTACCTATTCAGTCTATATGAGGGAAAGGGTTAAGGTTTATAGGTGTTTGAATACTGAAAACATTTGGGGACAAGGACAAAGCTGTTGTACCATCTGGCCATTCGGATTTTGTGGGCATTTGGTTACAAGGATGCTAGACATGTCAAGACTTATTAACATTTGATTATGATCATGATGGTTTTTCGCATGGACAAAATCGCAGTGATGTATTTTCTGGGCATATGGATTTTGTTTGTTTGAGTCTGTTAAGGTTTAATGCACACAGACTGCATTTCAGTCATTTGGAGACGTTTGTCTACATGAGACAGAGATGATGCGATGTCTACATTAAACAGAGATTATCCTGATTCACCTTGAAGATCATACCATAGACAAGTGACATGATACCCAGTCACATTATGCTGATGCTGGGTCAGCCAGTCCTGAAACTACATTGACATATATCAAAACCATAGATAACTACTTTGTGAACATTTAATACAATCACGGCAGACGTTGATGGAATATATTAAATCATGTCAGATTTTAATGGAGTTACATTACAGTCATGTAAAACATTGTTTAGTTTCAGTAACAGTTATGTCCTCCTTGACTTAACTCTTTTAGTAGTTGTTTACAGTCATATAAGTCTTAATGCAATTTAATTACATTAGACATTAGTCTTGTCAGGCTTTCAGGTCAATTATGTCAGACTCTGTGGGAATTATTCACAGTCATATCAGACTTTTTTTGGTATTTGTTTGTAATATGTCAGACCTAATGGGATATTAGACTATGTAGGCATTTGTTTGTAATATGTCAGACCTAATGGGATATTAGACTATGTTGGCATTTGTTTGTAAAATGTCAGACCTAATGGGATATTAGACTATGTTGACATTTGTTTGTAATATGTCAGATCTAATGGGATATTAGACTATGTTGGCATTTGTTTGTAATATGTCAGACCTAATGGGATATTAGACTATGTTGGCATTTGTTTGTAATATGTCAGATCTAATGGACTATGTTGGCATTTGTTTGTAATATGTCAGACCTAATGGGATATTAGACTATGTTGGCATTTGTTTGTAAAATGTCAGACCTAATTGGATATTAGACTATGTTGGCATTTGTTTGTAATATGTCAGACCTAATGGGATATTAGACTATGTTGGCATTTGTTTGTAATATGTCAGACCAAATGGGATATTAGACTATGTTGGCAATTGTTTGTAAAATGTCAGACCTAATGGGATATTAGACTATGTTGACATTTGTTTGTAATATGTCAGATCTAATGGGATATTAGACTATGTTGGCATTTGTTTGTAATATGTCAGACCAAATGGGATATTAGACTATGTTGGCATTTGTTTGTAATATGTCAGACCTAATGGGATATTAGACTATGTTGGCATTTGTTTGTAATATGTCAGATCTAATGGGATATTAGACTATGTTGGCATTTGTTTGTAATATGTCAGATCTAATGGGATATTAGACTATGTTGGCATTTGTTTGTAATATGTCAGACCTAATGGGATATTAGACTATGTTGGCATTTGTTTGTAATATGTCAGACCTAATGGGATATTAGACTATGTTGGCATTTGTTTGTAATATGTCAGATCTAATGGGATATTAGACTATGTTGGCATTTGTTTGTAATATGTCAGATCTAATGGGATATTAGACTATGTTGGCATTTGTTTGTAATATGTCAGACCTAATTGGATATTAGACTATGTTGGCATTTCTTTGTAATATGTCAGACCTAATGGGATATTAGACTATGTTGGCATTTGTTTGTAATATGTCAGACCTAATGAGATATTAGACTATGTTGACATTTGTTTGTAATATGTCAGACCTAATGGGATATTAGACTATGTTGGCATTTGTTTGTAATATGTCAGATCTAATGGGATATTAGACTATGTTGGCATTTGTTTGTACGTGGGATTTGTTTACAATCATATCAAACATTGTAGGAATTGATTCATAATTATGTCAGACTTACTGGATTTATTCAGTCATATCAGGCATTTGGGGCATTTGTTTATAATTACGGGATTTAGTTACAATCTTGACAAACTTTGTTGACATTTGATTGCACCTTGTTAGGCTATGTGAGCATTTAATTAGTCATGTTTGACTTCGTGAGTATTCAGTTGGAAACAGATTAGACTTTGTGGACATCTGTTCGCAATTGTGTCTGTTTTAATGGAACTTGTTTATAATTGTGTCAGTTGTACCTGTCCTTTACCCTGACATTTTTTTTTTTTATCATTTTGTCAAAAACTTTCTTACAGATTTGAGATCTGTACTAAAAACCTAAAGCCATTGCAGTCTTTATAAAATTAAAATTCTTCAATTTATCGAAATTAGTTCTTGTATTTTGCAAAATTGATTTTGTGACACTTTTCTCAGTCTCATTCAGTTTAACATTTAAGAGGTTATACATTTTTGTCAAGATTACATGTAAAGTATCGATGTGATTCAGTGCCATGTTTGAAGCCTTATATCTCCGTTCTAATCATCTCCTTTTGGCGTATAAATAAAGTTCTTCTTTGTCATGCCCGTGGTGAACATGGCAATTGTTGAAATTGTTTACTTTATCCTTGAATCTTAAAATAGACCATGTAGTTCAAATGGCTTTGCGGGATGAATTCTTAACTCAGTGTGAACTTGATTTTGCTGCAGAAATTGATTATTGTATCTATTTGTGCCGTTAAAACAATATGCCTTATTTCTCTGCAGAGTGTAATTACCATAATTGGCAATTCCAGGACTTGACTTTATTGGCTTTATTGTCGGACTGATTTTCTGTAGTCATGATCACATATTGGTCAATGTTATGTATAGTGTTAGTTTTGTCAAAATACTTAATAAAATAGCATTTGCATTTTTTGTTTAAAATATATGTTTACATAATGTCTTTTCTAAATTATATTTCCAAGTAGTTGCAGAGAAACAGTCCAAATACATATACATAGATAAAAGTTTCTAGTTTATTTTCTTATATATTTTACGCAATTGGGAAACAAGATCTTTCAACTTATACTTGTTCATCTTGATGGTTCCTGGGTTTGCACCTGGGAAGGCCATGAAAAATCCCAACAGGATGTCAACCCACAATCTTTGGATCCTGAAGAGAATTTGCCAGTTGGAACAGAAACCAGTTAATTGCTGACGGTGAAGGTTTCAGATTGTGAAGTTGTGAGTTTAGGGTTCATAATGCAGTTTGACTAGGCTTAAAATCTCACTGACAGTATTTCAGTCATTTGGGGAGTTTTGTCTACACACCAAAGTTACAGTGATGCTTCACTGCAATATCGTACCATAACCAAATGGCATGATGCCACACCCAGACACTAAGCCAACCATTCCTGGAATACTTTTATGTGTTACGTGCCAAGCAAAAGAGAGACATGCCCATGTATTTTTTTTTAACTTTGGTATGTTGCAGCTACGGATTGAACCCACGACCTCCTGGTCAAGTAGTGGATGCTATAACCACTCGGCCATAGGGAAACAGTGTGGGATCAAGAGATGCCAAAGACTTGCAATCTGAAATTAGTAAAAAGGTTGCCAGTTAATCATCAGGTTCTGGTTAATCTAAGCCATAGAAAATTAGATGAGGGGAAAAGTGTTAAAAATTTGGTGACTTAAAAAGGAGAGGCGTTTGTATGATATTAGTCAAAACATATCTTATTACTTGATTGGAAAACAAGTACTTACAACCTATACTTATATTACAACAACATTTCTATGTTTCTTGCACATCGTGCAGTCAGTGGTTTCTATAATTGTGTTTGCCACGCAACCTTATTGGATTTAGTGCAGTTTTTTCTACACCTTTCAAGTGTCTATGCTGTGACAACCTTCCTATACTTACCCCTCTGAATGGTCCTGGGTTGGACCAGTATTTTTTGCCTGGGATTCTTGACCCCAACAGGATTCAAACCCACAACCTTTGGATCTGCAGCAATGTATGCAACTTGAGATCTTAATGCACCCTCCTGTGTATGATATTACCCTTGAAATGTATATATTGTTGATATAGATTCTTCAATAGGTTTTGCCTGGATTGTTTTTGAAACTCAATGTGCTTTTTAGTCCCCAAAGTGATTACAGATTTCAGCAGTTTGATATATGATGGCGGAACCCTTGCTTTTTTCATTTCTAGACATCAGTTTTTATCTCTCTGCAGAGTCCCATCGCGTGAGTATCAACAGGATATGATGTATTCCTTGTCATTTGAATTAGACCATGCACTTTGTCAGTATTACCGTGCAGGTATATTCAATATCAAGGATACCGTTAAGTTCAGGTTGAGGGACTCACTAACTGCAGTATGTTGTCTGTTATTGGGAGTGTTCAGTACCAGTATCATACATGTGGTCCATTCTTAAATATTGAAATATTGTGTGTCATTTGGAAACAAGTTTTTACAAATTATACTAATCCTTTTGACATTTCCTGCTTTGTATGTATCATTACTTTACACCAGGGAAGGTCTGAAATAATTGTTGTCTGTAACTTGCAACCTTTCGAACAGCAAATCTCCTGGACCATGGCATCCTTGAAAGTCAACTTTTAATTGATTGTAAAAATATTTGCATTGCTAAAGTAAGAAAAATAAAACAGTTCATTTTTGCTAAGGATCTTAATTTGTCTGAGGAAAAAGTCACATTATATACAAAAATCTGTTTAAAACAGTGTATATATAGCTCCAGTTTACAGTTTATTGGTTGATTTATTGATAAACTTTTTTTTATTCATTTATTTATTCATTCCATTTCAGTACATCTACATATTATGACATGATTACAATACACAATGTATAAATTTAATACAATGGAATTTATAAACCCACGAAGAAAATTTTATTAGCGGAAAAGGAAGAGTTTGAAATAAGGTAATAGTATACAGAATAAAAGTAGAAAAGGTACAAGAAAGTGAAGAAAAGATATACAGAGTATTGATTTAGAAAGGCAATGTAAAAGAGCATCCGATTTCAAATATGTTTCAGTTTTACTACTACTACTACTTATAATAATAAAAACAACAACAACAAACAAACAGACAGACACAGACCTAAAAAAAAATAGTAAAATAAAATACTGAAAAAAAAAAAAAAAGTGGTAGGAGTGGTTTTTTCTTTTACTTTTTATGTTATTTTTTTTTTTAAATGTTCATATTGAATATTAGAGAAAATGTCTCCACTTATTAGTGAAAGATATTAATTTATTTTGTGTTAAAGATATATGTTGTTCAACTGTCAATCTGAATTTTAAAATTTGTTTAAAAATATATATAGTTGGCAGTATGTTTTTTAGCTTCATTTGATATATAAACAATTTTGCTATCAGTATGATAAAATTTATGATGTCATTATTTTCTGTATTGCATTTAATGCCTTGAAATATCATTTTGTAATTAAAATTTATATCTAAATATTTTGTTTTTAAGAAAACACTTATTTCATTCCAAAATTGCTTGTATGTGTGCACTCCCAAAAAAGGTGTTCTATTGTTTCTATATTGCTATTACAAAAGTCACATAGACTGCTGTTTTTTATTTGAATTTTTGTTAAATATTTGTTGGTTGCTATTCTTCGCATTAAAAATTTATACTGGAAATCTCGTAGATACGTGTCTTTTGTTATTTTAAAGTGTTGCATATATACACATGGCCAGTCTATGGCTTCATCATTTAAAATATTGTACCACTTATCTTCTGATTTTTTGTAATTTGTATTGATATTTTCAAGTTGTATATTATATAAAGTTTTATTTGGAGTTTTTGAATTTTCTATTTTGTTCTTTAGTGTTTTATTCCCTTTATTTCTCAAAATATATTCTTTGATATCTTTAGTATCTAACATTGTTTTAGGTATATTTTTAATCAATGAATGGAATTTTAAGTAGTCATTTTTATCTATGTTAAAACTATTTTGAAATTGTTCAAAGGAGAAAATATGATTTATTGATAAACTTAAAATAAATTTGTGAAAGAATTTAGATACATCAGATCTGTAATCTTTAAAACCTTTGGATCTAGGTACCTGTGTGAAACCACTGGGTTATGAGCATGAATCCTTTGATTGGATGCTAAGATACTAAAACCAGTTGACCCTGAAGGCTCCAATGTACTTCTAGTTATGTTGGAGTATAAAGCTTTGTTATTGAATGCCAATATACTGCTGCTATTCAAAGTTTTAAGCTCTTGGTTTTGCAAGGTCTTAAAAAGGATCTTGAAACCCCATGTTGTTGATACCTTTTTGATCAGAATTTGAAAGTTTAGGTTCTGACATCCCACCTTTTGTTTTAGGATCTTAAAACCCTTGGTTCTCGATACCAGCATGCTATCACCTTGTTAAGGGTACTGAAACCCTTACATCTATCAGATTGATATCACTTGGATAGAAAAGTGAAAGCCTGACTTTCAGTGTGTAAATATGTTGTAATCTTTGTGTCAACATTGATTGTTGAAGCGACTGTAACAGCTTACTTACAGAAGCTGAGATTGTGACAAAATTGATTACAGAAAAGAACTTAATATGTATGATACTCTCTCTTAGGGAGGTAAATTCTTACGATACTCTCTCTTAGGGAGGTAAATTCTTACGATACTCTCTCTTAGGGAGGTAAACTCTTACGATACTCTCTCTTTGGGAGTTAAATTCTTACGATACTCCCTCCTGGGAAGATAAAGAAGATGAAGGTTTATAAGGGTCTTCTTCATCTGCAAAATAGCAATGTATAATATTGTGCAAGTACTATTGCACACACCCCTGGATTCAAAGGTTTTTTATCATTACTTAACTTTCATCGGATTAGAGTACCAGCTCTGTATGATGTGAGTTTTTAGCTCACCTGAGCACAACGTGCTCGAGGTGAGCTTTTGTGATCACCCTGCGTTCATTGTCCATTGTCATGCGGTGTGCATCGTCTGATGTCTGTCGTCAATAATTTGTTTTAAACAACATCTCCTCTGAAACCGCTGGACAGAATTTGATAAAACTTGGCAGGGATGATCCTTGGGTGAACCTTCACAAAGTTGCTTAAATAAACTTGATCTATGTAGAATACTGATTGCCATGGCAATGGAAAGAAAAAAGTTATGAAAACTTTAAAAATCATCTCCTTCAAAACTACTGGCCAGATTTTGAAATGTTTAAGTACAGATGTTCCTTGGGTAACCCTTTAGCAAGATTTGCTAAAAAATTTCCAATCCATAAAAAAACATGGCCACCAGGGGCAGGGCTAATTTGCCTTAAATGTATATAGTGAAAACTTTAAATGACAAACGACATCTCCTCTGAAACCACTGGACAGAATTAGATTAAACTTGGCAGGGATGATCTTTGGGTGAACCTTCACAAAAGTTGCTAAAAATAAACTTGATCAATGTCGAACTCTGGTTGCCATTGCAAAGGAAAGAAGAACACTTTAAAAATCATCTCCTTCAAAACTAGAGGCCAGATTTCAAAATGTATTAGTACAGATGTTCCTTGGGTAACCCTCTACCAAGATTGTTAAAATTTTCCGATCCATAAAAAACATGGCTGCCAGGGGTGGGGCTAATTTGCCTTAAATGTATATAGTGAAAACCTAAAACAACATCTTCTCAGAAACTGCTGGACAGAATTTAATTAAACCTGGCAGAGATGATCCTTGGATGAACGTTCACAAAAGTTGCTAAAATAAAATTGATCCATGTAGAACTTTGGTTGCCATAGAAATGGAAAGGAAAAAAAAAATGAAAGCTTTAAAAATCATCTCCTTCAAAACTACAGGCCAGATTTCAGAATGTTTTAGTACAGATATTTTTGGGTAACCCTATTCTCAAGTGAGTGATCCAGGGCCTCTATGGCCCTCTTGTTGATGATTAATGTAGAGAAATATATAGGGATGTTGGGAATGGGGAATTTTTAGTAGAGGAACAGACTTGATGGAATTGAAAATAGAATTTACAGGATTGTGGATGATGGGTTGTCAGAGATATTCTGGTGTATTGCAGCAAGTTCTATACACCATGCATGCTTTACTTGTGTTCTTTTGAATGATGGAGTATTCCACAAAATAGAATTGAATGTACGATTCGAACACCAGATATAGACAGAGAGAGAGAGAGAAATTTACTAGAAATCTAATAAGTCAGAATTAATTTTGAAAATGATATGCTAATTTCTTGATTATAGACTTTATAATCACTGTTAGTGTATATATGTTAAACATACTTTCACATATATATATCTTCGTCCTGTACTCTGATTATTCCTGGCTAGAAAAATGCCATTTGTTAAGAAAGTAATGTATGAAATTGACGATTTCAGTATAAAAGAGTGTACATGACATGACAATGGCTCAAGCAAAAATAAACCACCAAAATTAAATCGCCAAAAAGAAAGCACCAAAAAATAAATTACCAAAAAAAAAAAAAAACCAAAAAAAATTCCAAAAATAAACCACCAAAAATGAATTACCAAAAATAAACCACCAAATAGCAATTCTCAAATGGTTCTCATTCCTCCATAAGTAGTTTGTTTTTCTTGCTAAATTCTTGGAAAGAGCAGACAGTCCATTTAAATAGGAAAACATTTGTAACAGCCGCTTCAGCTTAAATTAAAGAGCGAAACTGAAGAATTATGTTGTTACATACAAATGGAGTGTTGTTGTATAGAGATTGACAGATGTACCAGTCTGCTGGTTAATGCATCACCATGGAAATAACTAGTTATAAAGCTGACTGTAAAAGGCATCACTTTCAAACTAGTCTAAAGCCTGATCAGCCGTTAGTGGATAATTCTTTCATCAGGTGGGACTTCAAGTATCAGTTTGAAGGTAACCTGTAACATCAACTTCAGGTGGTCAAAGAATCAGCTTGAAGAAAACCCATCCCAATAGCCAGGTGGTCAGAGCATCAGCTTGAAGGCAAATAGTTGCAATAGCCATATAGTCAGAGCATTAGCTTGAAGGTAACCTGTCCCAGTAGCCAGTGGTATTGAAGGTAAACAGTTGCAATAGCCATATAGTCAGAGCTTTAGCTTGAAGGTAAACAGTCCCATTAGTCACGTGGACAGAGCATCAACTATAAGGTAACCAGTTGCAGTAGCCAGGTGGTCAGAGCATCTGCCCATGGAGTGTTGGGTCAACAGTTTGATCCCCTACCTCAGTATATGTGATTTGTTAAAATTGGTTCTGGTAGCTCCCTGCTTGTCACTCAGCATATAAAGTTAGTTCCAGGACTGTTTTGTTTAGTGTCAGGATAACATAAAACAGTGTGGCATAATGCCCCTTGTCCATATCATAGTACTGCAGCGTGGCAGCATTAGCTTTGTCAGAAGAATTCACTTTCCCCCAAATGATTGTAAAAACTGTTGATGGGACATAAAACCTAACAAACAAATTTCAAGGTATCAGTGCCTTTAGGGTGATTCAGGAACATGAAGACCACATGGGGGTAATAGAATGGACCATTTTACAAGTTATTTGAACTATAAAATTGAAAATAATAAAATGCAGTCTGCCTGTAACCAATGTTGTTCACATCATCAGGCAGTTTAACAGCGTATTATTGCTTGGAATGAAACTGTCCATAAATGGCAGAATAAAATTTGAATAATCATTTTTATGATGTTGAAGAAAGACTGCTTAAAAACATGATTGACTAAAATTAAATCTGACAAAGAGAAAGGGACACAAATGCAATCTGAAACTAAATTAAAGTCAAGAATGCTTTTAAAAACAACATCAACATGCACAAAAAGGTTTAAAGGACTGCTTAATTGAAAATGTTTCAAACAAAAAAAGAAGAAAAATTTGATTATTTTGATTATATCAATTGGATTCTTTAACTTTTTATTCTAAGTGGATTCTGGTTTGGACCAGTGCTTTGAGCCTAGGAAGAAAAAAAAGAAGGTCATGGAGGATTCTTGCACCAAGCTGACCTTCTGTTTCGGAGTCATGTAATCTATTGTATCATAGCTACCTTAAGGCTTGTGGTAGGTCGGTGGTTCTACCCGGGTATCTCTGTGTATTCGGGGTCTTCTTCCACCTGTAATTAGCTGGACGTCGCTATATGATTGAAATACTATCGCAGCAACGGTAAACCCCAATACAACTACAACAACAGCAATCTAAAGAAGTCATTGAACATAAAAGTGTTGATAATTTTGGATTTACTTTGTCAAATCAATTTTGATTTCAATTGTGGGTCCAATATTTTTTGGAGTCACCAGTTGACTTTCAGTTCAAAATGGTTAAAACTAACTGTCAAGATATGTTTCTAGAAAAATACAAAATATTATTGTACAATTCATTGACAGGGAGTAACATGGAGTAACAGCACAATACAGTAAAATGCATTTTACAGAATATTCAAGACAAAATTCTGTTTTGATTATTTGATAAAGACTCCATCTAGATGGAGTTAATTAATTTAAAATGCTTTATCATACAATGCAAGTAGAACTAGGCAAATGGGATTGTATTTCATTAAATGAGCAATTTTTTTTACATTGCTCCAATAAATAAGGGGACAAATTCCATTATCTTTTTGAATATTTTAACAGATGACAAAAAGAAATTTGTAAAACCCTATTTTTTTTATAGAAACCTAATGTTTTTTAATGAGAAAAAATAATGAATTCCAAATACAATAGACAGAATATAAATTTATTGAAGTTAATACAATCAATTATGACTAAAATAAGGTAATATTATGCTCCGAAATTTGCTTAACCCTTTCCCTCATAGACGAAACCATGAAAAGACCTATGCGAACAGCATAAAACCAGATCAGCCTGCGAGTAACTTGCAGGCTGATCAGGTTTTATGCTGTTCGCTGCTCCTCAGTGGTCTGGAAATGAGGATTTTATAATTAAATTTGTTAAGGATTAACTGTGGTTTTCTGCAGATCAGGCTTTATGTGGTACCTATTGAGTGCGTCAAAATGAGTCTATATGAGGGAAAGGGTTAAGAAGACAATCTGACTGCATATTTAAATTGATCACGTTCAGTGTCAAATGTGAAACAATGACTCTGCATTGTGTGTTTACTTACCTTACTTGTATGTTTGTCAGAGCCTCTTTATATGTTATATTTGTTAAAACCTCATTTATCCGTTACTGTTAAATGGAATGAGAGAAATAAAGGAATTTGGGCTGAATTATAATCTTTATTGACTAGTCTGTTATAAGAGTTGCATCTATTTATATTTATAATTATCCTAATCTCTTCCAAAACAGTGTAGATCCAATTTGACAAGCTTCAAATGCTTTAAGTATGAGCTATTATTGCAAACAGCTCATCAATAAAAACCATTACCTTCAATTTACTAACAGTTTTAAGCACAGTTATTAAACATAGCCTACAGCTTCATTTTCTTTTTTACTTCCAAAAATTGTGGTGGGTTTAATCAGATTTCAGAAATAAAATGTGACTCTTCAAATCCTGAAATAGAATAGATGAATGTTGCTTTGATATAAAATATTAAACTTGACATGTATAATACTTATATCAAAACAGAAAATTCATCCAGATATTATTATTCATTTCATTTCACAAGTGACCGTCCCCGTTGGAAGCGGGAGGTCGTGGGTTCGATCCCCGGCCGCGACATACCAAAGTCGTAAAAAATGGTAGTTATAGCTCCCTTGCTTGGCGCTCAGCATATAAGGATAGTTGCAGGACTGGTTGGCAATCAAACAAACATTTCACAAGTCAGGTCAGTAAAGAAGATGTGATCGTACAATCTCCCTTACTGCTTCAGTTTACATGACCCTATTTGAAGAAAAAAAAAACAACTCTTTCTAGAAAACTTATATAATTTCTGCAAAACATAACAACCCAGATTAATTATTAAGGACACATAAAATTTACCGGGAAATGGCCCCCTTACTTAACCTTTTCCCTCATATAGACTCATTTTGACCCTTTCCCTCATATAGACTCATTTTGACCCTTTCCTCATATAGACTCATTTAACCCTTTCCTTCATATAGACTCATTTTGACCCTTTCCCTCATATAGACTCATTTTGACCCTTTCCTCATATAGACTCATTTAACCCTTTCCTTCATATAGACTCATTTTGACCCTTTCCCTCACATAGACTCATTTTGACCCTTTCTCTCATATAGACTCATTTAACCCTCTCCCTCATATAGACTCATTTTGACCCTTTCCCTCATATAGACTCATTTTGACCCTTTCCCTCATATAGACTCATTTTGACCCTTTCCCTCATATAGACTCATTTTGACCCTTTCCCTCATATAGACTCATTTAACCCTTTCCCTCATATAGACTCATTTTGACCCTTTCCCTCATATAGACTCATTTTGACGCACTCAATAGGTACCACATAAAGCCTGATCTGCAGAAAACCACAGTTAAACCTTTCCAAATTTAATTATAAAGTCCTCATTTCCAGACCACTGAGGAGCAGCGAACAGCATAAAACCTGATCAGCCTGCGAGTTACTCACAGGCTGATCTGGTTTTATGTTGTTCGCATAGGTCTTTTCATGGTTTCCTCTATGAGGGAAAGGGTTAATTAACCAAATATATTTTAAGGCAGAGTGAGTTGGTGAGAGGGGGCGAAATTCATTATTTATTGCCCTACTTAAATTCTGGTTGCGACCATAAACCCTGCAAATAGCAATATATAGTGTGTAATAAAAAAAAAAAGTATCAAAAAGCAACACATTTTAGCTTGAACTTTCTATGGCTTGAGGTTGTTTTATTATCTCTCTCTCTCTGATATAAAATTTTACTTTGTAATGGGCAATACAGGTCAGTCAACTTTAAAAAAAAAATTACATAATCTTGAAGAAAAGGCCACATTTTTTATTTCCTGTGAACTACATTCCGTGTTATTGCGAGATTACAAAATTGTAATCTACAGTATAGCTTTGGCTTGAAGCTTTGTAAAAGTATATATCTCTGATATAGAATTTAACATTGTTATGGGCAATACAAGTCAGTCAACTCTTATAAACTCAACAACTTTTCTAATTGGTCACCCTTTGATTTTGATATTTTTCAATACTGGTGAATATATTGATGGTAAACCATCACAATTGAGTTACCATGAACATAACCTTGAGGTATACATGGATTTTGCCAACAAAAACATCGTAGGTAAACCAACACAGCGCTTAGTTCGTAATAAACAGTTCTTTAATTTAAATGCATTAGATTTTCATACACTTATTTTCCTTGTGATATTTTGATGAAATTATCAGGTGACCAATTAGAAAAGTTGTTGAGTATATTATCTGTCTCTGATATAAAATTTGACTTCGTAATGAGCAATACAGGTCAGTCAACTCTTTTAATATAAGTTGATATTATTTTGAAGAAAAGGTCACATTATTTATTTTCTAATAATTAGAGTCAGGATCAAATTAGTACTTCAAATATTAAATAATTGCTTTGAGATACCTTTTCCTTCCTGTTGAATTAGACTTGAATTATCAAGATCAAAATAAAACAGTCCCATACAGGGTTTTATAGGCGACCACAGATATACTCTCATAATTAGTGCATTTGTGATTTATTAATATATAATGGACAATGATTCTTGTTAAAAAAACTCACGTTTTTACTTAATTGGTCATTAGGACCTTACTTTAAATAGTTTACTTTCACATTTTCTTGTATGAAGAGTCATGGCTGGAATTAATGAGGTGTGTTTTATTTCCTTTATATACCCTTCAGTATTTTCTGGCCCTTTTTATTACAAGAATCTTTCACTGAATGACGTACAAAATTATCACAATGATGTAAAATACTATGGAAACAGTGACCGTTACTTTTCTTTTTGGAATACGGTTAGAAAGTTTATGTTCTTCAGTGTTCTCCCTATCTGTCTATACATAAAAACAGTCACTAAATCAAACCATCATTATTACAATGTGCTCCATTAAAACACAAAGTTGATGCATTTTTAGCTCACATGAGCACAACGTGCTCAAGGTGAGCTTTTCTGATCGCCTTTTGTCCGGCGTCCGTCGTCCGTGCGTCCGTGCGTGCGTGCGTGCGTCCGGCGTCAACAATTGCTTCAAACAACATCTCCTCCTAAACGGCTTGGCCAATTTGAAAAATATTTTGCAGGAATGTTCCTTGGATGAAGCTCTACTAAAGTTGTATAAATGGTTCTGGTCCATTGCATAATTAGGTCACAGGAGCTAAAAATAGATTTTAAAAATGAAAATTTAAAAAATCTTCTTCTCTGAAACCACAAGGCCTAGCCTTTTGATTTTTGGTATGTAGCATCATCTTATGGGCCACTACCAAGATTGTACAAATCATAGCCCTATGGTGATAAATGACCCCGCACCAGGGGTCACTTGTTTTACATAGAGTTATATAGAAAAATCTTAAAAAATCTTCCTCTATGAATCCATAAGGCCTAGAGCTTAGATATTTGGTATGTAGCATCATCTTATAGGCCACTACCAAGATTGTACAAATCATAGCCCTATGGTGATAAATGACCCCGCACCAGGGGTCACTTGTTTTACATAGAGTTATATAGAAAATCTTAAAAAATCTTCTCATGAATCATAAGGCCTAGAGCTTAGATATTTGGTATGAAGCATCATCTTATGGGCCACTACCAAGATTGTACAAATCATAGCCCTATGGTGATAAATGACCCCGCACCAGGGGTCACTTGTTTTAGATAGAGTTATATAGGAAAATCTTAAAAAATCTTCTTCTATGAATCCATAAGGCCTAGAGCTTAGATATTTGGTATGTAGCATCATCTTATGGGCCACTACCAAGATTGTACAAATCATAGCCCTATGGTGATAAATGACCCCGCACCAGGGGTCACTTGTTTTACATAGAGTTATATAGGAAAATCTTAAAAAATCTTCTTCCATGAATGCTTAGATATTTGGTATGAAGCATCATCTTATGGGCCACTACCAAGATTGTACAAATCATAGCCCTATGGTGATAAATGACCCCGCACCAGGGGTCACTTGTTTTACACAGTTATATAGGAAAATCTTAAAAAATCTTCTTCTATGAATCCATAAGGCCTAGAGCTTAGATATTTGGTATGTAGCATCATCTTATGGGCCACTACCAAGATTGTAAAAATCATAGCCCAATGGTGATAAATGACCCCACACCAGGGGTCACTTGTTTTACATAGAGTTAAATAGGAAAATCTTAAAAAATCTTCTTCTTCTATGAATCAATAAGGCCTAGAGCTAAGATTTTTGGTATGTTGTAGCATCTAATGGTTCATTACAAAGATTTTCAAAGTCTTGGCCCTACGGTGATAAATGACCCTGCGCCCAAGTCTTCTCTGAAACCATATGGCCCATTGCTTAGGTATTTGGTGTGTAGTATTGTCAGGGGTAAAATGTTTTAGATTAAGTTATATCAGAATCCTTGTCTGTTTAAAAACCTTGACATCAGTTGAAGCAATGGTACTCAGGTGAGCGATTCAGGGCCATCATGGCCCTCTTGTTATTTGTTTTGTTTTAAGCTCAACTGAGCACAATGTGCTCATGGTGAGCTTTTGTGATCACCTTTTGTCCGTAGTGCGTGCGTGCGTCCGTCGTCAACAATCACAGATGAACCATTTAATGTAGTGGCTTCCATAAAGGAGGGCTTTTCATAAAGTCATATAGTCAAAACTGGGGTCCACTTGTTCACAAAACATTAAATTGATATTACCTTTGTAGGGAATATCAGGCTGACATTGGGCTATATAAGGGTGTTTTTTTCCCTCATATGTGTGGGTTTTTTTTAAATTATTTAAGATTTGAGTCTTCAAAATCATAAGTTTGTTGTGACCTTTATCTTGATCCAGGCTTCAAATGATTTTCACAAGGTTTGGATCCCAGCACTCTAATGGATCTGTACTTTATAACAGTACCTCACTTATACAGAGAGATATTTAAACCTATTTAAAGCATCTGTAATTAACCTTGTATAGTAAACTAAAACCTTGTTTTTTATCCTACTTCCTGTTTTTTTATCCTACTTCCTGTGCAGACACAGGAGTGATCAGAACTTTTAGGACCATTTGTATTTAATCATTCTATTCCTAGTGCTCATGTCACAACAAGAAAACTCACTAATTGTGACATTTAATATCTAAAAGCTGTGGCCTTTTGTTTGAAATTAGAGGTTAGTAAGAGAACACACAATTGTCTAAGACTTTCCCAACAAGATAATAAGTGGGTAACTGAATCTTTAACCTTTCCCTCATAGAAGAAACCATGAAAAGACCTATGCGAACAGCATAAAACCAGATCAGCCTGCAAGTAACTCGCAGGCTGATCAGGTTTTATGCTGTTCGCTGCTCCTCAGTGGTCTGGAAATGAGGATTTTGTAAATAAATTTGGTAAGGTTTAACTGTGGTTTTCGCAGATCAGGCTTTATATGATACCTACTGAGGGCATCAAAATGAGTATATATGAGGGAAAGTGTTAAAGTAACAGATCTGGACATGTTGATAATGACTGTGTTCATAGCTCAGTAATCCTGTCTACTGTGGTTTGATATATGATAGACGCTTCAGAATATTTCAGGATTATATAAACAAAAAATCAGGTTTTCCTCTTATATTCATGTGTTATTTTTGAGATGTCTGACACTGCGATAGTATTTCAGTCATATAGTGACATCCAGCTAATTATGGGGACTTGAGGGCACTCAGTAAAACATTGACCTACTGGAAGACTTCCTCAATGACAAAAAGGACTCTGAGTAAAAAAATAGGAATCGAACCCACAGCAGTAAGGGGCTTAGTGATAAATGAAGGACAGTAATCACTGTGCTCTATCTTGTTAAATGAAGTAGAATGTGAAAATATTGGTGAGATTTGCAAACTTGAAAGTAAAATGAGATAAAATTGTGAGATTTGCAAACTTAGAATTGAAATGAGAAAATATTAGTGAGATTTGCCAACTTGGAAGTTAAACTGGGTGAAATGCATGGTGAAATTTGCAAACTTAGAATCAAAATGTGAAAATATATGAGAGATTTGCAAACTTAGAATCAAAATGTGAAAATATATGAGAGCTTTTCAAACTTAGAATCAAAATGTGAAAATATATGAGAGATTTGCAAACTCTGATGTGAAAAGCCAACTTAGAAGTAAAATATGAAATACTGAAGTATGATCACAACTCTTTCAAAATCACTGACACCCCATTCTTTTTCATAATGACCAACAAACATTTTTTCTCCAATTTATGAAAGATATCAATTTTATCCATGATTTATTTTCCTCAAAATAAGAACAGTAGATCATCAAAGTAGTAATTCTTTTGATCTATGAAGCCCTAAGTATGAGCAATTGCCAGCCAAGTGTGTACAAGAGTATACTCTTATACCAGGACCTCTCCATCAAGTCCTACTTCACGTTGTAACAGTGGCATCTCTAGGGACAAGGAAAAAATGACTGCTCCACCCCCACTCTTTCACATCGATTAAAGATTATTTAATTTTTTAATAGATCTTTAGAGTAGAGGTAAGTGCACCATAGAGCTCTCCAGTGTGGAGGTAAGGGCTTGGGGAAAAGTAATTTGGAATTCTGTGGCTGTGTTTACAGAATCCTCAGGATGAAATAAGAAATGATTGACCTGTAACAGTGAGAGATGGCTGCTGGATACTCTATATTCTACAGGAATGTCCTGAACAAATTAAGAGTGGAGTGTAAATAATAGACATATGGTTGATTGAATGGTGTGGTTGATGGGCTGTTATAGAAATTGCTTTGCCACATCAGTGCCAAGTTGAGTGTTTAATGTCCCTAGAAT
>CM037786.1:12469084-12519084 GCA_021229015.1 Solen grandis | reverse complement strand
AGGTGACAGGAATGTAAGACAAACGTCAATGTAGTTCTCATTACAAAAAATTATAACCAGAAAATGTTGAAACGTTTGCTGCTTTCTCTATTTGCATTTGTTAAAGTGCAGTTTGTTATCCTGTTCAACATCATTGTTTGAGGAGATAAACACCAGAAAACTTTTTCCAACAATCCTGACTGAACTCAGAATCAAAGCCGACACAGCTGTATTTTACATATCTGGTTAACATCAGTTGTTTCTCTACATAGTGCACCATGTTTTATTCCACCTTTTGAGCCCTTTCAGAAGACTCAAATGTTGACTTGAAGATATATGTACAGATTGCTGAGTCATCATCTAGAAATCTCCCAAATTTAGACGGAAAATAAATATATTCAGCCAAAAAAGAAAGTACCCACTTTTCGATACTTGATATTCGTTTTAATATTGTTTTAAAACAGATATATATTTAAAAAGATATAACTAATGAAAAATGTACATGTTATTGTGGGGGCCTCTGTAGCCGAGAGGTTAAGGTCACTGACTTTAACACTCACTCAGCCTCTCACCATGTGGGTTCGAATCCCAGCAGGGTCATTCAGATTTTCATGTGAGAAAGCCTTCCAGCTGGCTTGTGGTAGGTTGGTGGTTATACCCGGATGCCTCCCTGCATTCGGGGTCTTCCTCCACCTGTAATTAGCTGGACGTCGCTAAATAACTGAAATACTGTTGAAGCGACGGTAAACTCAAATAGTCAAGTCAAGTTAAGTCAGACATGTAATCGTTGGAGTACCTGTTGACCAGTAAGTTTAATCAGTAGTAAACGTGCCTTTCGGTTAAAGACCAAATTTAGTGGATTTGCACATGCACCTTGTGCAGCACAGGTCGATATCTGACTGCTCTGATCGACTGGAAATACAATACATCACAATTGAATAAAATTGCACAAAATCAAGTTAAACAAAAATGCCAAGATTTAATAATAATCAATGAAACCAGTGATTCCTTAATTGATAAACAAGAAATATCTTTAAAAAAGATATTCGGCGTAGGATGAAAGAAAAACGAGATTTTCATTCATGCATAAATATACTTTAATTAAGAAACTTATAAATTGAAATATATGCAAAACACATTTCAAAGACTCTTATGCTATGATAGGTTATAAAAGCATTGTTGTAAATAATTGTAAAAAACATGTCTAATTTTGTTAGTGAACAATGATGAATGGCAATGTTTTTAACAAGGTTTATTTAACAACGGAATGTAGCAAAAAAAAAAGTACAATTTTAAAATAATGTCTATATATATTCAAAACAAAATGTACAGTAAAGACTGACTAGACTATTATACAAAAGACACGACTGACCATTATCGTAAACAGGCTTACCTAAATGATTTGATATAACAAATTTTTATTTAAAAGCAGTGTAATGTTATAAATTATCCTATGAACTATAAAAAAATCTATGATAATCCGCTGCATAAAACCTAATTTAGTTCCAGGCTGATCATGTAATGAGCAGTTATCTGCTCGTTGTAGTTAGGACATACAATTTTTTCTTCACCTTTATTTTATTTCTTACTGACAAAAGCTTGTTCAGGTCTGATTTTATCAGTTGTAAACTGTATCAAAATAGTTTATACAGGCATATACATTAATGATCAGCACCTTAAAGCATAGATTCATTGATAAAGGACTTCTAGAACATTCCGAGGAAAAGCGCGCGAAAGACCGACGCACAACAAATTTAGTACGCTCTAGAAATAGTTCAGTATTTTTTCTATGAAATATACTTATTTATAGACGGTAATACAAAAAATTATATCTGTAAATAGGCTTGTTTGATATTTGTTCATATCATTATTGCATATGACAATTATGATATAAAAGCGTTATTAGTTGTTTTGGTTTTGGCGAATTAATTTTCAATGAGAGTATCTCGGCAGGCTGGAAGAATTCAATATACATAGTAATTAATGGGTTTCATGTCATACCACGGTGGATTCTTTTTTGTTGTTTTAAATCATTTTCACAAAGTAGCATTCCTCAATTGATGGAAAAGGATTGTATTTAATTTACTGAAATCACTTTCATGTTTACATCAAAAAGAAAAGTAACAACACCAAGCTGAATGATATATACAAGCTGCACCCCTTATTTACAGTAATTTTATAGTCCATAACGATGCGTTAACCAATAACAGGAGTCCTTTTATTCAGCTTAGAATTATTTACCGCTGTTAGCGTACATTTGATTGGATTAAGATGCGAGTTGAAATCGAAATTATACAGCTACGCCGAAAAATGTTGAAGAACATTCCGTGAAATTGTTTTAAGTGTATAAAAGAAATGGAGGAAATGGAGCAGTTAGCTGATGCATAAGAGAAAAACTCAGCTTTCCCCAATGGAGCTGGTACACTTAATCAAGGGCTGTTCACAATATTGTTCACAGTGCATATAGAAATACAAGAAGATGGAACAGTTTCTGGGTCAGCCCTCAGTGTCCATTACCTGAAAGTCAACAAATAAATAATAATTGCTGTTCTAACCTATTGCCTCATGGATATTCATGTACAAATTTATGGCTTGATGAATATTAATTTACGGAACTTTTAAATGGTATATCAGAAACAAAGGATTTTTCTTTGCATTGCTGAAATTATAGAATCTGAGCTTTAAAAAGACAGAGAAGCATCAAAAAAAAGTTCAATATGAGGAAAAAGGATATAGAAGCTGAAACTGTCATAAAAAAAATGCTGAATATACAATTCATTAATTATTAATAATTAATAAATATAGACCACACAGGAAGTACATATTAGTATATGTTTAGTAAAATACTGTCAAAGAACTTAAAGGTTTTCTCTCTCTCCTTTACAATTGAAAATCTGTTTGAATGTCCTCAAAAAGTAACAAAAATGTTCCCATAGGTAAAAACACTTCATTTGGAACAGGAATAAACACTTGTGCAAAGAGACTTAAAATATTACAATATGGTTTTTCCTTTTTTCCTGAGTAGAAACTTATAAAAAAAAGTGCCTATTTTGTTATTGTATATTATATAAATACCAATGTTTATTAGGTAATAAAACAAAAAATTAAGCAAGGTGTAATTTGTTACAATTGGTTTTCCTCTTACACACTTATTGCAGTTAATGGGGTAGGAAGTATCTGTAAGTGAATTCACGTTGCTATCATTAGAAAGCTTCCTGAAGATCCAGAATAATGACAGGAAAATCATGGTTAGCCAGAAGCTTCTTATGCATGCAGACATAACTTCTTTTATTAAGGAAATAAAACAGTTTTTCCAGGAATTGTTTATCATTATTTTTGTGTTATTCTTGAATCTAAAATTAAAATGTCATGGAAATGTTGTTCCAGTGTTAATCTTGTATTTTGTTTGTGGGATTGTCTATCTTGCGTTACAAGAAACTTAGGTAAACATATTCATCTGATGCTTCAGTTAACCGTCATAATTCTGTTGCCACTTGTGACTCAGCCTTTGTGACCAGTTCATCCATGCAGTCTGATCATGGTCTGCACTGTTTGCTATCCAGTCAGTTAATTTTCAACAAGCATCCCTATAAACAACTAATGTTACAGTCCAAAATGAAGAAAGGCCGAATCCAAGAAAGAAATTTAGCATAGTAAAGAGTTTTGCTTGAGCTCTGACTTGACTTGACTATTTGAGTTTACCGTCGTTTCAACAGTATTTCAGTCATATAGCAACGTCCAGCTAATTACAGGTGGAGGAAGATCCGGAATGCATGGAGGCATCCGGGTAGAACCACCAACCTACCACAAGCCAGGTGGAAGGCTTCCTCACATGAAAAACCATATGACCCTGTCAGGATTCCAACCCACACGGTGAGGGGCTGAGTGAGTGTTAAAGTCAGCGACTTTAACCTCTTGGCCAAGCTTGAGCTCTACTTCATATTAGGGCCTCCATGGATTGGGTGGTTATAATGGCTGACAACCATTTGGGCCCTCATAGATGTGGGTTCAAGTCTTGGTCTTTCCCTTTGGCCTACAGTAACTACAGGTAGAGTGGTGGTTTTACCTCTGGGTGCTCAGTGTTTTCTTTCATTAGTAATTAGCTGGATGTTGCTGAAAAAGTGGTAGTCTCCTGGACAACAACAAAGTAAATATGTCAGACAATAACACTGAACAGTGTTTTTTTTATGTGTAGACCACGAGTGAATTATTCATGAACATTAATCAACAGAAATTGATTCAGTTCACCCTTGTTCTGTTAAATTAATTAATCAGTCAGTGAAATGACAATCTAACACAATACAATCGTCTCTATTGAATATTTTCAGCAAAAGGGATGAATGGTCACTTGTTTATTGGCAGGAACATTACTTGCTGTTCAAGCTTGTAATAAATTATGGATGAACCTGTACTGCTAGTGACATATCAAAATACTTTATGGAGCTTCACTGTCCTACATAGATAGAGGGCTGTGAATTTGTGTCACTCGATACAGTTTGACCGTTGTGCTGTAGAGTATGCATTATGGCTTGACTGTTGTTCAGTAGAGTAGAGTATACTATTAGAAATAGGGTACATGTATCAAAAGGGAGGTAAATACTGTTGGTTAATTGGTCCAAGCAACAATACAATGCTGCATGGGTTTTGACAAGACGTTTACTTGGTTGACATGTAGTTAATTGTCTTTTTAATGCAATATGATGTTACTTGATGTGTCACCTGCTGTAATCAGAGGTGACACTTGGGGATCACTTCTCCATCATCTGTAACACT
The DNA here is from genome assembly GCA_021229015.1 of Solen grandis. Taxonomy (NCBI): domain Eukaryota; kingdom Metazoa; phylum Mollusca; class Bivalvia; order Adapedonta; family Solenidae; genus Solen; species Solen grandis. The sequence goes on along the minus strand of CM037786.1, from coordinate 12,514,332 downwards.
TTCATGTCTCGCTTCTTTCAGCAGGTGACACAATTGTGTTCCAAGGGACACTTCTTGGAACACTTCTTGAGTTTTAAATATGGTATATTATATATATATATATATATAATTATATATAATTATGCTCAAATGCATTATACAGAAATTACATATCTGAAGGGAGGGAACCTATTTGGCATAATGTTTGTTTGTTTTGTATGTATATGAAGTTACAATTTATTTCATTCTGTCAAAGCTTGTGAGTTTCCTGCAAGTACTCGTTGTTTCCACCCGCATTCACCTCTTTGTTGTTGAGAGTAATTAATATATTAGTTAGTAACTTTTTCTATGGTCATCATGAAATAATTAAGGTTAATTAAAAACACAAATTAGATATCAACATTTCTAGCTCCTGCCCCTTCTAACTGTTAGTTTACGGTAACAAATCTTTAAGATCAATATCATATAACTTTAGTGAAACCCAGCAAACTGTCACATAGCAGAATTGCTCCTACAGAAATTTCTGAGTCTCTTACTTGTTTGAAAGTCTTCCATAAACATGAAAGAGGAGACAGTTAATCTGAATATTATGCTTCCCCCCCCCCCACACACACACACACCCGCCAAGGAAATGGTCCATTACCATGTATCCATATTTACAAGGTCTAAATGTATATATTTACAACCTTTGTTAAGTTGCAGAGAGTTTTTTTGAAATTAAGATGACATTCCCACATAGTTTTCTCAGTGATAGAATGATACACTCCCTCTCCAGGAAGAATGGTCTCAATAACAAGAGATATGTTAAAGGAAAAGTCATCAGTTTAACAACTCTTTGCCTCAACTTACTTGATTTGAGTCTGAACCTTTGTTTTGCCGCACTCTAAAAGGTTTAGTTTAGTGTTACAGACTTCAGAATAAATTAGGAAATTAAGGTTTTTCACGCAATGTCAGCTAAAGTGTGAATTCCATGAAATAAAAGTAACTTCAGTGATTGTGGATTTAAACTCAAATTTCACTTCAATAATTAATTGTGCATTTCTAGAGAGGGTTTTGTCCTTAGCAACTTGTCAAAGTGTCATATTCCGTTACTTTACAATATCTATATATTATATATCTCCCATGACAACATTTAGGACTCCTGTTAGAGTAAAGATGGAGTATTCATATGTTGAGCTAGATACCTTATGGGAAGAGGAAGATTGGAATTGATTTTCAGGATGAAAGGGTCAAGGTCACTGTCACTAAAAATAGATTTTTCATTTCCATCAAATAACTTCTTTTGGTAATAAGGTATGATGATGAGATTTGGGAAGAGGAAGATTGAGATCAATTTTCAGGTCAAAAAGGTCAAAGTCAAGGTCACTGTTATTAAAAATAGTTTTGCTTGTCTAGGGACTAGGGCCTGGTTTAATGTCTTTGACGTGTTTCTTGTCTTTTTAATCAGAAAATGTTCTAGAAGTAAAGATAACACATATTCCTGTGTGTATAGAATTTATTATGATTTCATGATAAAAACAACTTTGTACATTATATTTATAGGTAAATGAATGGTTACAAACATGTACCCCCGACACAAAATAATGGTACTCGGGTAAAATATAGCTCTTTTCATGGCACTCAACATATAAGGGTAGTTCCAGGACTGGTTTGCCTGGTGTCAGGATAATTTGACTGGGTGTGGTATCATGCCACATGTCTATGGCATGATACTGTAATATGGCAGCACTATATCTGTTTAAAGATGACATTGTCTCCAAATGACTGAAATACTGTTGGTAAACCCAACAAACAACTATAAGCCACCCATCCTTTACTTTACATACAAAAGTACTCTGAAAAGTACTTTACTTATAGGTTGGAAGGAGCTGCAATATGTCTTAAGAGAATGTGTTCAGCGCCACGTTCCTTCATAGTCCCTCTCCAGAGGGTAATATTTCTGATTGACTGACATTATGGAAATTTCCAAGAGTCTCCAGATTTATACCTAATTATTACCTTTAAGTATCTCTAATCTACATAAATCCATTATGCAAATTCTCACCTCTTTATCATGCTACGACCCTATTACTCTCGTATATCTAGTATAACATTTAGGTCTGAGAGAACAATAATATCTGTTTAATTTAGAAGTGTTTGTTTTGTAATGATTAGTTTCACTTCAACAGGCATTAAATATACAATTTGAGTGGTCCAGTCTTGCTGAAGCTGTTTCTATGACAATGCTGGAAGTGCTAATTGGGATCAGATTGACGTCAGTCTCCCGTTACAATGCACAAACAAAAAATATTAATTTCATAATGGTAACAAAGCTGGTTATTCTTTCCCCAGTTTATCATCCTCTGTGTTGTAACCCCCATTCTTTCACATTACGTGCTTCAGCCATTAGTTTGTTGATGTACAAATTATCAGGATGCCGAGGCAATTTCAATGCAGTGTAGATCCAAATCAAAGTAAAAATAGATCTAGCAGACTGATCGGCAGTATATATCTCCCATGACAATATTCAGGGCCCAAACCTGGACAAGATTTTTATATTGGTTGGATCATGTGACCACAGCATGTGACCAAAATACTAAAGAGGAAGTAGAAACAGAGCAAAGAATCATGGTAAATGTTGGCCACAACAAGTTGTTGTTGTTGTTTTTTATAAATGCAGAATATCGTGTTTAACTAGAGTGGGTTAGACTGAATGTGCACCCAGTGTCTGTGTGCATTAATTTGATCCTGTGATGTTTAAGAGGATTTGTTGGGGAAACACAAAGTTTTCTGCCTCAATTAGTTGTAGCTTGAAAGATAATCAACACTTTCCAGTGATGTTTTGGGGGGAAAGCTGCTGTTCTGTGTTCAGGGTGAGCCTTATGAGTTTGGACAGGGATGATGAGCGTTAAAGCCAATTAGTGGATGAGGTAACTGAATTGGACGCAGGAAGGAGAACCAGGCTGATCGTTCTGGACAGAAAAGGGAAGCAGTCTACCAACACGGAAATGTCACCAGGGAAACATATTTCAGACTGGAATAAACAGACTTGATTACCCTTCATACTCAGCAATTTCTTGTAGACCTTTTGGGATATGATTATTCCCTTCTTTTCCATTCTCTCTCTCTCTCTATTTCTCTCTCATTCTTTCTTAATTTCTGCCTCCATCTCTCCTCTGTCTGTCCCTTTCTTTATCCTGCTATCTGATCTAGAAAAGATCCTATCCATAAATCTATTTAGCATGGTTCTTTCAAAAACTTAGATTAGTTCATTGTGAAAGTATGCATGGTGTTAAAAAGATCAATCATCTGGTCAAACACATGTTTATCTAAGATTGATACGGTGATATAAAGTTCCACTGTTCCCCTGCATTGGAGGTGTTATTAAATCACAAGCTTATCAAGCCCAACGTTTAACTATTTGACTATTTGAGTTTACTGTTTCAGTCATATAGCGACGTCCAGCTAATTACAGGTGGAGGAAGACCCCGAATGCACGGAGGCATTCCAACGTTTGAACCTTCACTCCTGGTTTTGAAAGGATCTTAGTTGTCATCCCTTTCTTGGACATTTTTTCTGTACTGAGAACTTAAGTGATGGAATCACCAAGTATCAGAATCTGTTTTCCATTAGTTCTGTCTCATTCAGCCCCTCACCGTGTGGGTTCAAATCCCGGCAGGGTCGTTCGGATTTTCATGTGAGAAAGTCTTCCAGCTGGCTTGTGGTAGGTCGGTGGTTCTACCCGGATGCCTCTGTGCATTCGGGGACTTCCTCCACCCGTAATTAGCTGGACGTCGCAATATGACTGAAATACTGATGAAGCGACGGTAAACTCAAATAGACGAGTCAAGTCCATTAGTTCTGTTTTGGGGTATTTTTTCATTTCTCATTCATGTTCTCTCTCTCTCTCTATCTCTCTCTGTACCTCTACGAGCATGTATTTCATTCTCTCTTTTTTTATCCTCTTTTTTCATATTTTTCGTATTTAATCCTGAATATCAAAGTCTGTGTAAGAAAATTAATACATATCATAATTTTCATGTTAGGATGGAACAACACTCTGGAGATTAAAACAAACTCTTGATTTGTAACCCAATATTACTGGTCCTAAACAATGCCATCCCTATAAAAAACAAAACAAAAAAAAACATTTTTTTTATCTTGAATTAAAACACAAAATTTCAGTAATTAAAGTTGACTTAAAATTTAATATTAAAGAATCAAAAAGTGTCATTTTTGAAATGTCTTTTTTTTTTCGTAATGAAGAAATCCTTCCAGGAATATTTGTTGCACTAAATGTTTCGGTAACTGTCTTCAAAGAAATGTTACCGTTATTGCATGTATAATTACGTCATTCATCATGTCGAAAAGAAGTCAAATCTGTCCAAAGTGACAAGTCTAATAAACCAGGAAAAATAGCTGCATCATGCAGGTTGCTAGCTAATGAAATGACACATCACATCATTTCTTTATAAAGCTCGCTGGCTTGATTTGAGGGCATGATCAAAGTACCGATAGCACTGAGGAAACAGGGTTTTTAAAGACGTTTGAGCAGATTTTTTCTAACGGACAGATTTTTCTAAAAAAAATCATAAAGTACTTTAGACTTTAACTAAAAAATATATGAATCAAAAATAGGGGGTCACAATGCTTGTTATAGAGACTGAACGGATAGTAGAACATCACTATTTGCTAAAATTTGTTGAAAAAAACATGACATTAAAAAATAAGAATGATTTCGTTTCTCAATACTGTAACAGCATGTTTAAATTATATTTTTAAAATATTTTATCACCATTTGAAGCTTATGATGTATTCTATAAGTTATAGATAAAAATACTGTCAAATATGCATTGAAAATACAAAATGAGCATAAAATCTCATTTGTACCCGGACAATGTATACAAAAACTATCCAAAAACTGTGAATTTTTATATATATTTTTCTATATAATTTTTTTTTCAATGGACAGATTTTCTTTATTTTTTCAGAGTCAGTTTTCTGATATAAATGCTTTATGAAAATGTAAACAAATACATACCTCACCAGAAAATTTGTTTTTTTAACTAAAACTGCTTTTTATTAAAATTTTAGCCAAAATTGCATAAAAACACTAAAATGTGACTTTTTGTACCTTCAAAATTTTGCAAATATACTTTTGGAATTAAAATTTTTTTATCATCCTTTAAAAAAAATTAAAAAAAATTTTTTTTACCAAAATAAAAAACCCAAACCTTAAGGTTTTATTCAAAATCAGTCATAACCCGCTGAAACGTCCTTAAGGTAATGTTGTTGCATTTTTTTTTTTTTGTATTTTATAGTAAATAAACAAGGATCACATTTTCAAGCTATGCCAATAAACTTGATGATATAAATCCATTTTGACTTCTGTTAACCCTTACAATGCTGTTGACACTTGTAACTGCTTTTATAACCAGTGTCGACCAAGATCAGCAGGGACATCCATGCAGTCTGATCATGGTCTTCACTGTTCACTATTGGGTCTGTGAATTTTAAGCATGCACCCTCATAAATAACTAATGGAAAAGGAAGGAAATTCATGTGTGGCTCTGCATTAATAACTAACATGAATATGCATATTGGTTTAACCAGTGAAAAGCTGTACAAACCTCCAACAAACAAATGCACATGAATCTTGCTTTAAATAGTTACCTTAGTTTAACAACGTCCGACAAACATATGGGGCAGGGATATACCTGTTCTGGCGTCAAGTCAACTGCTACACAAAGTTACCATAACCATGGTGTAAACAAAAAGTCACTCTATTGATTACCTGTGATTTAGCAGCAACAGAACTATTTTTCAGCTCTTCTGTGGCAGAGATGTGAGATCTCCTGCATTGGAGATTGAGAATAGAGATGCAAAAAAGACTGTTAAAAAATTCTCTACATTGAAGAGTATTAAAACTGTAAGACTTAATCTGTAGAAGAAGGAAGTGTCTTACTCCTTAATTACTCATTAGTTTTACCCCTGGTCAGTTGATAAAGTGATATTAATTAACACTAGGTGATAATGGTGATATTAGTTTTATTCTTTGATGTGCCTAATATGTCACTGTTTCCTAAAGGGAATCTTATGCAGCTTTTTGTATAAATCTCAATTATGGTGCGGTATTAATTTAATCAAAATATGATTATCTTCAGAAACATAATCAAATCTATTTTCTCCAATTAAGGCCCATGGCGCTTGATTAGTCATCAGGTTTCACATTACAGGTAACCTTTAATAACTACATCTAGACACGGTGCTTGTTTTTTCAGCTCTAACTAGGGGTATTCATTTCAACTTGTATGGCTCATGGCATATTATAAAATAAATTAGATACAGAATGCGCTAATTGGCCCATGGCAGATTTTGTACTACCGGTAAATTAGATGCATAAAAATCCTCAGTAGCTTTGAGCGCTTCTCCTTTCAGTTTACTTTATTATTTTGAATTTACATTTATGGCTTAATAATGAGTTTGATTAATTTTCTTTCATTTTTTCTATTATTTTTTTTATATTATTTGAACATAACACATTGTATAGAAATATATTAAACACATTTTATGATCAACATAATTTTGAAAAATTATATACAAGAAATATAAATCAATGAATTTTTTCTGTACTATTCTCACAATATTCAGTAATGTTTTTATTTTAGAAAACTGCTGAACAAATATTTGATTTTTTTTTTTTTTTAAAAGCTTATTCAGCTGAAATAACAAAAGTAGATTTTTTGTATAAAAGTGGTAATCATCTGACACCTGTTAAAACATGCTGTTTCAACTGTAAATTTACATATTCATATTTAACTAGTAAACCTTTTCCTCATGCAAAAAAACAACTTCTTTTGGCATTCTTACACTTTTTACACGACTGCAAAGGAATACAAATGTGTTTGTTTATTATATTAATTATTCTTTTACTTTTGATATTACTTGAGGGGTCGCTGTGGCCGAGAGGTCAAGTCACTGGCTTTAACACTCTCTCAGCCCGTCATGCGTGGGTTCAAATCCTTGCAGGGTCGTTCGGATTTTCATGTGAGGAAGCCTTCCAGCTGGCTTGCGGTAGGTTGGTGGTTCTACCCGGTTGCCTCTGTGCATTCAGGGTCTTCCTCCACTTGTAATTAGCTGGATCGCTATATGACTGAAATACTGTCGAAGCGACGGTAAACTCAAATAGTCAAGTCAAGTCAAGTCAAATTATATTACTTGAAGTCATATACAATATCATCTTCAGTTCTGTGAACTGTGTATATGTCGGGAAATAACATACGCCTGTTTACATAGCTTATTTTGTTGATTTTGTTAGAATGGTAGCATACTGAATTTAGGAAAAAAATGCTTTTCTTCTCTGTTTCAGGTAAGTGTCTAAGAAAGAGTCCAAGAAGACTGCAAAGGTATTGTGACTTTTTCTTTGTTGTTGTTTCTAGTACAGGTCTTTCGAAAGATTCAGAATTTTGGTGCAACATCAAATAGAATATGCCTGTGTATATAATGACTTCAAGATATTCTAACAGCTTCACTGTATTTATTTTATTTCTTAAATAATTATTTCTTCTTAGAGACTTTGAGTACTGCTATATGGTTTTAAAGGCCTTGTATGTTTTCTTCAGGTTTGCTTCAGAAAAAAAAAATAGCTTCCTCACTTTAATAAGTATGTTCCAAATTGTAAGGTTTACTTAATACATGCTGTTTTTTGATGTGTTGGCAAACAGAGCAGACTCCCTCCAGGAGATGTCTGAGCAAGGTTCTCTCTGTTTGTACTGAACTTTTGTAGCTTATAAGATCCTACACAGCTTGCATGGGGATGAAAAATCCATTGTTTTATTTTACCAATTTCAGTTTAGTAAATTAATATTCATAGAAATTAGAACTTTGTATATGAATATTCATGAGATAGAGGGTGAGGCAGGAATATAGTTGCAGCTTAATCATGTTTCATAAAGTTGGCTGATAATTATTACAGTATAAAACCTGATCAAGCTGGATAACACTACTCTAGTTATTTCACCTAGCTACATGGGGAGTATTGTTTAAAGTATCAGAGGATTGTTTTTATTAAAAACCAACCAATTGATATAGCCTTTAATGTCATAAATACAAATTTGCTTTTATGCTCTAATTAAAGATTTACTTTTATGCTCTTATTATAGATTTGCTTTTATGCTCTAATTAAAGATTTACTTTTATGCTCTTATTATAGATTTGGTTTTATGCTCTAATTTTAGATTTGGTTTTATACTCTAATTATAGATTTGGTTTTATGCTCTTATTATAGATTTGGTTTTATGCTCTAATTAAAGACCTGCTTTTATGCTCTAATTATAGATTTGCTTTTATGCTCTAATTATAGATTTGCTTTTATAATGCTCTAATTATGCTTTTATGCTCTTATTATAGATTTGCTTTTATAATGCTCTAATTATGCTTTTATGCTCTAATTATGGAATTGTTTTTATGCTCATACACTGTTGTAGCCCAGATTTCACACAAACTGCACAGGAAAGAAAAGTCCAACATTTTGTTTCTTTTACCATTTAACCCTTTCCCTCGAGTAACTCGCAGGCTGATCCGGTTTTATGCTGTTCGCTGCTCCTCAGTGGTCTGGAAATGAGGACTTTGTAATTAAATTTGGTAAGGTTTAACTGTGGTTTTCTGCAGATCAGGCTTTATGTGATACCTATTGAGGGCGTCAAAATGAGTATATATGAGGGAAAGGGTTAAAGTTCAGTAAATTAATCTTGATGTTCTTTATCAAATGTGTACATGAATATTTATGAGGTTAAAGGGTGAGGTATTATCTGCATGTATCCATTATATAGGAAAGCTTATGGCACAATTGTCATTAGGTAAAATAAATAAACTACCAGGCAGGATTTTCCAGAATTTCTAGGGTTTTCCTCAACTTGTAATTAGCTAGACGTCACTAATTGACTTGAAATACTGTCATTAGAAACAAAAAGGCAAAACCTTTTTTCTCTTGTATTGTTCTTCAGACGGTAGTGTCAGATTTAAAATGAATCTGTTGAAATATTGATGAAGAAATTTTTTTTCTACATACTAATGATAGCAATGATTAATTCTGAGTATTGTTTCTTTCCATATTTTGGGTAATGATGTAAAAACACATGAAGAACTAACAAGATGAAACGAGATGTAAAAATGATCAGAACTGCAAGCATTTCAGCAAACTGTCGAAGTTGGAATAAACTGAAATCTTCAGGGTGATCTACTCCAATTGAAAAGAAAATTAATTATTGACCCTGAAGTTATGGAGGTGCTTAACAGAGTTTGAATATTTTTATATAAATAGTTTGTGTCATTTCTTTTTGATAAGTGATGCAAAAATTAAAGAAAGTAACTTATTTCTTCCCCATTGAATTAAAAATGCACACTGCAATAACTTATGATTTGACAGTGTGTATTAAAAATACACCATTCTATTTGTTATTTCTATTAATTGATGTTGCAAATAAAATTAAACCAGTTTTTTTATTCCAATTTCTATTATTTTCCATTTGAAATGACTTAAAGTTTTGTACTCTGATGAAACAACTTTTGATATTGCTGTTTTTTTCTCATTGATCAACGTAGCATGCTTAATTGCTTTTACATACTTTAATCTTTGAAATTTAGTAGTTCCTCCCTGTTATATTGGTTTAACATGAAGAGGATGCTAGAGAAATGGATAAATAATGAATTAATTGGCTCATTTAAGTGGGAGTAAAACACTGGGACCCCTTCAGTCATGATGGGTTCACATTCCGATCGGGTCATTTCACACAATGGTTATCCTGTTAGTCTGCTGTAGAATGTTCTTAAGCAAATGCAGTTGCACTTGGGAGTAATATCACCCAGAAGCAAGGTTCTGCCATGAAATTCCTGGCCATGTGTTATTTTTAACAATTGTACGAAGATTTAAAAGTGATCTAAGTTCATATGAAACATTCATGATCGTTGTTCTCAATTTGTTCTCGGAGTGCATGCTTTTATTTTCCAAATTAAATTTGATTTAAGAACATTAAGAAATTGTTTATATTTTTGTTTACACCGTGGGGGTTGAAATAATCAAGAAAGGCAAACGTTGAGTTGTTTTTCTGCATGGGGAATCAGTGCATCATTATTACATTTGTTAGGACTCTTGTTAATTGACATAAAATTGGAGACAGGAGGTTTGAGGGATTTTCTTTTTATATTTAAATTACTTTAAATTGTTTGAGATTTAAAAAGAGGCGGAGGGTTTTGGGACTTAAAAAGAAAAACAATCAGAACTGTATTCTTTTTAAGTCTGTAAAGCATTTTTTGATATAATATGTCTTAACCCTTTCCCTCATATAAACTCATTTTGACGCACTCAATAGGTACCACATAAAGCCTGATCTGCAGAAAACCACAGTTAAACCTTACCAAATTTAATTACAAAATCCTCATTTCCAGACCACTGTGGAGCAGCGAACAGCATAAAACCTGATCGCAGGCTGATCTGGTTTTATGCTGTTCGCATAGGTCTTTTCATGGTTTCCTCTATGAGGGAAAGGGTTAATCATGTGTGTTATATTTTGTTTGTTTGTAAATGATGGTAGACAATGTACTATGTCTAATACTGTTCTTCTCTGTGATCACATATTTCTGTTATAAAGCCCCTTTTGTGATCATATGACCTGTGATGTTTAGGTGACAGTGCATTTTTTTAAACCAACATTTCTCAGCAATTGCCCAGTACACAGATTGAAAACAGAGTCCATTGAAGGCTTTTTTTTTTTTTTTTCAGGCAGCAATACAATTTATTCCGAGACTTAATCACATGAGAGATTGAGAGATGGTGTGAAAGAAATTGAACACTTTCTGCTTAAAAAAAAAAAAAACAGATTGAAAGATTGAAACTCATTTCGAAAGGAGCTTGTTACATGCTGTTTTCAAGTCTTTTGTGAAATATGACTTGAAATTTAATTCTCTTCATCAATTTCAGAAAATGTAAAATGCCTCTGCTAAAAAAGAATCCGTAACATTTATTTAAGATGTTGAAAATTGGGTGAAAATAGAATTACATGTAGTTTGACAGAGAGCACAAAAAGGAAAAGAAAACTATTGACACATCCTGACAGACTGAAAGATTTACTGACATGTATGATATATTTTGAATCATAATCAAGAAAATTTGATATTCTTATTGAAAAAACTTTCTATTTAAAGCAACTTGAATTTATTTATATTTCAATATATACCACTTAAACAGACCTGGCATTTAAATTTGTCCAAATTATTTTGTGAATCAATGCAATAATACAAACAGGATTCAATATTGGAATATCTAATTTGTACATTAATCCTCGTCATTTTGAGTGTCCAATCTGCATAATTTGTTGCCTAGGAGATAACGCATTCTAGTACACATTCCATGTCATCAGCATCTTACGACATCATGAAAAGATATTCAAATTATACAATAACCTGCATCTCTCTCTCTATAGAAATTCTATGCAAATTGTTCCCAATTTTGAACTGCTTACTCTTAGAACCTGAATGTAAAGAAAGAGTCTTTTCTTTTTAGCTCACATGAGCACAACGTGCTCAAGGTGAGCTTTTCTGATCGCCTTTTGTCCGGCGTCCGTCGTCCGGCGTCCGTGCGTGCGTCCGTCCGTGCGTGCGTCCGGCGTCAACAATTGCTTCAAACAACATCTCCTCCTAAACGGCTTGGCCAATTTGAAAAATATTTTGCAGGAATGTTCCTTGGATGAAGCTCTACTAAAGTTGTATAAATGGTTCTGGTCCATTGCATAATTAGGTCACAGGAGCTAAAAATAGATTTTAAAAATGCAAACTTTGAAAATCTTCTTCTGCAAAACTGCAAGGCCTAGAGCTTAGATATTTGGTATGTAGCATCATCTTATGGGCCACTACCAAGATTGTATAAATCATAGCCAAAAATTAAAAAATCTTCTTCTATGAATCCATTAGGCCTAGAGCTTAGATATTTGGTATGTAGCATCATCTTATGGGCCACTACCAAGATTGTACAAATCATAGCCCTATGGTGATAAATGACCCCGCACCAGGGGTCACTTGTTTTACATAGAGTTATATAGGAAAATCTTAAAAAATCTTCTTCCATGAATGCATAAGGCCTAGAGCTTAGATATTTGGTATGAAGCATCATCTTATGGGCCACTACCAAGATTGTACAAATCATAGCCCTATGGTGATAAATGACCCCGCACCAGGGGTCACTTGTTTTACACAGAGTTATATAGGAAAATCTTAAAAAATCTTCTTCTATGAATGCATAAGGCCTAGAGCTTAGATATTTGGTATGTAGCATCATCTAATGGGCCACTACCAAGATTGTACAAATCATAGCCCAATGGTGATAAATGACCCCACACCAGGGGTCACTTGTTTTACATAGAGTTAAATAGGAAAATCTTAAAAAATCTTCTTCTATGAATCAATAAGGCCTAGAGCTAAGATTTTTGGTATGTAGTAGCATCTAATGGTTCATTACAAAGATTTTCAAAGTCTTGGCCCTACGGTGATAAATGACCCTGCGCCCAAGTCTTCTCTGAAACCATATGGCCCATTGCTTAGATATTTGGTGTGTAGTATTGTCAGGGGTAAAATGTTTTAGATTAAGTTATATCAGAATCCTTGTCTGTTTAAAAACCTTGACATCAGTTGAAGCAATGGTACTCAGGTGAGCGATTCAGGGCCATCATGGCCCTCTTGTTTTTTTCACAGAATCAGATAAAAAGAATGTTTTCTATTATCTAGAATTTTTCAAAAGTTATGCTAAAATTTTGTCTCAATATATTTTTCTCTGCACAGAAAGGAATCAATCAATTTTTCATGAAGGGGAGAAAACCCTTGAAGATATCTGACTTTACAGATAATAACCCTTTACAGTGAACAGCCATGTGTCGAGGCCGTGACCCAGATCAGACAGCTCCTGGAACGAGTCTGATCAGGGTCACCTTAGTTTGCTCATACAATATGGTAGCTCATATCCCATGAAGTCTGCCTGGCAAAGAAAAATCCACTGTCTCCTGTACCAGTTCTGTAAAATAAGATTTATCTTGTCATAAATATAGATATTCATGCAGTAATGGATAACACTATCAGAAATGCATTATTTATATTTATTTGCATTATATTTTTAAAAATATGAAAATACACCTGATTTAGTCGGTTGAACAACTCATAAATACATAACTCTGTGGCCATTTTCACAGAGCATCTTAAGAAAAAGATTTGACTTATAAAAGTCAGTTATATATCTGTTTTATCAATCTGTAATGGTTTTAATTGCAGGTTTTAATTCCATTCATCTAGTAAGTCATCTGTTTAATTTGAGAGTTGAATATTTCAGAAAAAAGAGGATTTTTGAAACTGTACCAAATTTAGTCAAACTTAAGGCCCAATTTTAGATCATGACACATTGAATGTCCTATTATAATAATCATGACAAAAGCATCAATTGGATAAAAATTCCTCCTATTTCCTGCTAATGCTCATACCTGGGTTCCAGTTCATTGCTCCTGAGAGGTTGTTTTAAACTTATTTATTTTCTTGCAAACTAGGCAACATAGTTCTTCCGATAGATAGATATATATCCTCTCACTATGTAATTCCTTGGTTGAACCAGTACTCAAACATACAACCTTCAGATCTTCAGTTATGTATGATACCACTGGACCACATTCAGAAGAAAACCTGTCATTGCTGAGGTTATTTTGGGATCTCTGGGCTGCTTTTATTTTTGTGCTCAAGATGAGCTATTAGGATCGATGAATGTTCGTCGTCCATCAGTCCTCCAAAATTAGTTTCTTTGCACTCTAGCACCTTCATTTCTTAAGCAATCATCTTCAAACTTTATGACAATGTTTATTACCATAATATCTTGGCCAAGTTCGATTATGGCTTATATCAGCCTATTATATCAGGAGTTATGCCCTTTCTAATATTAAAAAAGCCATATTTCACCTTGCTTGCACTCTAGCATCTTCATTTCTTAAGAAATCATCTTCAAACTTTATGACAATGTTTATTACCATAATATCTTGTCCAAGTTTTATTATGGCTGATTTCGGCCCATTATGTCAGGAGTTATGCCCCTTTTAATATTAAAAAAAAAGCCAAATTTCACCTTTGCACTCTAGCATCTTCTTTTCTCAAGCAATCATCTTCAAACTTTATGACAGTGTTTATTACCATAATTCATGACCTTGATTATGGCTGATATCGGCCTATAATGTCAGGATTTATGCCCCTTTTAATATTAAAAAAAGCCAAATTTCACCTTGTTTGCACTCTAGCATCTTCATTTCTTAAGAAATCATCTTCAAACTTATTGGCAATGTTTATTACTATAACATCTTGGTCAATTTCGATTATGGCTGATATCGGCCTATTAGGTCAGGAGTTATGCCCCTTTTAATGTTTAAATTTGTGTGTTTAAAGACATAATTTCTCAGTCAAGTTTGACTTCGAATTTCGACCACAGGCACTGTTTAGTTTGTGGAATTTTAAATGATCTCATGGATTATGTATTCAGTACAACTATCCTATAATTTAGTAACTTGTACAGGCAATGAAGGCAGTTTTTCTCAAGAGAGCGTCTTTAGGGCATTCTTGGCGCTCTTGTTTTTTTTTTTGTTTTTTTTTGTAAAAGATCGGATAAAATACGAGATCACATCAATTCAAAAAGTTGATGAAAAACAGTACTTTGAATAAATTGAATCAAAATCCCTTATTTTTGAGTCAGGAAGAAGAGAATTGCTACTTGCTCACAGTTGTTTATTCTCAAATACAGGCTTTAACCAAGAAAAGAGTATTTAAGGCAAATTCCTGTTCTCTTAAAGTGATCGTGACCCTAAAAAAACTGCTAATTACCCAACAAACCAAAGTATTACACTTGTTTATTTTTGACTCCAAGAGGGAGGTTAATCTTTAACAACTGGCTATTAATTTGTTAATGTAGGAAGCGCTATGCCATTATTAATATACACTTACAGTTATTCAACTTGTTTGTCTTTTTTAGTTTTTATTAAGGCAAACTTTTACAGTGGGTGTTTTGTTCATTTCACATTCGCACAAAAATTGACAAGACCAGTTTGATATGTAGTTATAATTAGTAACAGTTAAAGGTGTGAAGTTAATTTTAATTAGGTTAAGGCTTCTCAGAGGGTTGCTGCAAGGTGATAAAAAAAACTAACTTGGAACATTAAGGGTTCATCAAGGCACCAAAGTGTACAAATGATAATGTTGCAAACAAGGTAAATATGCTCTGATTGGACCAATTTGTTCATATAATTGATTGGATTTTCCCCAGTAAATGCATTGTTATATCCCTGCGTGCATTGTAAAAAATAGCTTTAGGAAAAGATGTAACAGGTCTATGTGTATGAGTTAGGACTGCCTGTCTAAGTTTATCGTTTTTTGTAGATGCTGGTTGAACTTTGGGACTAATTAGCACATTTTTTAATGCTCAGATGGCATACTTTCTGTCTGTAAATGAATATTAATGAGATGTGGCTTATTTCCAGTCAGTGTAAACAATTAAAGTCTGTCCTACTTTTCATACTTTGTTCATCCATCAGTTAGTCATTTAAATTAAATTCACAAAATGTCTGGCATGCAATCAAACTTTAGCAGAATGGAAAATGGCCAATTTACCAGATTCATCGCATTTCTCCTTTCTGTATATAGCAATTGATTATCATGCCTCAGCAATCTTGCATTTTGCATTTTCTTCTTTTTATCTGAAGATTTCGTTTATTTTTGTGACTTTTGTCTTAATGGAATGTATTTTGTGATCACACTTGAGTAATTGGTTGATGTCTCTCTGAAATTCAGACAGTTTGTTTTTGATCTTGTAAGTCCTCCAGATTGATGGCTAAGTCCTGCAGTTTGATGGCTAATGTAAATATCCTGGATAGGAATGCTGTTGTGTCACAAGAACTTAAGTTTAAGATTCTTAAATTAAACTGTTTTTAGTGTCCTCCATGGCTGTGTGATTCTGGCTCAGTCCCTCACTGCTGCTGGATTCTGGCTCACTAGTTGCTTACTTATTGTCACTCATTCCCTCACTGCTGCTGGTTCCTTGTTCACTAGTTGCTGACTTGGTGTCTCCCAGTCCCTCACTGCTGCTGGTTCCTGGTTCACTAGTTGCAGACTTGTTGCTGCTCAGTCCCTCACTGCTGCTGATTCCTGGTTCACTAGTTGCAGACTTGTTGCTGCTCTGTCCCTCACTGCTGCTGATTCCTGGTTCACTAGTTGCAGACTTGTTGCTGCTCTGTCCCTCACTGCTGCTGATTCCTGGTTCACTAGTTGCAGACTTGATGCTGCTCAGTCCCTCACTGCTGCTGGTTCCTTGTTCACTAGTTGCTTACTTATTGTCACTCAGTCCCTCACTGCTGCTGGATCCTTGTTTACTAGTTGCTTACTTATTGTCACTCAGTCCTTCACTGCTGCTGGTTCCTTGTTCACTAGTTGCAGATTTACTGTCGATCAGTCCCTCAGTCCCTCACTGCTGTTAGTTCCTGGTTCAGGTCTCATTCAGGTCACTTAGGGGTTTTTTTTCCAGTTGGGTTACAGTAGCTTTTAATTGTTCTTCCTGGATGCCTTTGTGTGCTGGGTCTCCCTCCACCTGAATTTAGCTGGATGTTCCTATTTGATTGAAATACAGTTACCTGTAATAAGCAACAACAACAACAACAACAAATAACCATCTAGCAACTCAATGTTGCTGTCCATGGGGGGAAAAAACTGTGCCTGTCAATAGGGACATTGTTGAAGGTCTGAGGTCAAGAAGGTCAAGGCCACTATATCTTATAATAGCAATATTTCTTGCTCCAAGGTTTGCATGGCTTAAACCATGGTCAGATACCCACACCTATTTGTTCAATATCATCTATCAGCCATGGAATTTTACCAATGTTTTTTAAGGGTGTGTCAATTTACACCATTTTATTGGTTCCATTGCTGTTTTACAGGTAATGTAACCCCAAAAGGCTTGTTTTCATTGATTGATATTTTAGTCAACATCTACTAGAACATGTTTTGTTTGCCTCTAATTTCCTCATGGCTTGATTTCATGAAGAGCAAATAGGGATTTCTGATGATAAACTTAAACACTATTTCTGAAATTCATAAACTATTGTTGGAGGTCCCTGTCTCTTTTCTTGAAGGTTCCTCTTCCTGTTGAGAGAAGCCCCTGTCCCTCTTGTGGGAGGTTCCACCTCCTGCTGTATGGGGGAGGTCACTGTCGCTATTGTGGTGTGTCCCTCTTCCTGTTGTGGGAGGTCCCTGTCCCCTGTTTGTCTTCTTTTATACCACCAAAAATAAAGTAGAAGGCTTGTTCAAGTCAGGTAAATAGTTGATATTTTATGAATATCTCCCTGACTGACATTGAAGAAGAATTAAACACTAGCAGTGATATGTTGAAAATATCTGGGAGATATCATAGATTTGAAAGAAATTTAATGCTGTGTTTTACAAGGAAATTAATTTAGGTAGAATTGTTTGATTGCCAATTAGAAAGTGTGTCAGAAGAGAGAGACTCGTAACAAGTTCCGTTGCTGGTTTTAATCTGTTATCAGGTACTTGATTACTGTTGAACCTCAGAGAGATGGTAGATATTTAAGATTTTTATCTTGTAATCTGGAACAATGTGTTGACACAGCATAATAGTACAATAGTTGTTGCAAAGAAGGGAAATGTCAATATTTTATGCGATGATTATTCTATATGGTGATGATATTTCCAGGATTGTCTCTTGACTACTCAAGTGTATTTGAGAATGTTCTTTATTTTTATTGAGATTGAGTTGATGTGGGATATTTGTTGTTTGTATGATGTACAAATCAGTGTATACTCCCACAAAAAAAATTGAGAGGGGATATATAGAAGTCATTCTGTTAGTTTGTTTGTCAGGATGTTCCTCTATCAGTCTGTCTGCAGAAAAAGTCAGAATGTCCATCTATGGCAAAAATCAAACCATGTAAAGTAAATGTCACTTTTTTACAGGTTTGTTCTGTAAAAAGCCACATGGCATGGTATTCATTGCCTTCAATGATAGTTCCAGTTTTGCTATTTGACCCTATGCTTTGTAAAAAAAGCTCCCCACTTCTTACTGGGTTCAGAAATCACAGAAATTTTAAAAAAAATGCAAAATTGACCAAACAAGCAAGCAAAAGCAGCATACAGTACCAAGAATTTGGTAATTCATAACAGGTAGGTGTGCATTAATATTTGTTTCATTGTAAAGTTACATGCTGTTACATATGTCGATTCTTCTGTTAGGAAGAGTTTAGCCCCTTGGTCAGGGTTGGAGTTCATAGAAAACTTGCAGGTACATATCAAGGGGTAGGAGCGAAACTAGGCTAAATGCGTATATAAACATATGCACTAAGCCTACTTTTGCTCTCACCCCTCCATATAATCCCATGAATGCTCAGCATAGTACTTTCTTCCCTTTTATTCAATCTGTTCCCTAGTGTCCATTGCTTGGTCAAGGTCAGATGAAACCCTGCTCTGAATAAAATCTATGAAGGAAATTACTATAGTAACCAGTATAAAAGCAGAACAGCCAATAAGACTTGTATGATTCAGGATAAGTAAATAATCATGTTAGAAAAAGGACTTAAAATGTAACATTATTTTGTTTGGCCCTATTACACACTCCCTATGCTTTCTTAGCTTTAGAGCAGGGACATTCATCACCTTTAGTAAAAGCTTTAGGTATTTGTTTAAAATTGAAATACAATTTCCAAGTGCTAGAAGGTTGTCAACAGGCACTGTTAAGGTTCTGGTCTGTCAGATTATTATCTATACGCAGGATTCCAGGGTATTTATCACCTAAAGTGATAGTCCATCTGGCAGCAGGATAAGGCTCTAATTATTCAGGCAACAGCCGGCATGAATCCTGATACCGTTTTTAATTGGTGAACAATATCATGCTTCTCTGTCCTTACATGATGTAATTTTGTAAATAAATATATAGATATGGGTATATCATTTGCCATTTCTTAAAATTGTCTATTATAATGATTACGATAGTTGTCATTATGTTTTCCAGTAGTTAAAATTTAGTTTACATCTTATGTTTTATCTGCAGGATGTTATATTGTGCTTACACAAAATCAAGTATACACATACTTCTCATACTTACACCTTTTCTACTTACAATAATAATAGCATTCGACTTAGGGAACACAGGTTGTATAACAAAATACTCCACATTATTATCTAAACTTTTTAGCTCACCTGAGCACGTGTGCTCAGGATGAGCTTTTAGGATCAATGAATGTCCGTCGTCCGTCCGTCCGTCGTCCGTCGTCCACAATTTGTTCGTTTGCACTCTAGCATCTTCATTTTATGAGCAATTATCTTCAAACTTTAAAACAATGTTTATAACCATAAAATCTCGACCAAGTTCGATTATGGCTGATATCGGAACATTAGGTCAGGAGTTATGCCCCTTTTAAAATTCAAAAAAGCCAGATTTCACATTGTTTGCACTCTAGCATCTACATTTCATGAGCAATTATCTTCAAACTTTATATCAATGTTTATAACCATAAAATCACGGCCAAGTTCGATTATGGCTGATATCGTACCATTAGGTCAGGAGTAATGCCCCTTTTAATATAAAAAAAATGCCATATTTCAAGTTGTTTACACTCTAGCATCTTCATCTTTTGAGCAATCAAATTTCCGGTCGATTAGTTCGATTATGGCTGAGATTCATCAATTAGGTCAGGAGTTATGCCCCTTTTAATATTAAAAAAAATGCCAGATTTCACGTTGTTTACACTCTAGCATCTTCATCTTTTGAGCAATCATCTTCAAACTTTATTACAATGTTTATGACCATAAGGTCTCGATTGAGTTTGATTATGACTGAGATCCGTCGATTAGGTCAGGAGTTATGCCCCTTTTAATATTAAAAAAAATGCCATATTTCACGTTGTTTACACTCTAGCATCTTCCTTTTTTTAGCAATCATCTTCAAACTTTATGACATTGTTAATGACCATAATGTCTCGATTGAGTTCAATTGTGGCTGAGATGGGTCATTTAGGTCAGGAGTTATGCCCCTTATAATACAAAAAATGCAAGATTTCACTTTGTTTATTCTCTACCAACTTCATTTTTTTAACAATCATTTTTAAACTTTAAGACAATGTTTATGCCCATAATCTCACAATCAGGTTCAATTATAACTGATATTGACTTGTAAATTTAGGAGTTATGCCCATTTCACCATAAAAAAAAGCCAGATTTCACTTTTACACTCAAGCATCTTTATTTCTTAAGCAATCATCTTTCTCAGGTGAACCACCAAGGGCCATCTTGGCCCTCTTGTTGTATTATTTGTTACTTTTTAGAAAATTAGGTCTTCCATATAGTGCTTTTGTAATTATGCTGAAATCACCATCACTGGCCTGTATGAAAACTAGTAGGTATAAACATCATATACAGGGACCATCTCAAAATGCAATCTTTTTACAAACTGGTTCCCATTGTATTAGCAAGTACCAGCAGAGCATCGAAACATATAATATCTTTTTCTTGCAATGATGGAGAATCACATCATCAACACAGTAGTCCTTTGGCTCGATTGTTTGACGCTTGCGTCAAAAATTTTCCTGTAAGTATTGTCTCTTAGATCAGAAATGGTTATCTGTATTTATTTAGAGAGTCTTTGTTCTCTTATTATCCCAAAGGCGGCGGGGGATATGGTAAAAGTCTCTGTCCGTCCATCTGTCTGTCCTTCTGTCCCACATTTTTGTCTGCAGCATAACTCGAAAAGTATTTAAGGTGTCAACTTGATACTTCATAGGTGAATAGATCTCATTGAGGAGGAGTGCAGTGCACAAGAATGATAACTCTACCTTTCATAATTTTTGAGTGATTGCCCCTTATTATTTTTCAGACTTAATTTTTTGTCTGGAGCATAACTCTAAAAGTATTTGAGGTATCAGTTTGATACTTCATAGGTGAATAGATCTCATTGAGGAGGAGTGCAGTGCACAAGAATGATAACTCTACCTTTCATAATTTTTTAGATATTGCCCTTCGTTATTTTTAGGCTTAATTTTTGTCACAGCGACCTTGACATTTTACCTGTAGACCTCAAAATAAGGGAGTTAATAGGTCTTCACATGGGTTTCATATCTATAATCACTTCAAACATCAGTTTCCATTACCAAAAATTTTCTTTTAAAAATGAAATATTCTACTCTCCAACACATCTTCTAAAGAGCAAGCATTCGGTACAAATGTACTTGTACAGTAAACATGTACTTTCTGTTAGGGTATCATAAAACATGACAGGACAAGGTTTTCATAACCTTATATGAGTCATAAATATCAAAACACCTTCAGCTATATATCACACCTATGATAATAATTATATTAATTAGTTAAAAGGAGTAGAGAAATTTTGTTACTTTTTATCTCATCTGAGTACTTGTGCTAGAAAATGTATTTGTCGCTAAAGTTAGGAGATGTAATATACTAGCCAGTGAAAAGAAAGAAAGAAAGGGACAAAAATGTAATATAAATGAAACATCAAAAAAGATTCTGTCAGTGTGATTTGATCTCGGAGCACTAAGTCAGAGGCTATTACTATGAATTGCTTATTGCGACTAGAGGGATGAGTCCACTACCAAAGGTAACTACCTTTTCCAAAGTCTCGCAACTGTTTACATTTCCAACTGGGTGGTTTTTGTGTTTGAATTTTTCAGCTTGATGATTCTT
This sequence comes from Solen grandis, assembly GCA_021229015.1. Taxonomy (NCBI): domain Eukaryota; kingdom Metazoa; phylum Mollusca; class Bivalvia; order Adapedonta; family Solenidae; genus Solen; species Solen grandis. The sequence goes on along the minus strand of CM037786.1, from coordinate 12,492,606 downwards.
TATGTTTAAATAGGTAAATTTAATTGTTATTTGCCAATTGACAATCATGCAGAAAGGTATGCACCCTGTAACTCCCATTTTATGATGGGATATCCTTATATAATTTATGCAACCCAATGAAACAAGTGCTTTTACTCTTCGTTTTGTTAACCAAGATTATATTGATTCAAGAAATAGGTCAAAATCCATTTTATACAGCTTAAGCCAAAAGAAATGCCAGTTTTTACTGTTTACATTATAGCATCTTTATTTTTCAGCAATCATCTTCAAATATCATGACAAAGTTTATAGTCATAATCTCTCAGCCATGTTTGATTATTGTCCTATTGTGCCTATTGTGTTAGGAGTTATTAAGAAGATTTTTTTTTTCATACAACTTTTCCGTTCTGTTTATCCCTTGAATTATATAGTTTTATATGACAGTATACTAATGGTTATGACTCAAATAGATGTTCAGCTTTTCATTTGATATAAATAAAGAGATCTTGGATAAATGCCCTGCATGTCTCTCAGACTACTTGATATTTATAATAGAATGACAGGTGAGGAGGAATTTGTGTTCATAGATATGTTTAGCTATACTAATGAAGGTGCATAGACACACCTTATTAAAACACATGTCAGTTTCCAGTCGTATTAAACCTTTGTTTTATAAGTGTGTCATAAATCAAAGTAGAATTTTAATAAAATTTATAAAATTATTTGCCAATGCCTAAATAAATAAAAAAAAAATTTAAAAAAAAAAAAAAAAAAAAAAAAAATGCCTTTAGAATGAATTGGCTTCAGATCACATTGTATGATTGGGGACCAACAAAGATTCCTTCCAGCTGGCTTGCGGTAGGTCGGTGGTTCTACCCAGATTTTTCCGTGCATTCGGGGTCTTCCTCCATCTGTTGTTAGCTGGACGTTGAAATACTGTCGAGGCGATGGCAAAACTTAAATAGTCAAGTCAAGTCAAAGATTCCTTCATGGCCTTCCAAGGTACAAAGAACTACCCTTGTTCGAAATGTTTTGTTGCATACTTCTTGAGTTCTTGAGATGTTTTGATGGTACTAGACATTGGATGTTTAATCATCATGAAGAGCAGTAACTGTTGTATGTGGCATATTATATAGCATGCTTGTGAATGCACTGCAGAGTTATGGCCCTTGCAACTTTTCCTACATATATAGTAAACACATATATAGATATGAGGCAGTCCACTTCTTCAACTTGGTAGATATTTCGATGATTAAATGCTTGATGTACCACTGTCTAGGACTTGTTGGTCCCATTTTAGGATCATAATGAGACAAAGTGTGATTGTAAGGTATGGTGACATTTGTCTACGGCATTATATTGCAGTGGAGCAACTTCCAGGCTGATCAGGTTTTATACTGTTCGCTAAGTACCATTTAAGATTGCCTCTGTGACACTTAACATAAACAAGAATAACTTTCTGTTTAATTACACCATCACAACACAGATGTAGAATCTGTATCAGAATCCCACTCTTCAACTTCCATCATGTCATGTCTTCCAAAGACATACGGTGAAATCATTACTCATTTCCATCAATTTTGTGGTGGGTTTTGTCCATAAATATTACCGTATTTACTCGACTGTAAGACTATTCCAATCCCCAAATCTGTAGTATTTTGCTTTGAACCGTTTATAAGACGGGGTAAAAAAATTCAAATGCAATTCGACGAACGGTAATTTACCGCCGAAAATTTTCAAAGTATACCATGAAAATCTCGCTAAGTTCGGAATAATTTCACAAAAAATGAAACAAACTTTTGATTAAATGCATTACCTTAGTATTAATTTTCATAATAAATCTCGAAAACAACTCATTTTCATTTTCAGAACTTGTAATGTTACGGTTGTGTACGGTCTGGTATCAGGGTTTTTTTTTACTATATAGCAGTAGCCGAATATCGGCTACGTCCCCCAGCCACGGAGCCTACATTTTTCCCCCTACGAAGCCTAAAAATTCCCCCAAGTCCGAAAATTCCCCTCTGAAATCACTTATCGTATATATCTAAAATGTAAACAAAAACAGCAAGGGAAGTTACTGTCGCAGTTCAATATTGACGTTTTACGACACCGTTTTACAACAATAGTTATTTTACGATATCAATTTCGGGTACTATCGGATCCAACAGATCGCCGATCGTCAACACACGGAAACACCCGATTCTGCTCCAGGTGAATGCTACTAATAGCGTGGAACTGTCGAGAAAATTTTTCGGCAAATGACGTAAGCAATTTCAGAAAAATGTCACACAACTGGAAGAGCTACAGAAAAAAACTGCAAACGCCTCCACGGACGGCGACTTCAATTAAAACTTTTTTCCAGCCAGTGTTAGTGACTTTCAAATATTTCCCAATTAATTATAATTTTAATTCTATAAGTTTCTTGTATGAGGGCTATATCTTATGAGCATTTTCGGTCTTCCCACCCACTTTGTTATAAATTATCTTCAGTCCGATACACATCGTGCGTATTAGCCTCGACTTTAGCCTTAACAATAAATAACTAAATAATTAATTATATTTACAGTACTCCTTTAATTATTTAGTTTTAAAATTTTTTTTTTTTTTTCTTTTCATAGTAAATTTAGATCTATTTTTTTTTTTAAATCAGTTGCCAAAATGGAAATGCACTGTATTTATTTTATATAATAAATTTCAAACAATTATCCATCTTATAAATATAAACAAAAAAACGAATTTATAATATGAAATCTATAATACAACAAAAAGTAGGTGTTTGAAATAAGGAGTAAAAAAAACGTTGTTTCCACTAACCCAACCGACCCTACTATTTCTTTTACTGACCCTAAACTTTTTTTTTTCCATAGCTTTCGGGCTATTTCATTTTCAAAATGTTCAAAAACAAAAAAGAGAGAGACATGCCTCTTTAAGTGGAATTGTTAAAGTTGTTTCTATATGTTTGAATCAGTAAAACATTGTTCAGATTTTCTTATACATGTACATTTGTCAATTCCCACTAAGAAAAAAAAATCCCCCCATTCTGCATTTCGCGCGCTATTTTTCCCCCATTGAAAGGCTAGGGCCGCATCCCCTAGTTGTAAAAAAAAACCCTGGGTATGTACGGGTTTTGACGGTGCCCGTGAGAACCGTTAGTGTGAAACTACACCGATTTTCTTACCAATTTTTCTGGATTGTTAATCAATACCATTTTTTTCATTGTAAATGTTAATTAACTTATTAAAAAAAGCATAAATTAAACAAATCATAACGAAAACATCTTGTGTATTTCAATGCTTTATTTACGTCGAGGTGTCACGAGAAGATTTTATGAACAAGCAGATCTAATGAGCACCATGTGTTTCCCCGAAGCCGCTTGCAGAAAAGATAAAATGCTTAAAATGTTCCAATAAATTCATATTGGTGCAAAAAACTTTTGATTAAACAATCTTACAATAATATTTAGTCATTTATGTCATGCAATTCATTTCTAATATTTATCTAACGATTGAAAATGAGAAGAATATACGACTGCATAATTGCATACCGCTACGAAGCTTCATTCATACGGCAACTAAAGTTGGGGAAACTTTACCAGACTGGTGGACCCCGCCTATAAGATGACCCCCCAACTTTTAAACCCTGATCAGACAGCAAAAAACCCGTCTTATAGTCGAGTAAATACGGTAATCCCTATTAAAACTCATCTTTTATAGACCTCACGTTTTCTAGATAATAGATCCATGATTAAATTAATGTACCCACGAAATTCCTTTAATTACATAATCAACGAAATTTAATGTCAACAAAAATGAACAATTTTACAATAACCTAAAGGCAAGGTGGGAGTGGGAGGTAGTGATCTCCTTTGCAGGTAGTTGTAGTTGCACTTGTTTGCCAGCATGGTAAAGATTTTGGTGAGAGTTTAGTAAACATATGCAGTCAGGGCATGTTGACATCATCAGTATAATTTCTTATAGTCCCAACAGACCTGGTGTTTGTTGTAAACAAGGCTGGGCTGAATAATTCTGAAGCCACTGACACAGAAAATCAAGGATTAACTTATTTCAAAGCAAAACAAAGTGAAGATATTAAAGAAAGACTGGCATGGGAATTTGGCTTGGAATAATAAATGGAGCATTTATTATTGAGATCAAAGGCTCACTTCATGTGTTAATTAAGTTTCTATTCATTTGCATGCTTGATTTTTTGGCACTGGAAGATTCTTTTCATTAAAAATCACCTCAGCAATTGGGAATAAAGAGTTGAATGTTTCCAAGGTCAAAAGCATCCGGTTATAGATGGTTATTCATGAACCGGAAGGTTATGTGGGTAAACGGCACAACAGGCGTGAATTAGATTTAATATTTTTTAAATGACCCTCAGAGATGCTATAATTAAAAACACAAATGAGCTGTAAAAAACAATAATTTGCTGATCTAAATCTGTACCATCCGTGTGATATACAAAACAAAAATAAACTGCTTTTGATTTATTATTTGAGGTTTAGTTCTTTCAGACTGGTTTTGTTATTTTTTCCTTGTTGCAGAACAGAATTACTTAAATATAAAGCAGGTTGTGATAATATTGTTCATTATTGACAGTGATTTCAGTGTTTTGTTTCATTTCTTTTGATCTACTGAGAGGGTTGGCTCCCTGCAATATATAGTGCATGGGAACCGTTGTTATCGCAGTTAGCAGGTAAATGTTGGGTAAATGTTCATTTCCTTTACAGAATATTGTTTCTGTATCTTAGATGTGAGATAATTTACTGAAGTTTAACGACCTTGACTTGCATTAAAAGTCCTGTAAGTGCAAAAAGAAAAAACAACGTTGATTTGATGGAGGTCAAAATGGCCCATATAATAATTTATGAAAGCTTTTGGAAAATGCAAACTCTTGAAAGAAAAAGCAGTAACCATTTCTGCTGTATCATATGTCATGTGATAGTGCTAATTATATCAATTTTAAAAAAAGGCCAAGTTTTTAAAGATTTGATTTCAGTCTACATGCCTGATGGGTACATTTTTTTTTTTTTATTCAGATAGCTGTACATGATGTATTTATTTTCCTTAAAATATGTTGTATATTTTTTTCTTGTCTTGGTTAATTGTATATAATATGCACAGCTTGAACTAGATTAGCCAAAATATTTTCAGCAAAATTAAGTTTTGGAAGTCAGTGTGGGCTAGCAATTTGCTAACAAATATCAACAATATTCCCTGCATTGAGAACAACCATGACCTAGGTTTAACCCTTTCCCTCATAGAGGACACCATGAAAAGACCTATGCGAACAGCATAAAACCAGATCAGCCTGCGAGTAACTCGCAGGCTGATCAGGTTTTATGCTGTTCGCTGCTCCTCAGTGGTCTGGAAATGAGGACTTTATAAGTAAATTTGGTAAGGTTTAACTGTGGTTTTCTGCAGATCAGGCTTTATGTGGTACCTATTGAGTGCGTCAAAATGAGTCTATATGAGGGAAAGGGTTAAATCTCAGACAGCTTTTAGCTTATCCCTGCTGATTGAAACTTGTTTGATTGAATCATAAGTTCAATGAACCTACATGTCTAGAGGTAGTTATTTTAGTTTGTACAGTCATCTCAGATGTTGATTTATCCATTGAAGGATATGGGTTATTTTGTAAAATGTTAATTTTGCTGAGGAATCTATCGTTGCTGTGAGAATATTTCCATCATATAGTAACATCCAGCTATTTACAAATGAAGGAAGACCTCTTGCTCACAAGATCCACTGACCATTGCAAGCCAGCTGGAAAACTTCCTAGCCTGAAAGATCAGAACAGTGATGTGTTGATAAACAGAGATTAATCTTTTTGATTCAGAACAACTGTGTTGTATTCTACCTGTAGCATGACAAATTGATTTCCGTATCCTACTATCATTCCTCACCTCCCGGAAAAATGATGAAGGAGAGAGTTTTGATAAAACTATCTAAATCTCATATGATGAGTTCTGTGATTAATTAAGCATTTGAAAAGTGATAATGTTTTGATTTATTTATACTTGAACACCAGTCAAAGAATGTGAGAGGGGGTGGGTGGGTAAAAGAAATCCTGGTACCAGTCTTGCTTGGACTGGTTCCATTGTTTGAGCTGATTGATTATCGTCTAGACCAGTTTTCAAACAAAGTGCATCAGCTAATTTGGAAAAAGGAAAAACAAAACAAAAAACATTGTTTTTTAAGGATTTTGAAATAGTGATATGTGTGGCATTTGTAATTTAGATATAGCTAGATTTGGGCATTCTCCAAATAAGTATTCTTTTTTTATTTTTTGAGTGATTGGATTCAATCTATTTGAGTGAGGAAATCTGATATGTGTAAGATATTGATGTTTACACTCAGACTGAAAGCCTTTTGGAGGTCTGGGATTTATTTGCGATTGTTTGAATATGTATCATATTTCCTTCAATTCGTAGGAGTTTTTGGACCACTACTATACTGCTTATCAAAACTGGAGTCATCCTTAGGAAGTACTGAAATAATTAAAATTTTTGCTTGACGTTGCCCAAATCCCCACAAGCCTGTTTGACAGTTGATAAACAAGTTTTGGCTGAGAATAAAGATGCTAGGCTTGGATCCAAACTTTCTGACATGGTGGCTCTGCCTGATTAGATTTTAAGTCAGATGTAAGATTATCTTTTCAGGAAATAAATTTTAGGACTGACCTGCTAGCACTTCTTGTTACAGGTGCAAGTAGGGTTACCCAGGTGAGACAGGAAAAACATGTGCATGCAGACAAATACCTACCCCAGATTATCTAAAGTTATTGTTGAAGCAGTCTGAATCACCCAGATGCTTTATAATTTCAAGCATGTACATAGCTCATTTTACAACCAAGCACCTGCATGAGTGGGAAGAATTAATTTTCTAAATGCCTCAAACTTAACAATGTAACACCTGTGAAAGGGTTATTCATTCAATAAATTGATAGGATGGTTGTGATTCACCACCATTGTTTGTTCTATCCTGAGATTGGTTTCTCCATATTTAGACATTTTGATCATATCTTTAGCCTCCATGAGTATTTGATTCTCATGAGTTATTTCCCTTGTAACAATGATGAGTTAGCTCCCTTGTAACAATGATTTTAGCTGCAGTAAACAAGGGCCTTAACAAAGCAACTTCAGTCCAAATTTTTACTGTATGAAAAATCATTTATTTCTGATAAAAAGTATTATCATTCACTAATTATGATAAAAAGAAATAATACCTACATGTTCTTCTGATAAAATGTGAGTTAAATATTTCAGAAACAACTTTACCAAAATTATGGCTGATTTTTTCTTACTACATAGAGGAAACCATAAAAAGACCAGGGAGATTGTGATGTAGACTTTGATTAAGTTGTGGTGGGGCTATTGTTCATATTGAGGGATAGTTGTACATCCTTCATCCAGTAGCAGTAAACCAGTCATTAGCATCGTACAAAAACTCTGAAAACGCCTTCCAGCTGGCTTGCGGTAAGTCGCTGGTTCTACCCAGATGTCTCTGTGCATTCAGGGTCTTCCTCCACCAGTAATTAGTTGGACGTCACTTTATGACGGAAATACTGTCGAAGCAACGGTTAACTCAAATAGTCAAGTAAACAAAAAATCTGAATCCTTTTAAAACGTTTGGATTGAACATAAATATATCAGCAATGCTATCATGCAGAATCTTTATCAAAGGAACACCCAAAATTTATTCTCGCCAACTGTCTTGCCACTTCACAGTTGTACATTCCTGATGATGAATTTATTTGAACTGTTCTTTCGTGAAGTATGTTTCAGTCTTGGAGTTGGGGAAAATATGTAAATAGCTCCAGTTCTTATAAATATGTACTCGATGTGGATTATAAATAAAAGATTGTTCAGACTTGTGTGAAAGACAGATTAAAACATTATACAGGGGTACTTGCTCACCCAGCTTTCTAAGCTTATTCTAGGTTGTGTGTGTGTATTTATTCAAATTGTTTTCTGAAGTTCTAACTTTGTTTATTGCCATTTTATATATACAAATCTAAAAAAAATACCACAACAATAAATAAATAAGTGAATATTAAGACATCATTTCAGTAACATTTTTTTTTTGTAATTGCATACTTTAAAAAGAATTTTACCTAACAATATTTACAAGTAAAAATGAAAATACTGCTGTCAGTGCATTAAACAAGCTAGCAAAAGATAAGATATTTAAAGAATGTAAAGTTATGTGTCTGTCAATTCAGTCCAAACAAGATTTCCTGTAGATGTTTCAATAAAATGCACTTCATAGCTATATATGTAACAGTCAACAAATGAACCAATAAACAGGGAAGCTCTTGACTACATAGAGGTTGTTTATTGCTCAAGGTAACCAAATGTTAAGTGGGTCTTATTTGTAACAGGAGCGTCTTCCTAAGGTGCAAATTAGCCGGAAAGAAAATATAGCCGCCAAATGTCTTTCTCAAGTGCCATTACATTCTTAATGAACATGGATTCCTTGATGTTATCGCACCATTTTGGAATCCTTTACATACAAATGCCATGTTGTCTTATAATGCATCCTTGATGCAAGCCTGCTAGAGTGAAGAAAAATAAAATGAAGTGTTAAATTTCCAGCTGAAAAAACATTGAACATTGGCAAGAATATAGACATCAAAGTATGTCAGATTTGCCCCCAGACATGATACAGTTGGTCCAAGTGGTAAAGGGAAGTAATACATAAGTTTCTTTATAGTTCATCCAAAGATCTTAAAGTAATGTCACTTTTATATAACCGTGTGATCCTTCACTTGCTAAAAAAGTATTTAACAACATAAAATGTAAAAATGTTTATATTAATCTTTTTTTTTATATCCACATCATCATCACAATTATGGTTAAAGGCGTATTCTTGCCATTATTCAGTTCCCAGGTTCATCATTGTAGTCTTCATCATCATCTACATCATCAGTGTCACATTAATCATCATTTATATCATCATTGTCACATTCATCATTGTCTACATCAACAGTGTCACATTAAGCATCATCTACATCATCAGTGTCACATTAATCATCATCTACATCATCAGTGTCACATTCATCATCATCTACATCATCAGTGTCACATTCATCATTATCTACATCAACAGTGTCACATTAAGCATCATCTACATCATCGGTGTCACATTAATCATCATCTACATCATCAGTGTCACATTCATCATTGTCTACATCATCAGTGTCACATTAATCATCATCTACATCATCAGTGTCACATTCATCATCATCTACATCATCAGTGTCACATTCATCATCATCTACATCATCAGTGTCATATTAATCATCATCTACATCATCAGTGTCACATTAATCATCATCTACATCATCAGTGTCACATTAATCATCATCTACATCATCAGTGTCACATAAATCATCATCTACATCATCAGTGTCACATGCATCATCATCTACATCATCGGTGTCACATTCATCATCATCTACATCATCAGTGTCACATTAATCATCATCTACATCATCAGTGTCACATTAATCATCATCTACATCATCAGTGTCACATTTATCATCATCATAAAGAATCAATAATATAAAAGTGGTCTAATCATGTAGAAGTGGTCTACTTTGTAGAAGTGGTCTTATTATGTAGAAGTGGTCTACTTTGTAGAAGTGGTCTTATTATGTAGAAGTGGTCATACTTTTAGAAGTGGTCTTATTATGTACTTTGTAGAAGTGGTCTTATTATGTAGAAGTGGTCATACTTTGTAGAAGTGGTCTTATTATGTAGAAGTGGTCATACTTTGTAGAAGTGGTCTTATTATGTAGAAGTGGTCTTACTTTGTAGAAGTGGTCTTATTATGTAGAAGTGGTCTACTTTGTAGAAGTGGTCTTATTATGTAGAAGGGTCTACTTTGTAGAAGTGGTCTTATTATGTAGAAGTGGTCATACTACATAGAAGTGTCTGATGTTAAAGTGGTCTTGTAAGATAGAAGTGGTCTTATTATGTAAAAGTGGTCTTGTAAGATAGAAGTGGTCTTATTATGTAAAAGTGGTCTTGTAAGATAGAAGTGGTCTTATTATGTAGAAGTGGTCTTATAACATAGAAGTGGTCTTATAACATAGAAGTGGTCTTATTATGTAGAAGTGGTCTTATAACATAGAAGTGGTCTTATAATGTAGAAGTGGTCTTATAATGTAGAAGTGGTCTTACTACAGAGTTATGTGTAAAAGAAAAAAAATAAAGGAAGTGTGACCTGAAAACAGAAGTCTCATTAATAAGGGTTGTTAGTAACAAGGTGGTCTTTAAAGAGGTTTCTTGATTTGTATTCATTGGAAATCAAGGATAAAGATAGATGAAGACCAGCCAGGGTTAGCCCTTTGCTCCAGTATCCTGGACATCCTGGAAAGTGGCCTAACCGATGATGATGTAATGGAGTATTCATTTCACGAATCAAGCATTTCGCGTCTCATTTATCTCTCAAGCAAGCCTGGTCAGTCAAGTTAGTCAATACATAAAATCTGCTTGTGATGGCCATTCAGTCTCTAGATCAGCAGCAATTTCTTTTCGCAAGAAACTATTCAACAATATACAAATATTGTAGAAATAATTTGTCACGCTTGTCATCACTTCCTGTCAGATCTGTCGCAATGAAATTCATATCAGCATTTATTGTGTGCGCCAGAGCAACATACAAAGAATCATTCCTCCCTACTTCCTGTTTACTAGTGGTCAGCATCGCTTGAAGTTTGCTGATTGACCATCTTTGACATCGTCCAATATGTTGCAGACATTGCTGGCCACAGTATGATGAGCATGAAAGAAATCCATCAGTGATTTATGTTATTTGATGTTAAATAATCATCCAGAAGTTGCTTACATAATTATTTAGGGCCTATTGCGAAACTATTCTAAATGTATATAGAAATATAAGAAGATGGAACAGTTTAGCAGACAACTCTCAGTATGTAGAAACTATTTATCTTCATGGTAGTTTCTTTCACTTTATTTCTTAGAATTTGTTGATATGTTAGTTTGAAAGGAATAATGTATGTAAACATGTGTCATATTTATGTGACGATATTTGTTTTCATGGACTGACTAGATATTGTTTGTGCGTCACGAAAGTATGGCAGGAAATACAGAAAGTCTGGGGAGTGTGGAAGAATAATGAGGGTTGCATAAAAATGTGTTATTATTGCTGTACCTATCTGTATATTTAACTCTTTCCCTCATAGAGGAAACCATGAAAAGACCTATGCGAACAGCATAAAACCAGATCAGCCTGCGAGTAACTCGCAGGCTGATCAGGTTTTATGCTGTTCGCTGCTCCGCAGTGGACTGAAAATGAGGATTTTGTAATTAAATTTGGTAAGGTTTAACTGTGGTTTTCTGCAGATCAGACTTTATGTGGTACCTATTGAGTGCGTCAAAATGAGTCTATATGAGAGAAAGGGTTAAATGACCATTGGAGATTCATTCCAAAACAGCCATTTGTAGAAACACAGTCAACAGAACACATTTAATCTTGACTGTATGTGTCTTGTTTGTGTGTTCCTTTCTAAAACTAATGATCATTATTTTGCTCAGTTAAATTATCACCTAATGTCCCTTTAACAATTTTGCTGAAACAAATTTAATCCTTTGAAAAGTAAGGCTCCCAGGAGATAGTTCTATATAGAATATTTTTTCTCTTTTCCTGAAACGGATCATCAGAATTTATTTTTCAGGTTAAATCATGTTGACAAACAGAATCAATGTCCTTGTGAAAGAATGGTCATAACTAGGATGGTCCAGCACATTTGTCAATTGAAAGTTAATTGACACTCCCCCCAATTAAGAACAAAGTACAATTGATTAGTTTCTACAAATCAGATCAGAGCCTGGTGTACAATTTAGTTTGTGTTTTATTCACATGAACTAGGGAGAAACAATTGGGTTTTATTCTCATGTTTTACTGTTCATTAATGTCAGTTTCATCTCTCATAGTCTACTTGACTTCATGACCGTTCTGTCCCCTACTGATGTTTACACCGGAGGGGACAATAGGTTTGCCATCTGTTTGTCTGGAAATCTGAATCATGCAATAACATGAAAAACGCTCAAATTAATTTGATGAAACTTGGTATAGGAAAAAAATGGCATATGGAGATTATCCAATTTACTTTGTTTTTTATCTTTTATTAGAATTGTGGTTTCTTTGGTTACGGAAATAATCAAAATATGGCTTTAAGAGATATGTTCTTTGATAACTAAAGAAGTATATGATCTAAGTTAATGAAAATAAGTATGTGAACGGCAATATTGAGATTTATATAATGCACCTCTCCAGTAGGGAACTTGCGTGTTGAAAGCAACACCAGTATATGTTTTTCTCCTTTCTAACTATTTTTATTCCAGAAAAATGAGTAAGAGATGTGTAAGGTTTCTTTGAGGGTCTGATCAGTCAGTAAGTAGAAGGCCTTGCCGGCCTCTACTCCATATATCGAGGGGTGAGAGTGAAACTATGCTAAGTGCTTGTATATTTATATGCACTTAGCATAGTTTCACTTTCACCCCTTGATATTTACTATATGTCCTAGATAGAAAGAAGGGAGAGAAAAAACATATATCTATTGCTGAATGTCGGTTCAACGCGTTATCATGCATATGTCAGTGAAATGCCAGTAAAGATTGAGAGCTGTTTTCATTCAGAACATTAGTTTCACATTCTTATACCCCTGCTTATCTAAATAAAAAAGGTCTGTGAGGAATCACATTGAATTGTCACATCGTGTGAGTGGGAACACAAAATATTACTTTATTACAACCGTAGGTCTTTGTTTATAGAAAAAATGATGGTTTTATGATATAATTACATGAAATCCAATAAACTGTCATAAATATTGTGATTGTACTTAGGATACCCAACCCATTTAACACTTTTAAATTCCCTTTTGTATTTGACTTATTTTTCCATGGAAGATCCTTCTTCAATGTAACAACTCTTTTCCTCGAAATAAAGGAAGATGGAATTTAAAAATATATGAATTTTCTTCTTTATCTTTTCTTTTTAAAAAAGAGAGTTTTCACAAACTTTCTGTAAAATGAATGATTATTGAACATAAGGATCTAAATCAGACAAAACTAATTCAGAAATCTTGATATTTTTTTGAGAATCCTGCAGTATAATAAAAAAGTTCTTAAATTCTGGCATGTGATCAGAGAACAACACGGTCTTGTTTAGAGAAAATGAGATGGCTTTAAAAAATAAATTGATATTTGTCAACTAATAATTTCTTTTTTATCCCAAAGAGCTTTTTTCATAGCTAAAGGTATGGCATCTATTGCATGCATCATGTGTTTGTGAAAATGCCAAACGATTTTTAGACTCTCAAATTAATTCCAGCAGTGACTTCGAATTTAATTCTGACATTTTTTTTTCTATGTATATTATATTTATTTGGATCTGATGCTTTGAAGATAATGTTTATAACTAATTCAAGAAACATTATATCTGTTAATTTATACTTTAACCCAATAGATTTCTTTTGAGAATGTTTTCATTTAATTGGAGTCTGCCTCATAAGTCTTTAATTTTAAATATTTATATTAATGTGAAAGGATCAATTTCGAACATATTACTAGAAGATTTAGGTAAAGATGTTGCCATATATTATAATCTTCTGTTCTGGGCTTGGCATACTGGGGTAATATTTGCCTTGAAAGTGCAATTTGTACCAGGAAAATAGACTCATAATGATAGTGTTAGGCAGGATTAAGGAAAGTGTGGATGTTTGTAAATTGAATGTTATGTTTAAAGTAAGGTTTTGGGAAGGAGTTTATGTTGTTGTTTAGGTTATAATTTCAGTGATAAAAATCTGTTGACTTTATTCATTAAGAATGTGAGTAATAACAAGGTGTGGTCATGATAAAGCGGTAACACACTGCTGTTACCTGGATTCACTTCCTCTGGTGGTTACTGCCCTGGCCTGGCGCATAAAATGGTTGGCCTGAGAGTATGAGGCTGTGGGTTTGATCTCTGTATAAACAAAATTGATGAAAAATGGGGCTAGAAGGTTTTCAGTGTATACAGATGCATCCAAGACTTGTGACTGGGTGAGGTATCATTCCATAGTAATACACCTGTCTCATGTATAGACAAATGTCCTCAAATGTTTGAAATATACTGTTGACCAAACATTGAATTTTACAAAGAATATTTGAGACATGTTTTGTAAGAATTGTGAAAAGACCCTCACTGGATCTCAGTCCTCACTGGTTCCCAGTTCTCATCTGACCTCACTGTCCTCATTCCTTTGTTGTCCTCATTTGTCCTCATTCTATATATGTCCTCATCTTTCATCAGACCTTGTCTGATGTCTGTCGTCTGATCCTATTGTCCTCAGTCCCCTCTAGCTCTTCATCTGTTTCTCTTGAAATGTCCTCATCACTCCTCATCCCCAGTTGTTGTCATACCCCAATGATCTCATGCACATTTCCCTTGTCCTCTTTTTCAGTCGTTCTCAATTCTCATTATATTATCAATGTCCCCATGTGTCATCATGCAGTCCTTATCCTCAGCTGTTGTTTTATCAAAATGACCTCATTTCCTTTGTCCTCATCCTCAATCATCCTCAGTCATCATTCTGTAAATATAAATGTGCTCATCTGTAGCCAGTCCTCTTTTCAAACTGCTACTTTGGAAGTCCATTGTAAATTAACTTTTACTGATATAATTGATTTTTTGGGATGATCATGTTTAGGTTTTAATCTAGTTCTCTAAAGAATGATTCCACATATCCCTCATAGATTTTCAGAATTGGACTTTAACCCTTTCCCTCATATAGACTCATTTTAACCCTTTCCCTAATATAGACTCATTTTGACCCTTTCCCTCATATAGACTCATTTTGATGCACTCAATAGGTACCACATAAAGCCTGATCTGCAGAAAACCACAGTTAAACCTTAAGCCAAACTCAAACCTTACCAAATTTAATTGTAAAATCCTCATTACCAGACCCCTGAGGAGCAGCGAACAGCATAAAACCTGATCACTCGCAGGCTGATCTGGTTTTATGCTGTTCGCATAGGTCTTTTCATGGTTTACATTTACTGTTCGCATAGGTCTTTTCATGGTTTCCTCTATGAGGGAAAGGGTTAACATAGGCAATTTTGTCGCAGTGATATCTTAAAAAATCGGTAAAATTGTACTATGGTATTCTGCAGTTGGAGATGGTGAATTGTAAGATTATTAAAACTGCTTCACTTGAATCCAGACTGGTGGCCTTATCTGAATGAGACAGGTGTAAAATATTGGGCTGTGATTAACCCTTTCCCTCATAGAGTTACTCGCAGGCTGATCAGGTTTTATGCTGTTCGCTGCTCCTCAGTGGTCTGGAAATGAGGATTTTGTAATTAAATTTGGTAAGGTTTAACTGTGGTTTTCTGCAGATCAGGCTTTATGTGGTACCCATTGAGTGCGTCAAAATGAGTCTATATGAGGGAAAGGGTTGAACATATTTTTATTATACTTTATAAGATGGGTTTCATAAAATTTCTGAATTTGTGTGTAACAGTTAAGACATGCTGCATGAACAGTGTTACTCAGATGATCAAAATTGGGCCGTCTTTGTCTTTGTCCTCTTGTATAACTTTGACAAACTGAATGTTATCATACTTTTTAGCTCACCTGAGCACAAAGTGCTCAAGGTGAGCTTTTGTGATCGCCCTTCGTCCGGCGTCCGGCATCGTACGTCGTCCGTCGTGCGTCGTGCGTCGTCCGTCGTCAACAATTTGCTTTAAACGACATCTCCTCTGAAACTGCTGGACAGAATTTAATGAAACTTGGCAGGAATGTTCCTTGGGTAAGGCTCTACAAAAGTTGCTAAAATAAAGTTGATCCATGAAGAACTCTGGTTGCCATGGCAACAAAAAGAAAAATAATTTGAAAACTTTAAAAATTATCTCCTTCAAAACTACTGGCCAGATTTCAAAATAATTTGGTACAGATGTTCCTTGGGTCAACCTCTACCAAAGTTGCAAAAATTATTCCGATCCGTAAAAAACATGGCCGCCAGGGGCGGGGCTTATTTGCCTTATATGTATATAGAGAAACCTTTAAACAACATCTCCTCTGAAACCACTGGACAGAATTTGATTAAACTTGGCAGGGATGATCCTTGGGTCAACCTTCACAAAAGTTGCTAAAATAAACTTGATCCATGTAGAACTCTGGTTGCCATGGCAACAAAAAGGAAAAAAAAATGAAAACTTTAAAAATCATCTTCTTCAAAACTACTGGCCAGATTTTAAAATAAATTGGTACAGATGTTCCTTGGGTCAACCTCTACCAAAGTTGCTAAAATTATTCCGATCCGTAAAAAAACATGGCCGCCAGGGGCGGGGCTTATTTGCCTTATATGTATATAGAGAAACCTTTAAACAACATCTCCTCTGAAACCACTGGACAGAATTGGATTAAACTTGGCAGGGATGATCCTTGGGTCAACCTTCACAAAAGTTGCTAAAATAAACTTGATCCATGTAGAACTCTGGTTGCCATGGCAACAAAAAACAAAACAAAAAACTTTAAAAATAATCTTCTTCAAAACTACTGGCCAGATTTTAAAATAAATTGGTACAGATGTTTCTTGGGTCAATCTCTACCAAAGTTGCTAAAAATTTTCCGATCCGTAAAAAACATGGCCGCCAGGGGCGGGGCTTATTTGCCTTATATGTGTATAGGGAAAACTTTAATCAACATTTCCTCTGAAACCACTGGACAGAATTTGATTAAATTTGGCAGGAATGATCCTTGGGTCAACCTTCACAAAAGTTCCTAAAATAAACTTGATCCATATAGAACTCTGGTTGGCATGAAAAGAAAAAAAATATGAAAACTTTAAAAATCATCTTCTTCAAAACTACTGGCCTGATTTTAAAATGAATTGGTACAGATGTTCCTTGGGTCAACCTCTACCAAAGTTGCTAAAAAAATTCCGATCCGTAAAAAACATGGCCGCCAGGGGCGGGGCTTATTTGCCTTATATGTATATAGAGAAACCTTTAAACAACATCTCCTCTGAAACCACTGGACAGAATTGGATTAAACTTGGCAGGGATGATCCTTGGGTCAACCTTCACAAAAGTTGCTAAAATAAACGTGATCCATGTAGAACTCTGGTTGCCATGGCAACGAAAAGAAAAAAAAATATGAAAACTTTAAAAATCATCTTCTTCAAAACTACTGGCCAGATTTTAAAATAAATTGGTACAGATGTTCCTTGGGTCAACCTCTACCAAAGTTGCTAAAAAAATTTACAATCCGTAAAAAACATGGCCGCCAGGGGTGGGGGTTATTTGCCTTATATGTATACAGGGAAAACTTTAATGAACATTTCCTCTGAAACCACTGGACAGAATTTGATTAAACTTGGCAGAAATGATCCTTGGGTCAACATTCACAAAAGTTCCTAAAATAAACTTGATCCATATAGAACTCTGGTTGCCATGGCAGCAAAAAGAAAAAAAATATGAAAACTTTAAAAATCATCTTCTTCAAAACTACTTGCCAGATTTTAAAATAAATTGGTACAGATGTTCCTTGGGTCAACCTATTTATCTCAGGTGAGCGATTTAGGGCCTCTTGTTTCATGAACAGTTTTAAATTTTCTGTTGGTTTTTTTTTGCATTTCTTTGTTTTCATCAAGTTTAGTGGAAAATTGGGTGACCACAAAGTCAAAAAGAAATCATAAACTATTACAAATGAACTTTCCATATTTATACCCCCGAAACAAAGTTTGGGGGGGTATATAGGAGTCACCCGGTGGTGGGTCGGTCGGTCGGTCGGTTGGTCGGTCGGTCGGTCCAGCGGTCCGTTGCATTTTCCTTGTCCGGAGCATAACTTGAAAACCACAAGTTGGAATTCAATACAACTTCATGCAATGATCAAGCACATGGAGAGGAAGTGCAGTGCACAAGAACCATAACTCCATCTTGACTTATTATGGAGTTATTATACCCCCCCGCAACGAAGTTAGGGGGGGGTATACTGGAATCAGGTTGTCCGTCCGTCCGTCTGTCCGTCCGTCTGTCCGTCCGTCCGTCTGTAGACACAAAATTCTGCGGACTACTCCTCCTAAACTTCTGGAAGGATTTTGATGAAACTTGCTGGCAATGATCCTTAGACATTGTATTAGCGCGTTATCTATATAGCATTGAGTTACCTCCCCTATTTACCAAGTTATGCCCCTTTGATGATTTTTGCATTACAAACTTCTGCGGACTACTCCGCCTAAACTACTGGAAGGATTTTAATGAACTTGCTGCAATGATCCTTAGACATTGTAAGCGCGTTATCTATATAGCATTGAGTTACCTCCCCTATTCACCAAGTTATGCCCCTTTGATGATTTTTGCATTACAAACTTCTGCGGACTACTCCGCCTAAACTACTGGAAGGATTTTAATGATACTTGCTGTCAATGATCCTTAGACATTGTAGCAGCGCGTTATCTATATAGCATTGAGTTACCTCCCCTATTTACCAAGTTATGCCCCTTTGATGATTTTTGCATTACAAACTTCTGCGGACTACTCCTTCTAAACTACTGGAAGGATTTTGATGAAACTTGCTGCCATTCATCCTTAGACATTGTAGAAGCATGTGTTAGTTATATAACATTGGATTACCTCCCTTTATTATAGTTATGCCCCTTTGATGATTTTTGCTTTACAATTTTCTGCAGACTACTCCTCCCATTGGATTACCTCCCTTTTTTATAGTTATGCCCCTTTGATGATTTTTGCTTTACAATTTTCTGCAGACTACTCCTCCTAAACTACTGGAGGGATTTCAATGAAACTTGCTGTCATTCAACCTTAGACATTGTAGTAGCGCTTTTTCTATATAACATTGGGTTACCCCCCCCCCCCCTCCCCCCTGTTTTAAAGATATGTCCCTTTGATGGTATTTGTTTTACAATTTTCTTCCATTGATAGATTTCAGTGAATCTTAATGATATTTATCCATAGACATACATATACCCATATGTATGTAAAACATAGGATAACTAGATTTCTAGGTAGTTGGCACATATGTCCTCTGTATATTAAGATGGAGTGTTGCATACAAGAATTCTGATTTCATGCTCCAAAGCCATGTTTGACAAAAACACTTGCGGGGGGGTATTAGTAAGCCCTTAGGCGACAGTTCTAGTTCCCCTTTGTTACTTTTCCTTGTCCGGAGCATAACTTGAAAAGTACAAGTTTGATTTCAAAACAATTTGATACAATGGTCAACCACAATATGAGGAAGTGCAGTGCACAAGAACCATAACTCTATCTAGAGAATTACAGAGTTATTTTGGATTTCAAAACAATTTCATACAATGGTCAAGCACAATGAGAGGAAGTGCAGTGCACAAGAACCATAACTCTATCTAAGTAATTACAGAGTTATTGCCCTTTGTATTTTTTCCTTGTCCGGAGTATAACTTGTAAACTACTGATTGGATTTCAAAACAATTTCATACAATGGTCAAGCACAATGAGAGGAAGTGCAGTGCACAAGAACCATAACTCTATCTAGAGTAATTACAGAGTTATTGCCCTTTGTATTTTTTCCTTGTCCGGAGTATAACTTGTAAAGTACTGGTTGGATTTCAAAACAATTTCATACAATGGTCAAGCACAATGAGAGGAAGTGCAGTGCACAAGAACCATAACTCTATCTATAGGAATTACAGAGTTATTGCCCTTTGTATTTTCCTTGTCCGAGTATAACTTGTAAACTACTGGTTGGATTTCAAAACAATTTCATACAATGGTCAACCACAATATGAGGAAGTGAAGTGCACAAGAACCATAACTCTATCTAGAGTAATTACAGAGTATTGCCCTTTGTATTTTTTCCTTGTCCGGAGTATAACTTGTAAAGTACTGGTTGGATTTCAAAACAATTTCATACAATAATCAACCACAATATGAGGAAGTGCAGTGCACAAGAACCATAACTCTATCTAGAGTAATTACAGAGTTATTTCCCTTTGTTACTTTTCCTTGTTTTTCTTGTCCTGAACATAACTCGAATATTATACATGGTATATACTTGAAACTTAAAATGTAAACAGATGGCGACTAGGAGAAGTGCAGTGTCCAAGAACTGTAACCTTATATTTTTAAACTACTGTGACAAACAACCATTATTGACTCTCTATCAACTTTAAATAAAAACTTTACTTATTAATATCACAACCAATATACTATGTATACAGGTTCTTATCTATGCTCTGCCTGAAGTCTGGCTTCTCCTGCATTAAAGTATTTTGCGGGGGTATTAATCACCTTCAGTGATAGCTCTTTGTCAGTCATTTTGACACCATTCATATAATATTGATTTACATGTCAAATTTCAGTGCCATAAGATGTATTTCATCAGAAACAGCAACATAAAATAATGATGTAGCAGCTGCTGGAAGACTAACACTTCCATGCTGATGTTTCTTTTTGGCATCTGTCACCTGCCGGTACTGAATGGTGTACAATAACATTAGCCATCAAACACATGTGCCTTTTCCTGAAATGAGGTAAAAACCCATATAAATTGATGATGTTGATGGCATATAAAGCCAAGAATATGATACCATATTTGAGGGCATACACATGTAATTCTTACAGTTCATTTCATACACCTGTAATTGATAACGTTCATGGCATACATGTGTAATTGATGCATGATGTTCATTATTTACAAATTAAAGAAACATAAGTGAATATCTACAACTGGTCTGCAAGTATCATGTATGGTCTACGGTCATCTCTTAACCCTTTCCCTCATATAGACTCATTTATGATGTTCATTATCTTAACCAAAATTTAGATACAAAAACCTCATTTTCAAACCTCTTTCTGAGGGGCAGCGAAACAGCATAAAACCTGATCAGCCTGCGAGTTACTCGCAGGCTGATCTGGTTTTATGTTGTTCGTATAGGTCTTTTCATGGTGACCTCTATGAGGGAAAGGGTTAAAAAAGAGAATAAAAAAAGATAACAAATATTTACTCAGATCATAAGCAGAAATGATTTGGTTTAGTATGTATACTCGGGGCCATTAATCTCGCGGTATCACTATACTCACGGTATTTAGAAAAGGGCCCTAGCCTTTGTAAACATAAACAATTGTGACTCGATATCTTCACGCTTACAAAAGAAATATTTTCCAACAACACGCCACCAATTTGGGTTAGTAAATACTGAAATAATATGATTTTAACGTTTTCATCTAAAAACAGCAGTAATTTCTCTCACATATTCCTAAAATAACCTAAATCCTTCACATTGACATCCGTCGTCTGTCAAAATTTTGAACTGTCAAACTGAGTTTTGAAGTACTATATTTTATGCAAATTGATAAGACTGTGTCCCAGACCCTAAATGCAGTATGAAACCACTAATTTTTTTCCATCATTACTATCTAATTTAGTTATTTTCAATTATAATTGGCCATGTATACCAGTCTACTGCGAGTTTAATAGCCTCCCCTGATTACAAAATGGCTGCCACAGTATGACATTTGGTGACCTAATTAAACTGTTATTGGGTGATGTCTTTGTTGTACAAATGTGTCATTTTGAAAAAAATGGATGAAAGTCACAGTTTTTGAAGACAATTAGATTTGATAAGTTGTTTTTCATAATTTATTCGTTGTTAAAGTGTTATTACCATGAGATTTGTGGACCTCGGTATAATAGACATTGCATTATCATTCCATCTTCAAAATGATGCCAGTAATTATTATGGCAAAAAACAACAAAAACAACAGAAAATCCATTTGCGGAGATTGAAAAAAGGAATGGAATAAGGTCATATTTTTGTACAGTGCAAACAACAGTAATCCAGTGTAATTGATTTTACAAAATATAAGGGAAGGGATGAGGACCATCAAAATGTTTCATATAATGGCTGGTACTGAGAAATAGGTTATGGGGCGGACTGTACTTCATAACTGTATTGGTGAGGAAGAAAACCAAGGGATTTTACTAAATGCACTGTGACATCTGATTGGATAAGACATCTTTAAAGCCTTTGAGATTGCTGAAACATTGTTGGATTGCATGCAAGGTTTTGGGGTATTGCATGCAAGATTTTGGCTTCTGATCATTGCGCAAGATTTTGACATTGCATGAGTCTTTGATACTTGTATAGGGACAATTAGTGTCAGGATTCACATGACATTTTTTTGTTTAATTCAGTTATCTAATTTTCTTGAACTGGTTTTATGAGCCTTAATTCTTGATTGATATTCAATTGCTGGTCATGTGTTTGGTGCAAATGGAGACAATTATGTTATGATTTCTTGTGGACTAAAGATTCGGCTGGGTGTGTTGTTTAGTCTCTATCTGCTCGGGGCACTGTTTGTATAGGCTTACTTTTTGTACTTTCTGGGTGCATGTTCGGTGTCATGGGTACATTTTTCTTTCATTTGCTCAGTCTTGTGTTTCAGGGTACTTCCTTGAAGTCTGTTTGTCTGGCATACATGTAATATATCATTATGAAGGGGTTAAAATTGCCTTTTCTCATGCAGTTTCCTGTAATTAAAGCAGCTATTTGTTGTATGTTTATCTCAAGGGTTTAATACTGACATACTTAATTTAGTCCATCATGTACAAACAACTTACATTGATCTCTCTGGATACTTTGGGGTTTGACCAAAATTTTAAGCCTTAAAGATAATGGTTGAGTTTTGCCCACAGTGGGATTTGAACTCTCAGCCTGTTCATAATAGGTCATGCACATAAGATTGCCAATAATCTTGTACTGCAGTCTTTTTTATTAGCTCACCTGAGCACAACGTGCTCAAGGTGAGCTTTTGTGATCACCCTTCGTCCGTCATGCGTCGTGCGTCGTCAACAATTTGGCTTGTAAACACTCTAGAGGCCATATTTTTAGGCCAATCTTCATGAAACTTGGTCAGAATGTTTGTCTCCATAAAATCTTGGACAAGTTTGAATTTGGGTCATGTGGGGTCAAAAAATAGGTCATGATGTCAAATTTTAGAAAAACCTTGTTAACACTCTAGAGGCCAACATTTTTGACCCAATCTTCATGAAACTTGGTCAGAATGTTTGTCTCCATAAAATCTTGGACAGATTTGAATTTGGGTCTTGTGGGGTCAAAAAGTAGGTCATGAGTTCAAATCTTAGGAAAACCTTGTTAACACTCTAGGCCACATTTTTGGCCCAATCTTCATGAAACTTGGTCAGAATGTTTGTTTCCATAAAATCTTGCACAAGCACGAATTTGGGTCAGGTGGTGTCAAAAAGTAGGTCATGAGGTCATATCTTAGTAAAACCTTTTTTAATATGAAAAATCCAACATATGTTGCTCATTTATAATCAGGTGAGCAATTCAGGGCCATGACATGGTCCTCTTGTTTTAGAAAAGATGAAATTTAATTATTTGATTATTCAAATATCATTAATACCAATGACGAAATTTGGCTCATTTAAGCACAACTCATTGGCTTTTAGTATTAATATCTGAAGCTTTATTTTTGAAAGATATATATTGTTAATGTTTTTAAG
>CM037786.1:12418984-12468984 GCA_021229015.1 Solen grandis | reverse complement strand
ATTTGTGTAACATTTTTGCATATGCACCAACAAAAGTTAATTTGCTAAAGAAATGAAAAGCATTTATCTTTTTATTTTTCAGTGTCTCAGAATAATTAATTATTGGGTTTTAAAATGACCCTACACAGAAATATAGAGGGTCAGTAATGTTAATAGGGGGCAAAGCACTTATAATGGATTCGTTTCATTGTCCACTTTTCCATGTAATGCATTTGTAATTTTCTTCATTTTAAAGTTGTATTAAGCTCTACTGACGCCGTATGGATTTCTACTGACCTTACGAAGAAATATATGGTGTCACCATGTGACCGCCATTTGACCAACTACAGGTTATAAGCACAGGAAATTCAAACCAGATTTTCAACCTGGTAAGGATTTAATCTATCACTAATGACATTGTGAAATCCAACCAATTTCAACACAACAACATGGGAACCATGGGGTCTTCCTATTTGCTAAACAACGAAGCTTTTCATCAGGGAAGGTCATTTAAGATTCAGTACCACCTGAAGGGTTCAAACCTAGGACCTTTACATCCTTATTAAACATACTCTACCACTGTGCCACAGCACCCAGATTCTATCGATGGATACATCTCTATGAGATTTCTATATTCAGCTGACTCGCCCACTTACCCCTGATCGTTTGTGACGGCCCCAATGACACCCAGTATGAGGGGCCAACCATGGTTGAGGGAGTCCCCATTGTCATGGAGAATCT
This sequence comes from Solen grandis, assembly GCA_021229015.1. Classification (NCBI taxonomy): domain Eukaryota; kingdom Metazoa; phylum Mollusca; class Bivalvia; order Adapedonta; family Solenidae; genus Solen; species Solen grandis. The sequence goes on along the minus strand of CM037786.1, from coordinate 12,468,264 downwards.
GGAAGACACACTCCAACTGTTTCTGTCGGATATCAGGCTGGACGATGGTGGAGAGGTCTTGTAGCGGGGCCAGGATACTGGACTGTAGCTTCTGTAACACACAGGGAACATTTGCTCATATGCTGCTTATTAAAACAAAACAATGTTAAACATGCAACTATACTCAAATGTCAATGGTATAGATGGTGACACTGGTTGAAATCATATTTCAAGATATTTTTAGGAACAAAAAAGTGTCAACCTTCAAGAAACCCACACAAATTTGCTTGTATTCCTATCACTGTTTAACACTTAACTACACTAGTTGATATGCAGGAGAAAATTTAATGTAATAACAACACTACAGTGAGTCTTTTACAATAGTTCCACCTTAAAATATAAATGAATCCAGGGAAACTGACAGCAACTTGAGGGCTCTTAATGTACTTAGGGACTTAAATAACATCTCTTGTATAAGACTTTGATATTTCACATCATTTTGTGTCTGTAATCATACCAGTGCTTGATTAGTATAGGACATTAACCCTTTCCCTCATATAGACTCATTTTGTCCCTTTCCCTCATATAGACTCATTTTAACCCTTTCCCTCATATAGACTCATTTTAACCCTTTCCCTCATATAGACTCATTTTAACCCTTTCCCTCATATAGACTCATTTTAACCCTTTCCCTCATATGGACTCATTTTAACCCTTTCCCTCATATAGACTCATTTTAACCCTTTCCATCATATAGACTCATTTTGACCCTTTCCCTCATATAGACTCATTTTAACCCTTTCCCTCATATAGACTCATTTTAACCCTTTCCCTCATATAGACTCATTTTGTCCCTTTCCCTCATATAGACTCATTTTGTCCCTTTCCCTCATATAGACTCATTTTGACCCTTTTCCTCATATAGACTCATTTAACCCTTTCCTTCATATAGACTCATTTTGTCCCTTTCCCTCATATAGACTCATTTTGACCCTTTCCCTCATATAGACTCATTTTAACCCTTTCCCTCATATAGACTCATTTAACCCTTTCCCTCATATAGACTCATTTTAACCCTTTCCCTCATATAGACTCATTTTGTCCATTTTCCTCATATAGATTCATTTTGTCCCTTTTCCTCATATAGACTCATTTAACCCTTTCCTTCATATAGACTCATTTAAACCCTTTCCCTCATATAGACTCATTTTGTCCCTTTCCCTCATATAGACTCATTTTAACCCTTTCCCTCATTTAGACTCATTTTAACCCTTTCCCTCATATAGACTCATTTTGACCCTTTCCCTCATATAGACTCATTTTAACCCTTTCCCTCATATAGACTCATTTTAACCCTTTCCCTCATATAGACTCATTTTGACCCTTTCCCTCATATAGACTCATTTTAACCCTTTTCCTCATATAGACTCATTTTAACCCTTTCCCTCATATAGACTCATTTTAATCCTTTCCCTCATATAGACTCATTTTGACACACTCAATAGGTACCACATAAAGCCTGATCTGCAGAAAGCCAAACTCAAACCTTACCAAATTTGATTGTAAAATCCTCATTACCAGACCACTGAGGAGCAGCGAACAGAATAAAACCTGATCAGCTTGCGAGTTACTCGCAGGCTGATCTGGTTTTATGCTGTTCGCATAGGTCTTTTCATGGTTTCCTCTATGAGGGAAAGGGTTAAACATGCAACACTCTATTGCTTAAATTTGCCATATTACATTTCTAAATAACCATGCAATTTAAAATCCTTCTTGAAAACAATTTAACATTTTTCCAGGTAAAGGCGTTTTTAAAGTCTTATCTCAGTTAAAGGGAAGTCATCCAACAAGGAGTAAGCTAATTTTTTATTTTTGTGAAACCAAACTTGAAATATGTGATCTTTTTCACAAACTAATGACTCTTAGCGAAGAAAAGTAGTGCATCATAACAGCTTTGTACAGATACATTTAAAAATATTTCATCATAGCAAAATGGCCCTCAAGGAACTTGTACAATTTTGGGAATGGAACTTAGTACTTATCTTAAATTTCACTCACCAATGATTATGAATACCACAGATTAACAATAAATCTCTGAAATATTATATAGATATGCCCCAATATTTCTCACTTTTCAATTCCCATGTTGGAGCAGGGACAATACAAATCTCTCAATTTCCCTGGAGTGTCTTACCTACCTCCTGTAAATGAATATTTACACAAGGTCCCAGGGAATCCATATGTCAGACCTATACATACAGTACACTTAATTTTGTATTATTATTTACTAAAGAAGCTTTATAGTATAATATTTGCAAAAAAATATGATTTTCTAAGATTATTTCAGTGATATATAAAGAATTTATTCAGTTAGCAATATTTCATGTATTTCATGTAAGATATGGATATACCAGGGTGAAAGAAGGTCATATTTCACCATAGTGACCCGACTCCAAACTTGTGGTTGTTAATTTGTCACTTTCCTGGGATACTAATTGACAGACAGACAGACAGACAGATGGATGGACGAGCCTGACTAATTTCTATATTTCCCCTTACTGGTACTTGAGTGGTGAAGACATAGAAATAAATGAAAATTGAAAAATGTTTCAATTTAGAAAAGATTGTTTTGAAATGTTCTTTACAAATCAAACCAGTCATTTAAAATCACTACAAATACTAAAAGAGTTTACCATAAGGGAGATAACTATCATTATCTCTTGTTTCTTTCTGAAACTATGATTATTGTTCTTGGTTTCACAAAAACTCCTCTTAAATATTTTCACATCAAACTTAAAACCAGAAATAAAGGTTGTATGGAGAAAATCATTCATAGTCATTAAATGACTTTATTAAGAACTGAGTTTATCTCAAGTGCTGTATATTTCTGTCTAATTCATTGAAATTTTATTTATTTTAATTTTTTCATACACAAAATGATGTAAAAATTTTAAACCATTAAAAGTAATCCTATGTCGGACATTATTTGATGTACCAATACAAATTTTCAATGCTTGAGGAGCACAGTAGGAGAGGGGAGAGCTATTCTAAAAATAAAATTAAACCTAGGAAGACATTTCAAATGAGACCTGTCCACATGACTAAACTTTATTTTGATTTTGGTAAAAATTAACAAGAGGGCCAAGATGGCCCTTGGTCGCTCACCTGAGAAAGATGATTGCTTAAGAAATAAAGATGCTTGAGTGTAAAAGTGAAATCTGGCTTTTTTTATGGTGAAATGGGCATAACTCCTAAATTTACAAGTCAATATCAGTTATAATTGAACCCGATTGTGAGATTATGGGCATAAACATTGTCTTAAAGTTTAAAAATGATTGTTAAAAAAATGAAGTTGGTAGAGAATAAACAAAGTGAAATATGGCTTTTTTTTATATTAAAAGGGGCATAACTCCTGACCTAATTGACAGATCTCAGCCATAATCAAACTTTATCGAGACCTTATGGTCATAAGCATTGTCATAAAGTTTGAAGATGATTGCTCAAAAGATGAAGATGCTAGAGTGTAAACAACTTGAAATATGGCATTTTTTGAATATTAAAAAGGGGCATAACTCCTGACCTAATGGTACGATATCAGCCATAATCGAACTTGGCCGTGATTTTATGGTTATAAACATTGATATAAAGTTTGAAGATAATTGCTCATGAAATGAAGATGCTAGAGTGCAAACAATGTGAAATCTGGCTTTTTTGAATTTTAAAAGGGGCATAACTCCTGACCTAATGTTCCGATATCAGCCATAATCGAACTTGGCCGAGATTTTATGGTTATAAACATTGTTTTAAAGTTTGAAGATAATTCAGCCATAATCGAACTTGGTCGAGATTTTATGGTTATAAACATTGTTTTAAAGTTTGAAGATAATTGCTCATAAAATGAAGATGCTAGAGTGCAAACGAACAAATTGTGGACGACGGACGACGGACGGACGGACGGACGGACGGACGACGGACATTCATCGATCCTAAAAGCTCATCCTGAGCACACGTGCTCAGGTGAGCTAAAAATCATAAACCATAAGCAACAACCCTTTCTTTCTCAAAATGCAAAATATGCTGTCCTCTTCACATTTCAAATTTTTGATTTATTTTAATGCCATCAGAAAGACATGTCTTGTTATCCAGTATTCCAATATATCTAAAATAGTTCTTGTTAATTTTTGTCACAGATATAAAAAAAAACGAAAAAAAAAACACACACACACACACACACAAAAAAAACCCCCCAGAACACACTCTTAAAACAAAATCAACAGACAAAATGTAAGTACATTTTATTATCAGAGAGAAACACCAGACCTGAGTTTAGTTATCATAACAGTTGTAGACATGAGTGTTTTCACCCCTTTAATATCATAGTGTATAGAATAGGAGCAGGGAACCACCTCACAACCTTCAGGTAATGTATTTGACTGTTAGAGGTTGCTGAATGTGTTGAAGACCATGTCATTTCTTACTTCCCGTTACCATGATGACACAATAACGAGGGTATACTTACCAGGTTCTCCTGCAGTGGAGGTTCATGGTTGTACCTGAGAGCAGCCTTGACCAGGTATGAGATGGCCTCTGCCCCCCAGTTCCTCAGCCCGGAGTGTGGGTGCTGGCTCACCTGAAAATATAGAGCAGGAGATCTAGACATTGTGGTTGACATTCAGTGGTTAAGTAATCTTAATAAGAGCTATCATCAGATGTGAATAATACCCCTGTATTCCACCTTGACTTCAAGTAGTGTGATAGGAAAGGACATGACGGGGCGTGACATGACAGGGTGTGACATGATGGGGTGTGTCATGGCAGGGTGTGACATGAGGGGAATTAAGGGGAGACATGAGGTGTGACATGACATGACAGGGTGTGACAGAAAGGGGTGTGACATGACATAACATGACAGGATGTGACATGACAGGGTGTGACATGACAGGATGTGACATGACAGGGTGTGACAGGAAGGGGTGTGACATAACAGGGTGTGACATGATGGGGTGTGACATGACAGGGTATGACATGACAGGGTGTGACATGATGGGATGTGACATGACAGGGTGTGACAGGAAGGGGTGTGACATGACAGGGTATGACATGATGGGATGTGACATGGCAGGGTATGACATGACAGAGTGTGACATGATGGGACATGAAATGACAGGGTGTGACCAGGGTGATTCCTATATAGCCCCCCACTGAGTATAAGAAGTGTAAGAATATTTAAAAAAAACTAATTAGGACATCTGTAACATTCACAAACATTAGTAAATCACCCATGAACAATCCTTCCCTTATGTAACCCTTCACCTTAGATTTAGAATCTATGACCTTGATCACTAAGGCATACTGTGACTTTCTTTCCAACCAAACATTCCATTCTGGGAGTTTGCTTGTTACAAGGTTTTCAGAACTGGTGACTAATGATTTCATGTCACAAGTGAAAGGTTTGTCGAGTGACATTAACCTTTGAGGTTTTTTCCAATATACAACACATTAGTCACTTTGACAGTCAATTTATCTAGATATGATTAAATCTACTACTGTAACAGAATTCAAAAGATAAATATGAACACAAATACATCACTCAGTGCAGCAAATATTCATGAGGTTGTGTAATTCATTTCATAAATGCCTGATAAGCATAACATTTAGTTCTGTATTTAATGTCAGAGTTGTTTTTCAAGTGTCATTTCTTCTTAATTCTCCCTTCACTATGCATATTAATATAGTAAATATCTTGAGTATGTCACCAAGTGGCCTTGACCATTGTTGTAAGTTTGTAAAATATCATTAGCCACAAAAATCAAAGATCAACAGCTTGATTTGGTGACCTTGACCTTCAAAAATGAAAAAAAAAGTATATGACACACTTAAACTTTCTGACACGATCATATCCTTTATGCTGTTACACTAGGGATGTGGAAAATGGGATAGGCAGACAGATGGATTGACAACATGATAATCATATGCCCTGAAGACCTTGTAAAGCCATTTAAACAGAAAATATCAAAATGTCAGTGAAACTGATGGTATATAAGAGCCAGTAAAAACAAGGCATAGTCTGGATCAATGGCCACCATCCCAGGGCGGTGAGTAACTAATATGCTTATATCTTGTCATTCTCCCATTTGTTTTGCCTTACTTTACTGTTTTCCGTATTTTCACCCTTGATTGACAATCCATTGGTACAATAACATCTATAACTTAATTTCATCTTGAATATTCTCCTCAAGTGCAGAGCTTTTGTACATGTTTCTGAAAACTCTGATATCAAACAGAAGATCTGCTGGATAACAAATGTAGCAACTGGAAAACGAGAGAATACAAAAAATATGCTTGAATTAATTTCGCAATTAAATCAGAGTTTCCTTTATTATAAATTATCTCCACACTCTCTGAAGCATTATCCAGCACCCTAGAGTAATTAATAAATTCTTTATCGGCATAAGTTTTGGCAAATGATTAAAATCACAGAAAATGGGCATCAGCTAGCAGGAGAATATAATGTAATACATTGCTGAAGAAATTTATGACTATCGGTACCATTCTGATAACAGGGAAAATAAATGGTCCTGAACAATTTGAAGTGGGACGGCTCCTTACTTCCTGGCACACTGTCAGATGAACATATGGCTCTTCCTTGAATGACTTCTACTTATTTTTTTTTCAATGATTACAGTTAAGGAGGATAAAGAATTGGTTTGTTAGCTTGGGTTTGACGTCACACCAACAGTACTTCAGTCATTTAGGGACTGCAATATCATGTTACTTTCTCCTGACCCTGTACCAAATAGTCTTGGAACTTCCTCATGTGTTGAGTACCAAGTTTAAAGGAGATACACCAGTACCATTCTTAATGACTTTGGTATGTCACAGCTGGGGATCAAACCAAGACCCTGGTTACAGTCAGATGCTCTTAACACTCAGCGTCCATGACTATATAGAATAGTTTGAAAATAAAGTTCTCTGGCCCAAAATTCTACATCATTTGTTGCAATTATTAGCCCTTTTATACCTCATATATACTTAATTTGATACATTGTCAAACAGACCCAGACAAACAGCCCTGGAAGGTGCTGTCTGATCAGGGTCTCCTCTGTTTATTACACAATATTGAAGCTCAGATCATTTCATATGCCATTTAAGTTCTGTAAATTAATCTTCATCTAGTCCTTAAAAGTACATTGCAAATATATCACCGCCAATAGAGTTTCATATTAAAACAACATTGTTCTGTCCAATCATTGTAAAATAAATAAAGTTTAAAATGCAATACATTAATCATCTTATATACACAATCCACTGCTTTAATGTGACTATTTCAAAAGCCGATGGTATTGTTCCCTCTGCTATTTCCAACTTAACTTTAATTCTCAATTAATGACTGTCCTGTGGGTAAAATGATAGCGGAAATCACTTATACCTCCCAAGTCAGTGAACCCAGAATTGGTTTTGCTCCAATCGCATCTACATAAAGTTTCTAGAGAATTAAAACAAAATGGTGGCAAAGCCTTTAATAGGCTTTAAGGTAATTCATCCATTATTTAAATGTGATCATGGTCCATCAAGTGATCATATGAACTTCATAGTAATAATGAAAGCCTTTGAAGACTTTGAGTAAAACAACTTTTAACCTCAAAGCAATGGATGCTTGCATCTGCACTGAAGTCTTTTTAAGCATTTGAAGGACCATGATTATAATATAATGATGGATGGACAACCTTAATAATTATCTTCATGCAGCCAAGACTCAATTAAACAAAATCTAATTTCACTAAACTTTGCTTAATGTTGCAGCATTTTTACAAATTTGCGGCATTATAAAGCATGCGATTAAGTAATTCAGAGGGAATCTCAAGAATGGTACATATTGTAACTGGTGATTAAAATAATTCTTCTACTGAGGATTAATATAATTTACACAAGAAATTTTACCAATTATCTCAAAAGACGCACAAATCAAAGGCAGAATAAATCCAAACATCTGATTCGCCACCATATGTAAATTTTCAGGCCACCCATTGTGTTTTTGGTTCATTTGTCTACTTTCATTAACTGACATATCAATTTTCTTTCTACATCCCACAACATTTATAAGTATCTTTATCAAACACTGGTATTTATTAAGATTATATAACACTAGTAGTTATGATAATTAATGTTCTCAGTTATTTATGAAGATAAAACTTTTAATATAATTTTCAACTATTATTAATGGCAGTGATTATATTCTGATATATCATTTAATATTTTGTAATTTCTTAATGACTGTATGTTTATAGACTTAAGTTATTAACCTTAAAGATCATGCTTAAGGTATTACATCCAACATCAGGAAGCATGATTACCCCTTATAATCTGTGTATTGTTTGAAAACAATTCATAAGCAGGTTTAAATACAAAGAATTTAAATTTCCAAGATGATAAAAGAGAAATAAAAATAAGCTGAATGATTGCCCCTCTATCTTGTTTGTTTGAATCCTCAATAATCCAATATCATCCTTAGTCGCTGTCGGCTCCTAGACGATTTAAAACTCTGGGCTTTGATTGGCCAGTCACGGCTATAGAACTACCAAAATAAAGTCTGTCAACCGGAGATTCATGATAGAGCTCCATGGCTGATCAGTTATTTTGCCTTCTCTGGATGAACATGACATCTACAAATTATGGCAACAGACTTTACGATCAAAACAAGCCTCAAAAAACAACAAGATGGATGGCAGACTTGGAACCTTTGTTCATCGGCTGGCTGTTTTGAGCGCTAATTTGTAACAGTCTTTTTCAATACATCTTCAAGAATCTCCGTTAGCGTCTGTGTCACTTTCCTGCTATTGTTATTTTAATCCCGAATGGAATTGAAAGCTTTTTCCAAGACAAACTAAAGTGATCACTAGAGATAATGAATATCCCATTACATTGTCTTGACTCAACAATATGATAAAATATTGAACATTTCGTAAAACTGGAAGTCAGAATGGGACTCTATGGAAGCTGAATAATGCAGCAATGAGTCTCCCAACCTCACAATGCTGTGTCCACAGGTTCATTCCTGGCCTGAATTCCACCCAAAATACTTTGTGTCATATTAAAATCTTAACCCTTTCCCTCATATAGACTCATTTTAACCCTTTCCCTCATATAGACTCATTTTGACCCTTTCCCTCATATAGACTCATTTGGACCCTTTCCCTCATATAGACTCATTTTGACCCTTTCCCTCATATAGACTCATTTTAACCTATCCCTCATATAGACTCATTTTGACCCTTTCCCTCATATAGACTCATTTTAACCCTTTCCCTCATATAGACTCATTTGGACCCTTTCCCTCATATAGACTCATTTTGATCCTTTCCCTCATATAGACTCATTTGGACCCTTTCCCTCATATAGACTCATTTTGACCCTTTCCCTCATATAGACTCACTTTAACCCTTTCCCTCATATAGACTCATTTTGACGCACTCAATAGGTACCACATAAAGCCTGATCTGCAGAAAGCCAAACTCAAACCTTACCAAATTTAATTGTAAAATCCTCATTTCCAGACCACTGAGGAGCAGCGAACAGCATAAAACCTGATCAGCCTGCGAGTTACTCGCAGGCTGATCTGGTTTTATGCTGTTCGCATAGGTCTTTTCATGGTTTCCTCTATGAGGGAAAGTGTTAAACTAGAACCATCCCTGAAGGTGATTTATATCCCCGCAAACCACTTTGTTGTTGTTGTATTGGTGTTTACCGTCGCTGCGATAGTATTTCACAAACCACTTTGCCACAGAAGAGGGGATACAATTATCTGCACTTGTCAACTGATAATGGTCCTCTCCTTATTCCATGTGGGAAGGTATTATCAAGGACAGTTATTGAACATAATGTAATGTGGGTGCAGGATAGGATATGACGTACAGAACAGTAACTGATGAGCCTGTTTCCAGTACACCCCTCGCCTCAAACATTCCAACACTCTTACTTTACAAAGTATTGGTAAAAAAAATGACTCAAAATGAATACCTTATAGACTAGAAATATTTGAGGTATTTTTATTTGGAAAACAAAAATGATGACATATGTCCCTAATTTTTATGTTCTTAAGTGATGTTGATGATACTGGAGCTTCATGATGTCATGTACCCTTGTCGTTTATCCAGATATTGTGATTTATTTTGTTTGATCAAGTTCATTTATTACTTCTATAGCTGGATTTGACCTCAATGTCCTCATGAGTACTGTGCGGCTGAATACATCACAGAATCAAGCGATTAATGCAGAGATACCCCCATAGGAATGAAGAAACTCATTATCCAGTGTGGTATTGTGTTATACCTTAACAAGGATCTCAACCTTTGAAATAGATCCTTGTGGGAAGTAATCTGTATATTACAAGCAGCATCATTCATGCATAAAGTATGAAGGACTGGTACCCTCAGTAAGCCAGTGCTTTTTTTTTCCTCTATCCTTTTTTTCCCCAACAATGGTTTTGCTCTTTTTCTATTCTGACTTGGTTTAAATATGTACACACAAATGGTTACAAACTGCAGATGAAGCATAGAGAAAGTGAGAGAGACAGGCAGAGAGACTGGAGGAGAGAGAGAGAGAGACAGACAAACAGAGAGACTGGAGGAGAGAGAGAGAGAGAGAGAGAGAGACAGGCAGAGAGACTGGAGGAGAGAGAGAGAGACAGACAGGCAGAGAGACTGGAGGAGAGAGAGAGAGAGAAAGAGAGAGAGACAGGCAGAGAGACTGGAGGAGAGAGAGAGAGAAGGAGAGATCAAGAGACTAAAAGAAGGAGAGAGAAAGAGTAAAGAGAAAGATGTATAAGCCACTATGATTTTTTTGTCTCAAATATAAAAATTGATTCACTTAAATTATTCTAAAATAAACATTTTCTAAAATACTGATAATCAAATGTTAATTTTTTTTCTTTTTTTTTTTTAGATTTAAATTAACTAATTGTAAATGCTCTGCAATAAAATTTGAGCACAACTTGGAAATCTGCCTTTTTTTTGTATACATTGCACGCAAACATAGCAAAATAAAAACATGACCCAGGAGTAAAACACACAATCCTATGGAAAAAAAAAATTAAAACTTTTTCTTCAAAAATGGAAAATAAATCCTTTTAATAAAGAATAGCTATAGCATGGAATATGAAATTCATTTCCCTGTAACAAAACACAGAATGAGAATTACATACATTTATTTATTTATTTATTTATTTTTCAATTTAACAAATGATCATGAACTGACAGAAAAAGAATTACATTTTTGTAGATAGCCATAGACAAGTAGCATAATACCACACCCAGTCATATTATCCTGACATGCGGTATCATGCTATAGACAAGTAGCATAATACCACACCCAGTCATATTATCCTGACATGTGGTATCATGCCATAGACAAGTAGCATAATACCACACCCAGTCATATTATCCTGACATGCGGTATCGTGCCATAGACAAGTAGCATAATACCACACCCAGCCATATTATCCTGACATGCGGTATCATGCCATAGACAAGTAGCATAATACCACACCCAGTCATATTATCCTGACATGCGGTATCGTGCCATAGACAAGTAGCATAATACCACATCCAGTCATATTATCCTGACATGCGGTATCATGCCATAGACAAGTAGCATAATACCACATCCAGTCATATTATCCTGACATTGGACCAACCAGTCCTGGAACTAACCGGTGTAAGTTATGCTGAGTACAAGTTTTCATTTTGATTCATCTCTATATAAACTTATTTATAAATTATATTGACTGTACAAATTCCTTTCACTCTGATTTTTTTTTCTTTTTTTTTATGTTGTTTTTTGTTCAATCTTTAATATCACACTTTTCCCACTACTATTACCATCATCATCATCATCATCATCATCTTACAAAATGTACAAAATGTACAAATACTATTGATTACTATTGATAATACTATTGATATATGTATGTTTATGTATGTTGAAATATGTACATTTTGGAAATAAAAACAATAAAAAAAAAAAAAAAGTTATGCTGAGTGCCAATGACTAATTATACTCTTGACAATGTTACTTAACCCTTTCCCTCATAAAGACTCATTTTAACCCTTTCCCTCATATAGACTCATTTTAACCCTTTCCCTCATATAGACTCATTTTAACCCTTTCCCTCATATAGACTTATCTTAACCCTTTCCCTCATAAAGACTCATCTTAACCCTTTCCCTCATATAGACTCATTTTAACCCTTTCCCTCATATAGACTCATCTTAACCCTTTCCCTCATATAGACTCATCTTAACCCTTTCCCTCATATACCGTATACACCGGCAGATTAGGCGCACTATTTTTCCAGATAATTCAAGTTTATAGAGGGGGTGCGCCTTATATGATGATATACAGCTTTTCAGGTTTCTTTTTTCAATCACCGAGAAGTGAAAATTACCAGTATACGATCTCAGAAAATGGATATACTGAAAGCCAATGAATACGATAATATAACACAAAGTCTATACAAAACCATGATAAACAATACCAGATTATTGCTTTTGTTCTTATTAGTTATCCTACAGGTATATTTCATGATAAAATGATCGTGAGAAACTGAAACAACTTGATGGAAGCCATTTTCAATATAAACAAATAAGTTTATTTTACGGGACCTCATGATGTATAGGAGAAACTTGACAGGTGGCAATTGTTACGTAATGTTTGTTAGTTGGGAGAATTTTGACAGGTGACAATGGTCCCCAGTGTTAGAATGCTGGGACACGGTTGAGTAATGTCATGTTATGAAAATGTGTCACCTTTATCCTACCCGTCGTTAAACTAACGGTTTAAAGGTAATCTTATGTCATGTGTAAATTAAACAGTTCACCGTATGATTAGCCCGGTGACGTACGGATAGCTTTCGGTCTGTCAAAATGTACGACGGCGCAAATTTCAAAACAAGATTTCACCGCATACGATAAGATAAGTGATTTTTTTTTTCAAATAAGTTACCCTGAAAGTTAGGATGCGCCTTATACGTAGCTGCACCTAATCTTACCGTGTATACGGTAGACTCATTTTAACCCTTTCCCTCATATAGACTCATTTTAACCCTTTCCCTCATATAGACTCATTTTAACCCTTTCCCTCATATAGACTCATTTTACCCATTCCCTCATATAGACTCATTTAACCCATTCCCTCATATAGACTCATTTAACCCATTTCCTCATATAGACTCATTTTAACCCTTTCCCTCATATAGACTCATTTTAACCCTTTCCTCATATAGACTCATTTTAACCCTTTCCTCATATAGACTCATTTTAACCCTTTCCCTCATATAGACTCATTTTAACCCTTTCCCTCATATAGACTCATTTTAACCCTTTCCCTCATATAGACTCATTTTAACCCTTTCCCTCATATAGACTCATTTTAACCCTTTCCCTCATATAGACTCATTTTAACCCTTTCCCTCATATAGACTCATTTTAACCCTTTCCCTCATATAGACTCATTTTAACCCTTTCCCTCATATAGACTTATCTTAACCCTTTCCCTCATAAAGACTCATCTTAACCCTTTCCCTCATATAGACTCATTTTAACCCTTTCCCTCATATAGACTCATTTTAACCCTTTTCCTCATATAGACTCATTTTAACCCTTTCCCTCATATAGACTCATTTTAACCCTTACCCTCATATAGACTCATCTTAACCCTTTCCCTCATATAGACTCATCTTAACCTTTTCCTTCATATAGACTCATCTTAACCCTACTCAATAGGTACCACATAAAGCCTGATCTGCAGAAAACCACAGTTAAACCTTACCAAATTTAATTACAAAATCCTCATTTCCAGACCACTGAGGAGCAGCGAACAGCATAAAACCTGATCAGCCTGCGAGTTACTCGCAGGCTGATCTGGTTTTATGTTGTTCGCATAGGTCTTTTAATGGTGTCCTCTATGAGGGAAAGGGTTAAAGATATATCTTGTTAAGTTTACTGTCTCCATGACAATATATTGACCTGTCTCCATGGCAATTATATATTGACCTGTTTCAATCTATTTTACCTCCCACTGACAGCATGCTTTCATCGATCAAGTGCAGGCAGATACTGTATTATTACATTTAAAAGTCCCCCCACCATTTTGTAGTTAACTATCAGACAAAAAATCCAAGGACTATTTTACGTATATGTATCCAATCCCTGTACTGCAAAGAACAAAAAATAACCTTTAGTCTTAGGAAGGCATCATATCCAAAATAAATATATACTTGTAATTTCTTGAAGAACAAGTAACTGGTGTTGCACCCAACACATGAGTCCCCTGCCAGTGAGGTGCATATTTTTTCCATTACCATAGCAACCAGAATTTTGGTCCGAGAAAAACAAACAAAGTGATGTGCAGAATCTCCATACTGCCATCTATTCATATACCAAGTTCATGATATTATCTTAAACTGTTTTTAAGTTATCACAGGATAAAAATTTCCGGACATCCAGACAGACGGACGGCAAATCTGTTGCAAACCTATGTAAACACCAGTAGGGGACATTAACATATTTGAGCTTGTGAAAGAGTGTGTTTGTGTGTGTGTGTGTGTGTGGGTGGGGGGAAGTTAATCAGAAGTTGTTTTGCAACCTTAGATTACTCAGGGAAAATTACAAATCCCAGGGCTCATTTAATCAAGGTTATACTGTAAGCCAATAAGAGTAAACCAAAACCTCTGATATCTTGGAATAAATTTTTTTCATGTCATTTTAATTTTTGTGTTAGTTTCAGTGATTCTATTAGCCTATAAATCCTCATATGATACTGACAGTCGCCGCTGATGTATAGCCCATTCTTGTAATCTATCCCTCTTGAACCACTGTCTGTTTCCGTCCGCATGCAATATTGCATGCAGAAGCTTTTGTGTGTCCCTGTAATCTTCTCTATAAGATTTAAGTAAAATTTGATAAAGAAATATTGACATTTGTGTGACTTAAGCTCGGTATAATACGTGACATTGGAGACGAAAAATGTATTACACTGCAGAAGTTATCACTTAAAGCAATCCAAAATCAAGCCTCATTATGCATTTAGTAATTTCTCTAAATACAGGGTTTCTACTTAATGACTTAAGTAGAACTTAAAAGAGCAATAACATATTCAGATAACTTCTTCCTAATTATTCTTAACCTAAAATTTGTTTTATTTAAGGCATCACCAGTTAAAGAATCTTCTCAGATGTATTTTTGCCACCAAGGGTTTTTTTTTTTTGTTTTTTTAAAATCCAAATTACTGTAAATAATAACTTTAACTTGATTTCTTTACATGATATTGAAAGACATCATTACATGTACATAAAGAGACAAATAAAAAAGAGTAGATCTACCACAAGTGGATGCCAATGCTCCTCTCTTTGGTCAAAATGGACCTAAGAAGAATTGTCCTTGATGAGAATGTAGCCCTTGTGACAGTGAACAAGTATGTGACAGAAGGTTTAATAATTTAGAATTTATAGCCAAGGTTATAGACTTTACTTGTAGATTGTTCTTGTCTTTTATTAAGGGAGATAAATTTGATCAAAATGGACCTAAGAGTTATGTTCTTGAGGGAATGTAGCCCTTGTGATAGAGAACAAATATGTGAAGTTCGATGACAAAAGGTTTCATAGCCAACGTCAAAGATTTTAACTGTATTGTTGATTTTTTTCAAAAAAAAAAGGGAAATAAATTTGATCAAAATGGCTAAGGTTAAAGTTTTTCTCAATAACTACATCGTCAATGACCAAAGAGATAACAATACCTTGACTTTTTTTTTCTTTGAAAAACAGCCAAGCTAAAAACCTACTAATTCTTAAAAAGTAAAAAAAGACCAGATTCCATTGGAGCCCAGTAAAACAAACTTACCCAACAAGCAATCCTTTTTCTCTGCATGTATGCAACTATTGTAACAAATCTAAACACAAAATCTCATTTCAAACAAAAAATATTGAGCAGAAACCAAATAAACATCACCCATCCTAACAACTGTCACACAATCGTCGACCAGATTTTTTTTTGGACAAAAAAGAGTAGCCAAATGAAGCAAGTGTCTGTGCCTAACATGGAATTACAGCAGTGGTCTGTCAATTATGAAATTAGGGTGCTTGGTACAAACTATGGAAACTGCAAAACAAGTATCTTTGAGCACATGTGTCACCTACTAGAGAAATGTGACAGAAAAAGTGTGACAGATGGACAGACAGATGATGGAGAAGTTATCTACCTGTATAATTTTTGTGTCACAACAGGTGGTACAAGAACTGGAGAACTCAGGTCCATCCTACCCCCCACACATGCTCATGTTTCTGTTAATAGTGAAGTGGGTTACCACTACAGCATCAAAGTTAATTTTTTAAGTGGTTTTATTATATGTTTTTTAGAAGTTCTGATGTAAACTTACACATCACAGAAACCAGAGATATAACCAGATGATCCATTCTTGCATACACAAGGTGCTACTTACAAGGGATGTAACTCTACTTTTATTATCAAACTTGGCAGAGACAATGCTATTATGAAGATTAACCCTTTCCCTTATATAGACTCATTTTGACGACTCAATGGGAAAAAATTCCGAGGAGCAGGAACAGCATAAAACCTGATCAGCCTGCGAGTAAGATCAGCCTGCGAGTTACTCGCAGGCTGATCTGGTTTTATGCTGTTCGCATAGGTCTTTTCATGGTATCCTCTATGAGGGAAAGGGTTAAGGCAAAATAAACCAATAGTTTCTAGTGACATGGCAAAAACTAAGTACACATATAAACAAACAGTAAGCTTGTAGGTATTTAAAGATATTGTTGTATTTAAAGATGAATCATCCAGTTCAGTGTCAAATACCACAAACACTCGCACTACACCACTAATATCACTAAGTGATATTTAAATTTTGAAAAGGGACAATCCATTTTCAAAATATTAAGAACATTACTTGGTTGACAACTAAGTTGACATTTATCATTGCAGTAGTAACTAACAATACATGTCTTTGTTAACAAAAGAACAAAAGATATGGGTATTTTTAAGAGAAAAACAAGAATGATAAAATTTGACCCTTAGTATCAAATTATTACTTAGAGTTAAGTCTGGATGGTAGAATTCAAGCATGGAAGTACAACCTCTGGATGGTAGAATTCAAGCATGGAAGTACAACCTCTGGATGGTAGAATTCAAGCATGGAAGTACAACCCCTTATAAACCACCAATGTCATGTTGTTCCTTTGTAAAATAATTCTTTTCATTACTTAAATGAATTTCGTTCCAGTCTCTGAGAGCAAAATAAATATTTTCAGGTGGTTTTTTTCCCCCCCTTTTTTTTGAGAACTTAAAAAAAAAAATGTGGTCAAGCGTTAAAACTTTCTGTTGGTTTGGCCAGCAGGAACGAAACTTTTTTTTGCCTAGCTATTAAAATGGTAATATCAAGACTGCATTTGATGTCATGGAAAGTGTCACATTGTTTTAATAGGAAATAAAAAAAAAAAAAAGAGAAAGAAAAATGATTTAAAAATACAAGATAAAATAATTACTGAAAATAATTTATCTGGCAAAAATTATTTTCCAGAACAAAAAGAACTTATTCAAAGTGGATTATGTTTGTACTTTAACTGGTGAAAACCAACAAAAATTATTTCATCTTAAAACAAAAAAAGTTGCTTTCATGAATATTATTAATTATTCATCTCCTTCAAAATATTTTTTTCCAATTAATGTCCATATTCACAAACTTATTAACCAATTTCTCCTCCCATGCTACTAATTATACTGAATGTAATTTCCTTTTTTAATATCTTTGTTCAAATTCATATTAGAAAATAAAAGTACAAGGTGTGTTCAAAATTAATAAGCCTGCATATAGTGATTGCCAGCTAAATAAGCAATATGAACCCAGATGGACATTAAAAGGATCTGGGCCTTAATTAAATACACAAGGTGATTAACACTCTCGCATACAACTTTGTATTCATGTTATGTAACTCAATACAATATTAATTGGATGGAAATAGGAAATTTCACAAGGATGTTGATAAATCATTATTTATCAAAAACACAAAATTCCCATGCTTTTCTGTACCACGGTTCCATTGGATGCCCATTAGTGACAGAAATCATTTAACGGCCCTCATATCATGCCTAAGACGCTATTGTGGCATGATACCAAACCCAGTCAGATTATCCTGGAACAACGATATTTGCTATTACCCTTACTAATAATTTCCGAATATGATATCTGAGCAACGTTTTAGAAAAAAAAAAACAAAAAAAAAACTGAAAAATCATCCTCAAGTTTAAGCTTAAGTAAAAGAGAATGTTCTCAAATACTGACTTAAGCCTTTCCCTCATATAGATTCATTTTAACCCTTTCCCTCATATAGACTCATTTTGACGCACTCAATAGGTACCACATAAAGCCTGATCTGCAGAATACCACAGTTAAACCTTACCAAATTTAATTGTAAAATCCTCATTTCAAGACCACTGAGGAGCAGCGAACAGCATAAAACCTGATCAGCCTGCGAGTTACTCACAGGCTGATCTGGTTTTATGCTGTTCGCATAGGTCTTTTCATGGTATCCTCTATGAGGGAAAGGGTTAAGCATCATTGGGTACAAAATTTGACTTAGCTGAGAATGTGATTAAAAGACGTGAACACAGCTCAACTCTTGGTTTGAGCAAGATTTTCAATATCTTCTTGAACTTGATGACTGTTTTCAGAATAATTTGCCCTTTTATACAATTCATCAAAATTAAAGTTCAAGGGTATCTGATATTTATTTTAAATATATATAAATCAAACTAAACACTGGAAATGTGAGTGCATGAAAAGGAGAAAAAAAACGTAATTTAATCATTGCACAGGTGAAAATGCCGTCTGCTACATTAATATTTATTTGCATAGCAAAGAAATATCAACCACTCTTAGTTGATGATGAAGTCAGCAGTCATCTATTATTACTTTATTTCATCCAATTAACCTTTTTAAAGTTTCTGCAAATGAAAATATCTATCTTAAAAACTGCATATAAATCTACCATTAATTAGGCGACTTTCATTCTATTAATCTTTTGCACCAAAAGAGATTAACAGTTTCAGATGAAAATATTCATTTGTAATACCACAAATTAATGTAACAATAAGATTAGGTTGCACCCACAGACCTTCATAAAATTACATACAAACAAGTGCATGAAGTATATAATTATAATAATAATGCAGCTGAAAAAGTGTCCTAAAGACTATAAATTGTTGATCAGGTTCCATTAGAATAATTCAATTTCATTCCTGCCTCTTTTAACCCTTTCCCTCATATAGACTCATTTTGACGCACTCAATAGGTACCACATAAAGCCTGATCTGCAGAAAACCACAGTTAAACCTTACCAAATTTAATTACAAAATCCTCATTTCCAGACCACTGAGGAGCAGCGAACAGCATAAAACCTGATCAGCCTGCGAGTTACTCGCAGGCTGATCTGGATTTATGCTGTTCGCATAGGTCTTTGCATGGTGTCCTCTATGAGGGAAAGGGTTAATAATATAACATGGAGATCCATTATACCACTATTTTGGGGATCCAAATCTAGTTAATACATTACGTATTGTTATTTCATATCAATTTTACTAAACAAGTTCATGAAAATGTTATTAAGCAAGCCTCTGGTGAGGTTAATAACATTTTCATGAACAAGTTTAGTAAAATTTGATATGAAATGACAATTCATGTCAGATTCTTTTTATCATATGACCAACAGCGACAGTAAAACGCAATTATAACAACTAACAAAACAAGAGCTGTCAGAGGACAGCACACTTGACTATTCAAAATGCTTGTTGGTAAATCAAATGAAATCTATTTCAATTCCTGCCCTTCACATACCCTGTACATAGTAATAGTCAAAAATGATATACCTTGATAGTCTGATTACCCTTAATATTTTTATGAAGTCTAAAATCAATCCAAATGATAAGCAATAAGCATGAAAGTAAAATTTTCTAAGTTAAAAAGGGGCCATAATTTGTAATATATTCTATCAAGAGTTATCTACCTTGATTGTCTGATGCCCCTTAACATATTTGCAAACTTTCAAGTCAATACCATGAATGGTTATTGAGATACAAACTGGATAGTAGCTTGCATACAAAACTTTAACCAAAATTTCTAATTTAAAAAGGGGCCATAATTTTAAATATATTCTATCAAGAGTTATGTAACTTGATTGTCTGATGCCCCTTAACATATTTGTAAACTTTCAAGTCAATACCATGAATGGTTATTGAGATACAAACTGGATAGTAGCTTGCACGCAAAACATTAACCAAATTTTTTAAGTAAAAAAGGGGTCATAATTCATATTAAATTCAGTCAAGAGTTATCTACCTTGGTTGTCTGATGCCCCTGAACATATTTATAAACTTTCAAGTCAATACTATAAATGGTTATTGTGATATAAGGTTGATAGTAACTTGCACGCAAAACTTTAACCAAAAGCTGTAATGCCAATGCCGATGCAAGGGTGACTACAATAGCTCTCATATTCTTCAAATAGTCGAGCTAAAAACAAATGAAGGAACTGACTGTGCACAAATTACTTTTGTAATCTAACACCAAGAAAATAGTTTCAAATAATAACTGAAAATAACGATTTAACATGTGTATTTCTCATACATTTTTAACATCATATGAATAACGAATCAAACACATTTAATCCAACTGTTCAAGTTCAACACACTATGCATACATATAGAATACACGTGCGTGACGTGGAGTGATGTAATTCGGCCTAAAAGTGATATGTAACGTGTTAAATATAAGAAAATGTGTGATGGGTATACGACGCCAGAAACAGCTGTTTGAGCACAATGTCATATGAAAAAATGTAATATGATGACCATACCTGTTTGCATTAAGAGCTAAATTTAAATCTTCCCTGGGGAATGAACTAATTAAACTCTTCCCTTGCATAATGAACAAACTGGTAAGTCTTACCCTTGCATAAAATAATCTAAACTCTCCTTGCTTTATGAAAGAATTAATTTCTTGATTTATGAACAATTAATCTCCTTTTTAATAATAATAAACCTGGGTCCTTTTTTTCACACACAAATAATCTAAATCTGCATGTGTTTTCTAGTTTACTAAATGATGAGCTATTGTCACAGTTTATCTGATAAAGGAGCCCATGGAAATATCACGTGAACCGAATGGACGGGCAGTCCAATATTTGACTCATGGGCAAGTGAAAAATTGGTTATATCCCCACTGAATTCAGAGCGAAAACCAACATATTAAACCTAGGCCATGTGATTTTAAAGTAAGATTTTTCAAGCTTTTCCTATAAGCTTATGTTAATTCACGAACTATGGTGCAATTATTGACATACAGTCAAATGATTGACAATTTAAAATTTTTGTTCTTGACTACATTACCAAATACAAACTCCACTCTTTTTTTTGATTAGACAAAAAAGCTTTTTATCAAGTTTTCCAAGATTGTGCTTAATGTTAAACTCAATGTGACACCTGGGGCAAGGCCATCTGTTGCAGCCCAATCTGTCCATGATTAAGTACACAATGGAAGATTATGATTACTAGACTGTGTCGGCTTATACATTATGTAAACCCGCTTGTTTCAAAATGATTGTTTTCAAATGTTTTTCAATTTTGCCTTAATGTAACATTGCATTGATAGTCTGCATGCAATTTTGACCCCCAAGGGTGACTGTAATTGACATAACTGTGGTAAAGAGATGTCACAGGACATGCACCCACAATATCTTAAAATGCTTGTGGTTTATCAAATGAAATTTTTCAATTCTTTTGCCTTAGTACCTGTTAATAATAGAAGATATACCTGATGGGTCCATTATACCCCGTATATTTTTTACTAAATCAATCATGCTAGTACGAGATCATAAGACAATACCACTTACAAAACAACAAAAGCTTAAAAAGGGTATTTCTCAGCAAAAGATTTATTCAGTTTTTCTATGATGCCCTTGAAACATCATGACTCTAGTGCAATTTACCCACAAGCCATTTTAGATAAAGCTATGGTAGTTGAATCTAAAAATGTAACCAAATATCTAAACCGTAAAAGTGGTTTTTTAAAAAATTTTCAAGTGTTTTTCCTTATACTATGTAATGAATACCCCTAAGCATTTTGAAGATGTTCAATAATTATGCGACTCTGAGATAGAGAGCATAAAGTATTCATGCTACATACCAAAATATTTTAATAAAAGGCATTTGTTTTCTATAAGAAAATTTTTCATGAAGTATATCCCTAAAATTAAGTGTATTAAAATCATGCTGATGGGCGGCAATTTTGACCCCAGGGCCATGATTTGAACAAACTTGGCAGCATTTTATATTAAATTCGTGAAACTTGGTATGATCTAGTAGACAATGCTGCACACCAAATATCTAAGCTCCAGGTCTTGTGGTTTCTGAGGAGAAGATTTTTTTAAGATTTGACTATAGACATATAAGGAAAACTAGCCACGACCCTGGCGGCCATGTTTTTTTATGGATCCAAATAATTTGAACAGTCTTGATAGACATTTAATCAAGGAACATCTGTGCCAAAACAATTTGAAATCAAGCCAGTAGTTTTGGATAAGAAGATTTTTTAGTTTTCACTATAGACATATAAGGAAAACTAGCCCCGACCCTGGCGGCCACGTTTTTTTACGGATCCAAATAATTTGAACAATCTTGGTAGACACTTACTCAAGGAGTATCTGTGCCAAAACATTTTGAAATTCAGTTGGTTGTTTTGGAGAAGAAGACATTTTAAGTTTTTTCTTTCCGTTGCCATGGCAACCAGAATTCCAAATGGAATTCAATTCTTTGAACAACTTTGAAAGGGGACCACCCAAGGAACATCCCTGTAAAGTTTTATCAAAATTGACCAAGCGGTTAAGGAGGAGATGTCGTTTGAAGCAAAATGTTGACGGACGACGGACGGACGGACGACGGACGGACGGACAACGGACGGACGGACAACGGACGAAGACCGGTCACAATAGCTCACCTTGAGCCTCTGGCTCAGGTGAGCTAAAAATGTAAATATATGACAACATTACCTCTTCCCCTTGCATTAATGAACTAATCTAAACTCTTCCCTTGCATTAATGAACTAATCTAAACTCTTCCCTTGCATTAATGAACTAATCTAAACTCTTCCCTTGCATTAATGAACTAATCTAAACTCTTCCCTTGCATTAATGAACTAATCTAAACTCTTCCCTTGCATTAATGAACTAATCTAAACTCTTCCCTTGCATTAATGAACTAACCTAAACTCTTCCCATGCATTAATGAACTAATCTAAACTCTTCCCTTGCATTAATGAACTAATCTAAACTCTTCCCTTGCATTAATGAACTAATCTAAACTCTTCCCTTGCATTAATGAACTAATCTAAACTCTTCCCTTGCATTAATGAACTAATCTAAACTCTTCCCTTGCATTAATGAACTAATCTAAACTCTTCCCTTGCATTAATGAACTAATCTAAACTCTTCCCTTGCATTAATGAACTAACCTAAACACTGGGTCTCCTTTGTTTGTTCACACTACATGTATGTCATTGAATCATAAATCTGTATATGACTATTCGTGGGGTAAGGTGTTAACATATTAATGACCTGGGCTCCATTGTCTTACACTGAATTTGATCTGATAATGGAGCCCATGGCAATATATCACCGTAACCGGTATTTATGGAATCTTTTCTCTGGTAGCATGTGTTCCACTTATTTGATTATATGGAAGCTAAGTGAATTATTTCCTGTTTATTTCACCTCTGTGAATTTCAGAGACGGGAAAGTACTCATCATATTATAACTGGCCAGTAATACATCCTTTAAAGCTCCACAAATTTTCACTTTTCCTAGAAAGCATTCCTGTTTTTCACCCAACTTATGCTGTAATTACTTGAATAAATCAAATGACTTGCGTCAATTAAAAATTATTTTTGTTCTTTTGACGTAATGTACCAAATGACACAAATTCCTTTTTTTTTTTTGCATTTAAGACACAAAAAAGCTTTAATCATACTCATAGCTGTTTTAACCACAGAATTGTGCTGTAAAATGTTACATTACTGGCACCTGTGGACTTTTGAGTCCATCCAGAGGTGTCCAAGCCTCTGCTTGCAGCTATCCAAAATCTGTCCATATCTAAGTACCACAATGGAAAAGGATATATATGTATTTAATTGCTGTACTGTACTGCTGTACAGGTACTGTGATACATTTGAGCTGTCAGATGACAGCGCGCTCGACTATTCAAAATGCTTGTTGGTAAATCAAATGAAATCTATTTCAATTCTTGCCCTTCACATGTAACCATGTATGCTTGATAGTAACTTGCATGCAATACTACAATCAAAAAGCTGCAACGCCAACACAAGGGTGACTGTAATGGCTCTCATATTCTTCAGTTTGTCAGTCTAACAAGAGCTGTCAGAGGACAGCACGCTCGACTATTCAAAATGCTTGTTGGTATATCAAATGAAATCTATTTCAATTCTTGCCCTTCACATACCCTGTACATAATAATAGTCAAAAATGATATACCTTGATAGTCTGATACCCCTTAATATTTTTATGATGTCTAAAATCAATCCCATGCCTAGTTACTGAGACATAAGCACAATAACACTGTGCATGCAAAACTTTAACCAAAAATCCAAGTTAAAAAAGGGCCATAATTTGCATCAGTCCAAAAGTTATCCTCCTGTTTTCTGATGCCCTTGAAGACACTTCATAACTTTCTAGTCAATTCCACAAGCAATTTCTGAGATATAAGCTGGATAGTAGCTTGAATGCAAAAATTTAACCAAAATTCTAAGGTAAAAGGGGGTCATAATTTTTAATATATTCCATCAAGTGTTATATTCCTTTATAGTATGATACCCCTAAACATTTTAAAGATGTTTCAAATCAATTCCATGCCTGGACTCTGAGATATAAGCATGAAAGTACCTTGCATGCAAAACTTTAACCAAAATTTCTAAGTTAAAAAGGACAATAATTTGTAACATATTCTATCAAGAGTTATCTACCATGAAAGTATGATACCCCAAACATATTAAAGATGTTTCAAATCAATCCCATGCCTGGATACTGAGATATTAGCATGAAAGTACCTTGCATGCAAAGCTTTAACCAAAATTTTAAGTTAAAAAGGGGCAATAATCTGTAACATATTCTATCAAAAGTTATCTACCATGAAAGTATGATATCTAAACACTATCTAGATAGTAGCTTGCACACAAAACTTTAACCAAATTTTCTATTGCATGCAAAACTTTAACCAAAATTTCTAAGTTAAAATGGGGCCATAATTCAAATTAAATTCAGTCAAGAGTTATCTATCTTAGTTGTCTGATGCCCCTGAACATATTTATAAACTTTCAAATCAATACCATAAACGGTTATAGAGATATAAGGTTGATAGTAACTTGCACGCAAAACTTTAACCAAAAGCTGCAACGCCAACACTGACACCGACGCTAGGGCAACTACAATAGCTCTCATATTCTTCGAATAGTCGAGCTAAAAATGGTTGGAATGCGAGATGAATTGTGTTCAAATTACTGGGTATACGCAGAGAAAACTTAATTGGTGACATTACAGGACGTCATTCTCAAGTGGGTCTGGTAATTAATGATTAATTATATATTTTTATTTACATTTTTGCTATTGTTCAATGCATAAAAAATTATGCTCCTCAGTAAAAATTAAACTATACGGTGATGTATTTTGTTACTTGGCATATCAAAGTTTTTTCAAGTCACAGACTTTTGAAACAATCCTCGTATGTATGTGCATATATGTGTATGTAGGTATAATATATATATGATTCATATTGCAAGATTGCAGCTTGATGCGTAAATAAGAATATAGCACCTATAAAACTCTTATCTACTTGTTATATAATAAGAAATTTTCAGACAGACATTAAATGCCAGGTGCACGTAGCTGAAGAAATTAATAAAACAAAAAACAGAAATCTATTGCTGAAATTTAGATTACAATATCAAGATTTATAAACTGATTTATCTATCACTGAAATAAAGGATGGAAGTGAAAGAAAGGCAAGTTAAGAAAGATAAAATTTCATAAAAGTTGTTTTCCTTCAAATACCATATGGTTATTAATTTTCATGGGAGATAATTTTCACTGATATTTTGGATGGTTTTATTCACATAAATTGACCCCACCCCACAAACTGAAACTAACACTTAAGGCAATTAACTGAGTCCCCCACACCCCAACTTCTCTTCCTGTAATATGTGAGTACAGGACTGGACAGGACGCCATGTGACATGATGGATTGGGATGAACATAATTCCGACATACCCATCTCTTCTATGAAGCAGGAATAAATCCCTAGGATAGGATATTGATGTAAAGACACCTCAACAGGATACATCCTTAAGTAGATTTCACCTCTTCTAGAATATGAGAAGAAATGTACCTATGAAAATTGCTATTCACACATATTCCAGGAATAACCACCTTCCAGATTGCCAAACTCCCACACTCAAATATCTGGTAAACTTATCACCCCATTTTACTCACAAAAATCCAGATAAAAAAATGTATTCTTATGCTGAAGAGATCAATTTCTAGAAAGGATCTATCTCCTAAGACACCCTGAGAATCTTAAAATTGAGTTTTTACTCATTTTCAGTAAATATAGAATATTCACAAGGGTATAAATGAGAAAGTATATCTGATTACCAATTCCTTTGAAACTTGACGCAAACCAATATCATACTTGAGTTACAACCACGTTAGAACATTTCACAACATGTAACTCGGGTAATATCCATCACAACCCTTTGATTTATATTTTCCGGGCAACATATATGTCAAACTATGGAATTATGTTCCATTTAAGATCACCCTGGGAGGGGGCAAACATTACTGAAATATATCATTCTTTTGATGGTTCTGACGCCTATCCTTTATACCATGGGTGATACTGTAGTTTTTATCTTTCTATTTCCCAGGTGTCATCCATTACATTTGAAAGAAACAAAACTAGCATTAAAGATGATGATGTCAGCCTCATGAATCTATTTTTTTCACAAATAAACACAGATGCTAATAAAATTTAACAACTAATCTAATAAAACCTTTTTCTAACCCAGATTTATTATAACACTACACAGATCCATTATAACACTACACAGATCCATTATAACACTAACCCAGATCCATTTTAACACTTCACAGATCCATTATAACACTAACCCAGATCCATTTTAACACTTCACAGATCCATTATAACACTAACCCAGATCCATTATAACACTAACCCAGATCCATTATAACACTAACCCAGATACATTATAACACTAACCCAGATCCATAATAACACTAACCCAGATACATTATAACACTAACCCAGATTCATTATAACACTAACCCAGATACATTATAACACTTCACAGATCCATTATAACACTAACCCAGATTCATTATAACACTTCACAGATTCATTATAACACTAACCCAGATCCATTATAACACTTCACAGATTCATTATAACACTAACCCAGATCCATAATAACACTAACCCAGATCCATAATAACACTAACCCAGATCCATTTTAACACTTCACAGATCCATAATAACACTAACCCAGATCCATTATAACACTACACAGATCCATAATAACACTAACCCAGATCCATTTTAACACTTCACAGATCCATTATAACACTAACCCAGATCCATTTTAACACTTCACAGATTCATTATAACACTAACCCAGATCCATTTTAACACTTCACAGATTCATTATAACACTAACCCAGATCCATTTTAACACTTCACAGATTCATTATAACACTAACCCAGATCCATAATAACACTAACCCAGATCCATAATAACACTAACCCAGATCCATAATAACACTAACCCAGATTCATTATAACACTTCACAGATTCATTATAACACTAACCCAGATCCATAATAACACTAACCCAGATCCATAATAACACTAACCCAGATCCATAATAACACTAACCCAGATCCATTTTAACACTTCACAGATCCATAATAACACTAACCCAGATCCATAATAACACTAACCCAGATCATTATAACACTTCACAGATCCATTATAACACTAACCCAGATCCATTATAACACTTCACAGATCCATTATAACACTAACCCAGATTCATTATAACACTTCACAGATTCATTATAACACTAACCCAGATCCATTATAACACTAACCCAGATCCATAATAACACTAACCCAGATACATTATAACACTAACCCAGATCCATTATAACACTAACCCAGATCCATAATAACACTAACCCAGATACATTATAACACTAACCCAGATACATTATAACACTTCACAGATCCATTATAACACTAACCCAGATCCATTTTAACACTTCACAGATTCATTATAACACTAACCAGATCCATAAAACACTAACCCAGATCCATAATAACACTCAACCCGATCCATTTAACACTTCACAGATCCAAATAACACTAACCCGATCCATTATACACTACACAATCCATATTTAACACTAACCCAGATCATTTTACACTTCACAGATCCATTTAACACTAACCCAGATCCATTTAACACTTCACAGATTCATAATAACACTAACCCAGATCCATAATAACTAACCCAGATCCATTTTAACATTCACAGATCATAATAACACTAACCCAGATCCATAATAATGCTAACCCAGATCCATTATAATCTAACCGATCCATTAACTAACCTATCCAGATTCATTATAATGTTAACCATGTTCCATTAGAATGCTTACCCAGATCCATAATGGCTAACCCTGATACATTATAATTCATCACTGAAGCACAAGATTATCAAAGAATAAAGGTCTACAAAATATGTTACAAGTCTCTATCAAATTAATAATATTTCAAAGTTTTTTGTGTCTATCTGATCCTTACTGCTGTTAGGGTAGTTTTGAAACGACAGTGATCACCACTTAGGAGATTAAACAATTAGACCTAAAAAAATCATATTTCACAAAGCTGAATTTGAATGCAGAATAGTTTGCTTAGAAGTATTAAGGCTTGTATAATAGGATTAATAGAAGCTACCGTATTCCAATTCGGAGGTGTTCGTTAAAATTGGAAATTCTGGAATGCTCATTTCCGACACAAAAAGCACACCTTGGGGTTGGGATCCTTATATATTTCAATTAATCCAATAATTGATTGCTTTTCTTATTAAAAATGAAAAAAAATCTATATTTTTGGAACTTTTTCATGCATTTTGTTGGCCATCTAGGATATCGCTATGCACTGAAACCAAAATGATGTCACTAAACATTTCTAAGATAATTTTCTGTTGTAATTGTGAGTAGGAATACGAAAGTAGTGCATATGAGAGATATAAATATATTGCCAAGTGACAGACATGAATGATGACTGTCAACATCTTATCTTATTCAGTGGATGATTATCATTCATTTTATGGACATTTCCAAGTCAATTCACCGAACTTATGGAATAAATTGTTAAACATCTGAACACTGTATAATTAAAGATCATTATAGGATAAAGTGTAATATCTGAACATTGTGTGGTATATGATATAAATACAGTGTAAGCTGTAGTGTAACATTTAAATATTGAGTTTAGTATGATTTGAGAATAGCATAAAATATAGCACAACATATGAATATTACTTGTTTGTTTGTTTGTTGGGTTTAACATCCCACCGACAATAATTCAATCATTTGGAGACTATGTCCACTTAAGACAGATGTAGTGCTGCCACACTGCAGTATCACACCGTTGTCATGTGGCATGATACCACACCCAGTCACATCCTGACACTGGGCCAACCAGTCCTGGAACTACCCTTAAATACTGAGCACCAAGCAACACAGCTATACCAGTATCAAGGTATGTGTGTAGACGATTATCACGCAAGACAAGACTGATTATGACCAATGTCCATCAAATAGCTGGCCAGCAGCATGCTTTATGACAGGAGACCCATATAACAGGAAATAAATCTGTCTCCCAACTCCTGTACACTCCTAATCTTTTAACCCTTTCCCTATGCGAACAGCATAAAACCAGATCAGCCTGCGAGTAACTCGTAGGCTGATCAGGTTTTATGCTGTTCACTGCTCCTCAGTGGTCTGGAAATAAGGATTTTGTAATTAAATTGGGTAAGGTTTAACTGTGGTTTTCTGCAGATCAGGCTTTATGTGGTACCTATTGAATGTGTCAAAATGAGTCTATATGAGGGAAAGGGTTTAACAATAATTATATATATAATACCAACTGAAAAGTGACCTGTGATGAACTGCAAGGTTCCACAGTTTGAGAACTGTGAATACTAAAATTATAGCAGCTAAAATAAACATCAATCTTCCCACATTTTGTTACAATCTTGTAATCTGTGGTTGCAATAAAAAATATGTTCTGTTCTGGCTTTGTTATTTCATGTAGCTGTATATCACAATTGTGTGATTTGCAGAAGCAGAAAACAATTCAATATCTTTATTGGCATAAAATAGCAATATGCATATTCATAGCCATAAAAAATGGTAAACATATAAATACGTACATGCGTGAAAAGCAATGGAAAAAAAAAAAAAATTCACAGAAGAGTTAAGAAAGAGAGGAAATATCATAGAACATGTCAATATAATTATCGTCGATCGTGTATACTTGTTTAATAACATTAATTCAAAAGTAGAGAGGAGGGGGGGGGGGGGGGGGGGGGGGGGAGGAGAGAGAGACAGAGAGAGAGGTATGAACATATATATTTTCCAACAAATTTCAAATAAGATTGTGTATACCTGCAGAAAAAAAATAAAACAACAATATTTGCATGGTATATAAATAAAACAGTTGATTCTACAGATTAATTTGAACACAAGCAAAACATCTGCGGTAGATATAAGATAAGGGCCTCCATTAACGACAAATAAAGGCTGCTAAGAATAGAGGGAAATGCAATTCTTCCTAGTGGACTTAACTGACAATAGGTGTTGCGTAAGATCTGCTATTTTTTGGACGATAGGTGTTGTGTAAGATCTGTTTTTTTGGACGATAGGTGTTGTAAGTTGTTATTTTTTGGACGATAGGTGTTGCGTAAGATCTGCTATTTTTTGGACGATAGGTGTTGTGTAAGATCTGCTATTTTTTGGACGATAGGTGTTGCGTAAGATCTGCTATTTTTTGGACGATAGGTGTTGCGTAAGATCTGCTATTTTTTGGACGATAGGTGTTGCGTAAGATCTGCTTTTTTTTGGACGATAGGTGTTGTGTAAGATCTGCTATTTTTTGGACGATAGGTGTTGCGTTAGATCTGCTATTTTTTGGACGATAGGTGTTGCGTAAGATCTGCTATTTTTTGGACGATAGGTGTTGCGTAAGATCTGCTATTTTTTGGACGATAGGTGTTGCGTAAGATCTGCTATTTTTTGGACGATAGGTGTTGAGTAAGATCTGCTATTTTTTGGACGATAGGTGTTGCGTAAGATCTGCTATTTTTTGGACGATAGGTGTTGCGTAAGATCTGCTATTTTTTGGACGATAGGTGTTGTGTAAGATCTGCTATTTTTTGGACGATAGGTGTTGCGTAAGATCTGCTATTTTTTGGACGATAGGTGTTGCGTAAGATCTGCTATTTTTTGGACGATAGGTGTTGCGTAAGATCTGCTATTTTTTGGACGATAGGTGTTGCGTAAGATCTGCTATTTTTTGGACGATAGGTGTTGTGTAAGATCTGCTATTTTTTGGACGATAGGTGTTGCGTAAGATCTGCTATTTTTTGGACGATAGGTGTTGCGTAAGATCTGCTATTTTTTGGACGATAGGTGTTGTGTAAGATCTGCTATTTTTTGGACGATAGGTGTTGTGTAAGATCTGCTATTTTTTGGACGATAGGTGTTGCTTAAGATCTGCTATTTTTTGGACGATAGGTGTTGCGTAAGATCTGCTATTTTTTGGACGATAGGTGTTGCGTAAGATCTGCTATTTTTTTGGACAAAAGGTTTTGCGTAAGATCTGCTATTTTTTGTTTTATATTTGCCTTTGCCATGTTGTCAGCAAAAAATGTATAATAAAATTTAGCATGATTTTTTAATTTCAAAATTTCAATTTTGAAAAATATAGGACCAGCGTGTTAAAAAAAAGCCAAGAAAAAAAAAAAAAAAAAAAAACTGGCCTAAAGAGCAATTTGTTTTTCATCCACTATGATTAATTAATCAATCCTTCAGTCAACATTTGCATTAGTATTGAAGAATCCATATTTTACAGCCTTATCACTGAATGAGGGCTAGAGATACATAATACTACCATGGTTTATAATTATGGTAATATATTAAGAGATATTGAGTCGAAAACATTAAAATAATTAGAGGCTTATCATTCCCAGCAACAATCTAAATATATGCAATGATCACTATACTAAGTAGCTTTGAGACCAGGAGACCAAATTATAAATCTGATCAAAAAAAACATTGAACTGCAGTTTTTATAATTTATAATATATTCAAATTTCAGTGCAGTAATGTTCATCAAATCCTAAATTTGTCAGGGCGATGTGGGAGGTATAGGGTTAAAATTAATTAAACAGTCACTGAAACAATATTCCAGTCGTATAACAGCAATTTTACAGGGGCAGAAAAGCCCAAAGGTACACTAAAACACTTGGATAGGACCATCCATCTACCAACATGAGGGCCTCATCAACTGAAATGTGTGATCAAACGGGGATTCAAACCTACCAATTCATAGAGAAAGTGATTTTTGACACACTCAATAGGTACCACATAAAGCCTCATCTGCAGAAAACCACAGTTAAACCTTACCAAAAATTAATTACAAAATCCTCATTTCCAGACCACTGAAGAGCAGCGAACAGCATAAAACCTGATCAGCCTACGAGTTACTCGCAGGCTGATCTGGTTTTATGCTGTTCGCATAGGTCTTTTCATGGTGTCCTCTATGAGGGAAAGGGTTAAGGCAGCACATTCACAGATGGTCTTTGACTGAGAATTTGATTTTTAACTATAAGATTGCATTACATCTATCAATACCCATCTACAGATGCATGGTCCCCCGATGCAATCATCTGTGATTGTTAAATAAATGGGTGTTTTCCCCATCATAGGCAATACCGTCACAGACAGTATTAATTGAACCTATATTTAGAATGATAAAACCGATATTTAGAATGATAAAACCGATATTTAGAATGATAAAACCGATATTTAGAATGATAAAACCTATATTTAGAATGATAAAACCTATATTTAGAATGATAAAACCGATATTTAGATTTTCTATTTTCATGTTCCATCACTTGGCTGATCACATTCACTCTTCACACATGCGCTAACTTCAAAGGCTGAACTGTAACAAATCGCTACCATGAACTAGTACACACGCCAGGTTGCGGAACTGATCACGTGGTACTGCAAGCACCAGTGTTTCAGAGATACCATATTCTATAAGTAACTATTTTTGCTGAATGTATGTTTATCAAAATAGCGTTTTCTTATGCAATGTGACCTACACTTGCCAAGTTTATTTTTCAGGAAATAGAGACTTCACTAACATTAATGAGGGAGAGTAATTTTTTTTTTAATTTCTACTGATCATCTGTGAACAAGCTGCTGTAATACAGAGCAGTGCTATAAGTGTGATGTAAGTGTGATATAAGTGTGATGTAAGTGTGATGTAAGTGTGATATAAGTGTGATGTAAGTGTGATGTAAGTGTGATGTAAGTGTGATGTAAGTGTGATATAAGTGTGATGTAAGTGTGATATAAGTGTGATATACTCAAAGCATGAAATAACTGAGAAGTGAGGAAAAAGGAACTCTAATTGACCAAAAGCCCAGGAATTGTCTTCTACTTCCTCTCTCATCCCAAACATAATCAATCATACTCATCCAGAAAATGAATCATTTGAAAATGTTCAAAGTGTGGGTAAGTTAACTCATTTCCCAACCATTTTTAAAATAAGGAGAGTAAGATGTTATAAAAACAGAACATGCCACCTTTAAGGCTGAAACTTGCATCCTAGCAATACCAAGCTCAAAACACTACCATTTGGCTGCGGCACATTACAGTCAAACCTGTCTTTAAGTGGGCAGTCAAGGGAACAATAGAAAGTGACCGCTTAACAGAGATAACTGCTAAATAGAGGTTAAACCTATACCTAAATGCTAGTTAGGTAATATTGAAACTGACCACTAAATGCAGGTTGACAGTCTAATACAGGTAGCTGCTAGTGTAAGTTTGACTATATACAGAGTTGAACAATCAGTCTTTCATCCTGGCTGATCAAACCTCTTGACCCATATCGGCCATCAATCATCCTACTGGAACAACTTCATGGTGATAAACTATCTCACAACAAACAACCTGTCTTCTGTCTCCAACACAGAAGCAACTGTTTCAGTACAAAACCTACCTGGCCAAACCCTTGTTTGTTCACACCTGCAAGAGAACCAAGCACACCTTCCCTCACCTGTCAAAAATCGGAGCATATGCCCTGAATATGTCAGGAATTTTCACGATCTGTTGAGCATCAGTCAACACAACCCTAAATAACAACATTCAATTTTACATAATGGCTTGTTCTGGATCTGGCATCATCCACCTGTTTTTTTTGGTGTGTGTTTTCTTATGTTCTCACCTGTACTTTTTTTTTCTCAGGTAAATGAGACGAGATCAATCACTGAATGTGCTGATGACATCATGATTTATCTGAGAACTCCCAGCACAAAACCGTTTCTGTTTCCAGTAAAATTAATCCTTCTCTCTCTCTCATCCTTGATTTTGCTTTCAATGCTGTTACAGCGAGATCACTAAGTTAATGATATCCTATCAAACCATCATTATTTTAAATGGGACTTGTTAATATGAAACTGAATCGGAGTATTCCATGTAAATGTATGATGACGATGTGGAGTTGCCATGGAAACAGAAAAAAATCTGGTTTATCAAGAAATTTCTATGTTAGAAAAATATTTACTAAGAAGACATAAGATTTAATGAGTCATTAAAATTCTAAGCCTAAATGTATTCTATTTAACCCTTTCCCTCATAGAGGAAACCATGAAAAGACCTATGCGAACAACATAAAACCCCATCAGCCTGTGAGTAACTCGCAGGCTGATCAGGTTTTATGCTGTTCGCTGCTCCACAGTGGTCTGGAAATGAGGATTTTGTAATTAAATTTGGTAAGGTTTGAGTTTGGCTTTCTGCAGATCAGGCTTTATGTGGTACCTATTGAGTGCGTCAAAATGAGTCTATATGAGGGAAAGGGTTAAAGACAGAGCAAGGTTCAGACCTTCATGGAGGCAGTATTAATAAACCTATACAGATATCATTAGACTGCAGAACAAGTCTAAAAGAATACAAAACAGTGCTTTAAAATTTAGACCCTGTATTCACATCTACAAAATCGTGAAAAGTCTATTTCTGTGTAGCTGTCTAACCTCCCATTTAGGGATGACGATGTAAAATAGTACCCGATGAATATTTGAACAATTTTCATTGGTAGATATTTCTATAATTACAGAATAAAAGTTTTTGCTTTTTTATAAATAAGGTTTGAAGATTTTTTTTAATGATGTTTAACCAATCCCTAAAGTCATGCCTTTGAATTAATTTTCAAAAGCTTATCCCATACATTTATGGCAGTTTAATGGCCATAAATATTGTATTTAATATTCACTACACTTATATTATGAATTTCATGGAATTAATTATTGCAAAGAATCCATTAAAAATGTGACCATTAACCTAAGTAAAAATTTAATGGCTTTTTATTAGAGTTTTAAGTTTATTTAAACGTCCATTAAAATTCTTTAAAAAAATTTTAATAAGTCTTACTATAAATGTGATTGAAAGTCCATTAATTCTATATCATTACAATAAAGGGGATGCTTTACCAACTGAGATCTTATCTATCATAGGATAATAATTTGTATATCATATAACCTTTCTACAATCTCCATTACTTTAATTAACCCTTTCCCTCATATAGACTCATTTTAACCCTTTCCCTCATATAGACTCATTTTGACGCACTCAATAGGTACCACATAAAGCCTGATCTGCAGAAAACCACAGTTAAGCCTTACCAAATTTAATTATAAAGTCCTCATTTCCAGACCACTGAGGAGCAGCGAACAGCATAAAACCTGATCAGCCTGCAAGTTACTCGCAGGCTGATCTGGTTTTATGCTGTTTGCATAGGTCTTTTCATGGTTTCCTCTATGAGGGAAAGGGTTAATTCCTGTCAACAATGCGTATCTCTTTCAAAAAATATTTAAAACAAAAGTTAATGGGCTCAATTAGAAATCTCTGGGTAATTCTGCCTAAAGATCATCACTGATTACCTAGTTTGATATTGCCTTCATAGCTGAGGTGTTCTTATTGTAATCTGCCTTTAAAGACAAGAACTTGATGTAAAACTACAAAAGGCTCAAATTAATTACAGAACTGATGCAACAAAGAACAGAATTGATGTATCAAAGAATATAAGTAATGTAAAAAACTACAGAACTATATATAAAGTAAGATACAAACTGTAAAAAATGCAACATACTAGAAAAAAACCCCACAAAACCTGATGAAACAAACTATAAAGATCTGATTTAATGAAGAACAGAACTGTTGTAACAAACTGCAGACTTGATTTTCTTTACTATGGACCTCAGCAACACCTATAATCTTCAGAAGAACTAAAGTCAATATAGGGCGGGAAAAAGTAGAGCTTGTCTGAAGCCATTATATACCAGCATGACCTTCGCATGACTGATGGTTGTTGAATAATGAAGATGCATCTAGCCAAGAGATCATTACTGTTTATTACCCTCCAATTCCTTGTCTGCAAAAAAAACTGATAAAAAATGACCATAAATGGCAATAGCGGTAGATCTAACTTGCCCATATAGGGATTACATCATGATGACTGAATACAGGCCATTCACTCGTAATTAACACAGACAAATTTTTACGGTCACTCAATTTATGGATAGGGCCTCTGGCAATCCTGAGACAGGATAAAGTTAATGCAATCCACAGACATGGCTACTTAGTTACCATGTTGATAGAAGATGAGGCTCTTAGGGACAAAATTCTCACAGTAATGCTGTGGTTTCAGCTCAGCTTAACGATAATGAAATTTTGATGATCAGTGGCCATGATCAGTAAACAAGAACACTTGACCTAATTACCCATCCTGATGATCTCAGAAGCAATTTTAGCCAAGGATGAATTCAGAATGTTGAGAGAGACAGTGACCACTGCAGAGCAGTTGTTTTATCTTGACTTGACTTGACTATTTGAGTTTACCGTTGCTTCGACAGTATTTCAGTCATATAGCGATGTCCAGCTAATTACAGGTGGAGGAAGACCCCAAATGCACGAAGGCATCAGGGTAAAACCACCGACCTACCGCAAGCAAGCTGGAAGACTTCCTCACATGAAAATCCTAATGACCCTGTCGGGATGCCAACCCACGTGGTGAGGGGCTGAGTGAGTATTAAAGTCAGCTACTTTACCCTCTCAGCCACGGAGGCCCCCTGTTTTATCTTGGTCCAACTGTATCGCAATTCTCAGTCTAACCCTAGTTCTAGCAATGGTTCTACCCAGGTACCTCTGTGTACTCGGGGTCTTCCTCCACCTGTAATTAGCTGGACATCGCTATATGACTGAAATACTATTGCAGCAACGGTAAACCCCAATACAACTACAACAACATTTACAAAGTTTCAAGTACATCCTATGACTGACTGCTGAGATTTAAGCATGGCAAAATCCAAATCAAAAAAGGGCCAAAATTTGTATTTAGTCAAGAGCTTGTTACGTAATATGTGTATTTCATGTCCCTGAATACCTTACTGAAGGTTTAAATCAATAAGCAGAGCTGTTTACTAAGATATATGCATGCTAGTATGTTGCATGCAAAAGCTTTACCCACGTGTGACACCCAACACAGACAATGAAGTCAATGCCAGTGTGAGCAGAATAGCTTAACAGACTTTGTACAGTCAAGCTGAGAGTATGCCTCTCTGTCTAACAAGAAAATAAAACCATGTCCATGCACACAGTGTGAGGGATATGTAAGTCAGCTGTAATGTCTGGCCATTTGAAATTCAAATCAAATAAACATTGATAAGTTATTTCTGCGGCCCTAGCAATTAGACTGAATATTCATCATCTTAATATCGTTACCACAATAAATGAATACTGAGGAACAGTCTGGTTTCTTCCAATTCCCTGACATTAAAAATGAGTCCATCACTTCAACAGTTGGTACCCACCCAGGGACAGTGCTGATACATATATCCTTTATGGTAAGAAGTAACAAGATTTGGATCTAAACGAGTCTAATGATACAAAAGCATCATTCATTACTAAAACATTCCACATATATCATAAATATGCAGCAAATCCCATGATAGTCAAGTTTATAAATATCAAACACTGAGTACAGAAAACAACAATACCATAGGCATCTATATTCGACCAGTGTTATACCCCACCCTACATTATTATACCACATCTGACTAGTGTTATACCACACTATCAGACCAGTGTTACACCCCACCAACCAATGTTGCACCACATCTGACTAGTGTTATACCACACCACCAGACCAGTGTTACACCCCACCAACCAATGTTGCACCACATCTGACCAGTGTTATACCACACTATCAGACCAGTGTTACACCCCACCAGCCAATGTTGCACCACATCTGACTAGTGTTATACCACACCACCAGACCAGTGTTACACCCCACCAACCAATGTTGCACCACATCTGACTAGTGTTATACCACACCACCAGACCAGTGTTACACCCCACCAGCCAATGTTGCACCACATCTGACTAGTGTTATACCACAAAAATAAGGTAACCATATCTGGACAAGTGATATACCACATATATACAAGTGTTATACCAACAAAAATCTAACAGGTCAACCAAACATGACCAGGAAGTTTTCCCTCTCTCTGATACCTGCATGGCATCCCCACCCCCTAACTGACAATTCCGGAGCAAGTGATTCCGAGAAAAATGCCAATACAACAGTGCATGCATGCACATAACTTCCAAAATTACACTTCTTCTATCGCCATCTGACTTCCAATCTGCTCAAAACAAAATATGAGGCACATTAACAGCACGTTAAAAATTCACACCTCCTTTAATCTCAAACAACGAAATCTCACTTTCCAAGAGCCCATCAAGTACAAATATGCATGCTTCGCTCTTCCGATCCATGTCAGAGTGACACATTGCTACAAGAACTTTGCATGATGCCAGTCTTTATGGACGGACCAGTACAATGATAATATCTGCATTTAACATCAATTCAGTGATTCATCATCACAATATATGACCAACAAGACTCCTGTGGGAGGTAATATCTCACAGGATATGAGATCTTTCATAGAAACCAATTCCAGTCCTTCTAAACTTGCACCATGGCACAATCAGCGTCTCTTGGATGGGTCGCCATATTATTTTACAATTTATGATCTGCTGCAAATGGCAATAATTTGGGTGATATTTCAGCTATTTTGCAGATAAAATCTGCAGTCATACTTGTCCTTGGTCTAATCAAGCAATTCAAGAATATCCGTTATTAAGGACCAGAAATATGGAGTCTAGATATACAACTGAATATCATGCAAGTCTGTATATCAAAAAAAAATATAATTCTTCATATAGGGCTCACAGTTGGATGAACTGCAAACATTTTTCATTGGAGGAACTTAAAAACAACCAATACAGTTATCAAATTAAACACAACTCTTTGATAATATGCTTACTGAATAATTATCTTGCAATTAGAAGAAGTGAAATTTCTTTAATATAATTGATTGTTTGTTTGTTTGATTAAACATCCTGCTGACAATATATCAGCTATTTGGAGACTGTGTTTACTTGAGACAGACATAGTGCTGTTACACTGCAGTATCATGCCACAGACATGTGGCATGATACCACACCCAGTCACATTATCCTGACACCAGATCAAACAGACCTGGAACTACCATTATATGGTGAGCACCAAGCAAGGAAGCTATACTTATAAATGCTAGATATTGATGCATGTCTGTTCATTATTTTAGCCATTCATTAACTGCTTAACCCTTTCCCTCATATAGACTCATTTTGACGCACTCAGTAGGTACCACATAAAGCCTGATCTGCAGAAAACCACAGTTAAACCTTACCAAATTTAATTACAAAATCCTCATTTCCAGACCACTGAGGAGCAGCGAACAGCATAAAACCTGATCAGCCTGCGAGTTACTCGCAGGCTGATCTGGTTTTATGCTGTTCGCATAGGTCTTTTCATGGTGTCCTCTATGAGGGAAAGGGTTAAATAAAATGACAGCACTGGGTTACATAATTACAAAGATGACAGCTTTCAAAACAATCTCATTTGATCAAAATTTCCTTGTGATAAAAAGTTAGAAATTTCAATAATTCTTCTTCATATTTTACAAGACACTGTTGACACAATCTTTACACTGGCTCTGCTGTTTAATCGCATCTGAAGATGGTTTTATTTCAATACCAGATGAGGCATAGCACCTTTTAAATGTTTACAGAAATATGCAAATTAGATGATTGAATTATCCAATAGCTTCTCTAGGATACCATGTGATATGTGGGGGATTCTTGATGACACTATGGAACACGCCTGTGGATTTGTTTGAGATATACTGTTTTACAGCAACACTGGAAATGTCCTTCACAACAGAGATCAGAGTTTACATTACTAAATAGCTGACCTGGTATATCACCAATTATATCATAGCTGACCTGGTATATCACCAATTATATCATAGCTGACCTGGTATATTACCAATTATATCATGGCTGACCTGGTATATTACCAGTTATATCATAGCTGACCTGGTATATTACCAATTATATCATAGCTGACCCAGTATATTACCAATTATATCATGGCTGACCTGGTATATTACCAATTATATCATAGCTGACCTGGTATATTACCAATTATATCATAGCTGACCTGGTATATTACCAATTATATCATAGCTGACCTGGTATATTACCAATTATATCATGGCTGACCTGGTATATTACCAATTATATCATAGCTGACCTGGTATATTACCAATTATATCATAGCTGACCCGGTATATTACCAATTATATCATAGCTGACCCGGTATATTACCAATTATATCATAGCTGACCTGGTATATTACCAATTATATCATGGCTGACCTGGTATATTACCAATTATATCATAGCTGACCTGGTATATTACCAATTATATCATGGCTGACCTGGTATATTACCAATTATATCATGGCTGACCTGGTATATCCCCAATTATATCATAGCTGACCTGGTATATTATTAATTATATCATAGCTGACCTGGTATATCACCAATTATATCATAGCTGACTTAGAGAGGAGAAGACTGTAGTCTGATGTGACAAATTCAATAACATCATGAATCAGAACTTCATGAATATATATGAATTCTCTTAAAAGTATAACTGTAAGACAGTGTTTTGTTATGACCTTAGCATCAAAAGGATCAACTACATTTATCCTAAAGTCTACACTGCAGAAATGCAACCACAAAACTGGA
This sequence comes from Solen grandis, assembly GCA_021229015.1. Lineage (NCBI taxonomy): Eukaryota > Metazoa > Mollusca > Bivalvia > Adapedonta > Solenidae > Solen > Solen grandis. The sequence goes on along the minus strand of CM037786.1, from coordinate 12,426,588 downwards.
ACACAGAAAATCACAATAATAAATCTGGCAGTGTACAGACAGCACTTACATGTTCCTGTAATTTGAAAAGCTTTTCACGCTCCTACACAGAACGGAAGTCTCACTTGCATTTACTGATAATTGTCCTGCTTTATCATCACAGTATGGCTCTCTCATTCTTTTTTGTAGAAAAAGTGACTAGCTTAAATGAACATGACAATTTAAAGAAAAAAAATTAATGAAATTCCATTTCTCTCAAAATGTTGTGAAAGCAATGAAATTTAATGTCAGGAAAAAATAATGATTTTAAATTATTAGCAAAGCCTAACCTGGGGTCAGCTAGCTTTGCAATTAGAACAGCAATATTGAAATAGACATGAATATTAAATTCAGACAGTTTTCTTCACAGCTCATCCGATGACGAGATAATGGTCTCCTTATCTCTGAGCACCCTAGTAACGGTCTCCTCATCTCTGAGCACCTTAGTAATGGTCTCCTCATCTCTGAACACCTTAGTAATGGTCTCCTCATCTCTGAGCACCTTAGTAATGGTCTCCTCATCTCGGAGCACCCTAGTAACTGTCTCCTCATCTCTGAGCACCCTAGTAACAGTCTCCTCATCTCTGAGCTCCTTAGTAATAGTCTCCTCATCTCTGAGCACCCTAGTAACAGTCTCCTCATCTCTGAACTCCTTAGTAACAGTCTCCTCATCTCTGAGCACCCTAATAACGGTCTCCTCATCTCTGAGCTCCTTAGTAATAGTCTCCTCATCTCTGAGCACCCTAGTAACGGTCTCCTCATCTCTGAGCTCCTTAGTAACAGTCTCCTCATCTCTGAGCACCCTAGTAACAGTCTCCTCATCTCTGAGCTCCTTAGTAATAGTCTCCTCATCTCTGAGCACCCTAGTAACGGTCTCCTCATCTCTGGGCACCTTAGTAACAGTCTCCTCATCTCTGAGCTCCTTAGTAATGGTCTCCTCATCTCTGAGCTCCTTAGTAATGGTCTCCTCATCTCTGAGCTCCTTAGTAATGGTCTCCTCATCTCTGAGCACCTTAGTAAGTCTCCTCATCTCTGAGCTCCTTAGTAATGGTCTCCTCATCTCTGAGCTCCTTAGTAACGGTCTCCTCATCTCTGAGCACCTTAGTAATGGGTCTCCTCATCTCTGAGCTCCTTAGTAATGGTCTCCTCATCTCTGAGCACCTTAGTAAGTCTCCTCATCTCAGAGCTCCTTAGTAATGGTCTCCTCATCTCTGAGCTCCTTAGTAACGGTCTCCTCATCTCTGAGCACCTTAGTAATGGGTCTCCTCATCTCTGAGCACCCTAGTAATGGTTTCCATCTCTCCTAGAAATGGTCTCCTCAACTCTGAGCACCTTAGTAATGATCTCTTATCTCTGAGCACCCTAGTAACGGTCTCCTTATCTCTGAGCACCCTAGTAACGGTCTCCTTATCTCTGAGCACCCTAGTAACGGTCTTCTTATCTTTGAGCACCCTAGTAACATCTCCTTATCTCTCCTCCTTATCTCTCACCCTAGTAACGGTCTACTCATCTCTGAGCACCTTAGTAACGGTCTCAGAAATGCCTCTATAGTTTTCTGAGATATGATGATAATGACACGGCAACAATTTGATAAGGTTTGCGTACTATGAACATATTTTAAGTATTAATGATTACATTTTTTCCCCTTATATAAGAAATAAGTACATTTAATATCAACAGTATATTAATATACAATACTGGTATAAAACATACAATACTGGTATTTAAATATCAAAATAAAAACATGGCAATAAGTACCTGTCAGATGTAATATATAATTTGTGATATATCTAAAAATATTCAGGCTTGTTATTTAACCCTTTACCCTATGAAAATTCATGAACCAATTTAAAACTTGATGAATATTAATTGACTAAACTTTGAATGGTAAATGTATTAATGGGTTTTTCTTTGCCATTCAGACGGCAAAGAATCTAAGCTACAATACCGTATGCGCAAACAAAGGAGACCCTGATCAGATTCCTCCTTCCAGCAGTCCAATCTGGGTCTCCTCTGTTTACCTAAGCATCAAAAAGAGTCTATAAGATTAGAAACAGGTTAATGTATGTTACAAAAGAAATTTTCCCTGAAATCTCCATTTTTTTTCTTCTATAAAAAATTTCACATATAGGCAAAAGATTCAGCACTCTGACACGTGAAAAAGTGTTTTACTAACTTTTTCCAGTTAGTTAGCTATCTAACCTAGATGTTGGTTCCATCTCACAATTAGGTCACAGGACCTTAAGAAAGCTTGACATGAATAATGTATGTCACACCACCCTTGAATTAAAGAAAAACAAGAAATATCTTTAAAAAAGATATTCGGCGTAGGATGAAAGAAAAACGAGATTTCCAGTCTTCTAGAACATTCCGAGGAAAAGCGCGCGAAAGACCGACGCACAACAAATTTAGTACGCTCTAGAAATAGTTCAGTATTTTTTCTATGAAATATACTTATTTATAGACGGTAATACAAAAAATTATATCTGTAAATAGGCTTGTTTGATATTTGTTCATATCATTATTGCATATGACAATTATGATATAAAAGCGTTATTAGTTGTTTTGGTTTTGGCGAATTAATTTTCAATGAGAGCATCTCGGCAGGCTGGAAGAATTCAATATACATAGTAATTAAGGGGTTTCATGTCATAACACGGTGGATTCTTTTTTGTTGTTTAAAATCATTTTCACAAAGTAGCATTCCTCAATTGATGGAAAAGGATTGTATTTAACTTACTGAAATCACTTTCATGTTTACATCAAAAAGAAAAGTAATAACACCAAGCTGAATGATATATACAAGCTGCACCCCTTATTTACAGTAATTTTATAGTCCATAACGATGCGTCAACCAATAACAGGAGTCCTTTTATTCAGCTTAGAATTATTTACCGCTGTTAGCGTACATTTGATTGGTTTAAGATGCGAGTTGAAATCGAAATTATACAGCTACGCCGAAAAAACAACATTTATACAAACTATTGTCAATGAATTAGAAATTGAAGGACAGACTCTTTCCTTATTTGTACAGAAATTTGCATTTGTCCTTCTGGAGCCATTCAACTGATTTATTTTTCTTACACCAGCTGTATATCTGACAGCTATGTTTTGACATTGTCTGGAATCCCTTCCTATCCTCTGCTTTGTCTTGTGTTTTCAGGCCATCAGTCTTCACCTCATTCCTAATATTTTCTCTCTCTCGGGACATCAACCCATTCAATCATTGAAAGTATTAATATATTCATCCTACTACTTGGACAGTCCATCTGAATAGCAATGATGAAAAAATAAAGTAATAATCATGTACAAAAATTGCTTCAAATAGAAATCTAATATCTAGCTAATATTTCATGAAAAAGCATCAAACTGATCATATTGGCTTACAACTTGTGTATATCTGAACGTGTTTTACAAATATTGCTAATTGTCTTATCTAATTGACTATTTCCCAACCTCTTCTGACTGAGAACTTGGATGTCATTAAATGTTGAACTCAGCTTATAATAGATGACTATGCTACATTAGATAATCTGAAATAAATTCTTATTCTATAACAACCTTTTTACTAAGTTAATTAGATTATTTTTTATTGTTCCCCAGAAAAAAAAAAAAAAAAAAAAAAAATATATTATTATAAAAATGTAATGAAAGAATGAAAAAAAATTGATTTTTCCCTGCACAAATCTTTGCAATTGTTCAATCAAAATTTAAATCTGAACTTAAAATACTTGGTTTAAATCAACAGAATATATAATCTATCTAATTCATGGAAAACTTGCTGCGATTTAACAATGCAAAACAAGATCAGGACAAATTCGACCCTTATCTACACTATTAAGCTATTTAAACTGATCATTAAATTCTACATCTTGGAGTTTATTGAACTTCTATAGCATTACTGAATGTGCTTACAATGCTAGGACGATGGTCTCAACCAATAACTGGCAGGATCAACGCATCTTCAACGTCAAACGTCGAATCAATCTTGAAGCTCAATTTCAGTCATGTGATCAGATAAATCGACAACTTTAATATCAAGGCTGGCTCCCTACCAATTCCATTTGTATTTGTGTGTTTTTCTTGAAGCATGGTAAGCTGGGCACATTCTGACGATTACGTTGCCGTTTCTTATTAAAATGCTGCCATCAGCATATCACACATTTCAATACAAGACAGAAAAAAAACACATCTCATATTCAGAAATCACATGTTTGATGTTACTGACCTTGGATATATGACCCACTACTGAAATATAATTAAGTAAATATTTATTCTAGAAACTTGTTGAGAAATCACAATAAGATTTACATCACAGCTAGCATTTACACACAGAAAAAAACACACAAAAAAAACTCTAATCACTAGGTTTTTAAGCCAATCAAAATCAATTAAAAAAATTTTGTCAATTAAAGTCCAATTAATTAATTGATTAAGCATCTAATGATCATTATGTATTTGAACTGGCAAATAGCATCATTAATCATAATACATGTAGTGTTCTTTGATATCAAAGCAATACACTATGCAAAGAGCAATCACTGATCCACTTAACTTTAAATGGTTTAACCCTTTCCCTCATATAGACACATTTTGACGCACTCAATAGGTACCACATAAAGCCTGATCTGCAGAAAACCACAGTTAAACCTTACCAAATTTAATTACAAAATCCTCATTTCCAGACCACTGAGGAGCAGCGAACAGCATAAAACCTGATCAGCCTGCGAGTTACTCGCAGGCTGATCTGGTTTTATGTTGTTCGCATAGGTCTTTTCATGGTTTCCTCTATGAGGGAAAGGGTTAAGAAACAATAGATTTTTTTTTGCCATGCAGACTGTGTAGAATCTGAGCTACAATATCTATAAGTAATTACAGGAGACCCTAATCAGACAATTGCAAATAAGCAAGTGATATAGATATATATGTTTATTAGACAAACTACCCAGATTCTAATAATAAAATCTTTCATTTTACTTAGAAGTTTGACCGACATGATACTTGCCATGAAACCTATCTTGGTATCCATTATTTGTCCATATCACTTGTATAAATTCCACCAATAAGTCGCCATTGTTTATATGGTTAACCTTCCTATGTGATTCAAATTTGGTCTAACCCTGTTTTTCTTTCATCGTAATCACGGTATATTATCCTATGAGGCTTAGAAATGATTTACTGTCATGAAGAGTGTAAACTACACCAAGCAATACAAGTTTTTCATGTAATGTTCCTGGAAGCTGTTAATTCACAAGGTGCAATTCAGTACATGATAGAAGAAAAGAGGAGTCAGTAAATGATTGAAAAACATGTTTTCATCCAATTCTGTGAGTGTATCAAGCATTCACATGAATGGACAAAGCATATGTTAAACATGTCCATTGAAGAAAAGTCATTAAGTCATGCGATACAAACATTCTCTTGATGGCAGAAAAACCTAGAATTGCCATGTGTCATCAATGTTAAATGAGTCTCAGAGCAAACTGAGATGGATACTGATAAAAGAGTTTTAAGATCCTGAGATATTTGTTACATGGGCATTAAGTCCAGTGTAAGGCTACTATATAAGAAGTGATTTTGTAACTTGCTCAGGTCCTGTATTAGAAGGCATGAGCAATGCTTGGCTGAAGAGAATCAGTATTTCAAAGTCCTCTTGTGACATTTATACCCCTCTTTATATCCTCCTGATATTAGCAACCTAAGTGTTTGTAAGTTCTTATTTCTCAACAACATATGAAGGTATAAATATTTGCAATCAAATAATGAAGTTTGTAGACATCCCCCCACCTGTATTGCCAGGACTCTGTAATATGAACAAGAGTGGTCATGTGTCAACTGAGGCGTGATAGAAATAATGTGACAGATGGACAGATGGACGGACAGACAGATGGACAGACTAACGATGGAAATGTGATCAATATGTGTCACCTCTGCTTACAGCAGGTGACACAAAACTAGAGCCATCACTAAAGGTAATTATACCCCCGCATCCCGCAGTTTTCTCCATGTTATGTGAATGTAGGACACAACAGGGCAGGATGACCATAATTCCATACATTAAACACAAGACAACACCTGGGATTCCTCCACAGCTCCCCCTTCTCCCCAACACTTCACAATAAATTCAACACTTCAAATTATTATTGTCTCTTAGTGTAGCTTTTCTAAACCAGATTCACTGTCTGGGAATTGTGGAATATCCCTCCAATATATTACAAAATATGTACCAATACCTAGACAATAGTTTTTGTATCTATGTTTTCTAATTTCCTTCAGTAAAAACAGAGGACGCAAAAATGATTAATTGAACAATTAACCACATAAAAGTACACGGAAAATATGAAATAAAAGATGAAAATATTGCAGCTGACATTAATATTTATATCAAGCAACCTAATTAATATAAAAGTCAGAAGATCACGTCACAACTTTGATCATAACATTAGTTATTAATTCCAACCATGAATACTAGCCAATGAGACTCAGTTCCAAGATGTTCCTAAGACATTCCGCTTCCTTGTTCGCAGTGTGTTCTTTTAATTTTTTAGAATTTATCACAACTTAATTACAAACAGTAGACTTTTAGCCTGCCATGATGCTAAAGGCGACAAAAACTGCTAATTTGTTTGTCAAGAACATAAAATCTCATAATTTTGATATCCTGGTGCCATTTTAAATCTCTTCCTCTATAAAAACAATAATAATACTGAAGATGTATTCCTAGAAAACTGATCTCTAAAAAGTTTAATCTACTTTTTATAGTGCAGGCTCCATTTCACTAAACTTCGTATGAAAAAAGACCTTATACACTAAATTCACAGATGTAAATATTTTTATTCTTGTATTTTTTCTTCACAAAAAATCTGTATAATTCAATGAAATTGGTCGCCTTTCTTGATGTTTTATTGATAAAAATAAGACTTAAAAGACACTATGAAGAATGAATTTTTTTTTAACAAAGTTTAGTAAAAGAGGCCCTTAATCCATTACTACATGCTCCAGTGCATTAATATAATGCCTTGGCCAGTATCATGCAGTTCATTTCATGAACTTAAGTCATTCATTTGTTAACCCTTTCCCTCATAGAAGATACCATGATAAGACCTATGCGAACAGCTTAAGACCAGATCAGCCTGCGAGTAACTTGCAGGCTGATCAGGTTTTATGCTGTTCGCTGCTCCTCAGTGGTCTGGTAATGAGGATTTTACAATAAAATTTGGTAAGGTATGAGTTTGGCTTTCTGCAGATCAGGCTTTATGTGGTACCTATTGAGTGTGTCAAAATGAGTCTATATGAGGGAAAAGGTTAAGTCAGATCAGGCTTTATGTGATACCTATTGAGTGCGTCAAAATGAGTCTATATGAGGGAAAGGGTTAAGTTTGTCATATAATTACAATGTGGTCCAATTATACATGGATTGTAACTTAAGGAATGGACCACTAAAACAGTGTTATACAGGAGAGCAACACTGTATATCTTTGAAACACAGGTAAATGTCTGATCATCATATAATTATGACTGCGGTTTTTGTTAATAGGTAAGCATAACACAATACACTATTATTTTCATTCAAAATTGACATAATT
>CM037786.1:12368884-12418884 GCA_021229015.1 Solen grandis | reverse complement strand
CTGCTCACCCTCTGCCTCATTTAAGCACTTTCGGGCGCACCTTGTCTGAAATAACATCATACTTGCCGCAAAATAACCTCCAAATAGGACCATACTCACAAATCTTTCTCCCTAACTTTCCTATAAACACCTGCTAGGAAAGACAGAAAAACAAAGGTCATGTGATTTTCTTATTCTTACCAGAAAGTATAAACAATACGTTCTAGCATGCAGAAGGAACTTGACTGGCAAACCCTTCAGTACAGACGTGATGTCACCAGACTTCTTATGTTTTACAAAATAGTAAATAACCTTGTTGCTGTCCCATTACCTGCATATCTTGAAAGACCAGCGAGGATATCCCGCCACTTACACTCTTTATCTTACAGGCAAATTCATACTCCAGCTAGCTACTTTAAATATTCCTTTTTTCCTTATACAGTGATACTTTGGAACAGCTTACCAGAAAATATAGTCTCACAAAATGATCTTTTAGCATTTAAACAAAAGCTCCTCTCGTTTCAGATAGTAGACCGTCCCTGAATCAACAAAAAAGATGTTTTTACCAGATCTTAAACCTAACATATTCACCTTTTTTTCAGAAAATTTTCTCACCCTAACAAAATTTTTATTTTTTAACAGTTTTATCCTTGCACAGACGCGCACCTGCCAGTAATACCCGAAAGGGGAGTTTGTGCAGTATATATAGATAGATAGATAGATAGATAAAAACATTTTTTTTTTTTTTTTTTTTTTACTGTTTCACCTAACGCAACACCATTCTATACCAGCACAATAACTGTAAACACAGCTGTCTCATAACTGTAAATTTTACCTCTAATCTGTCAGTTATGACTGGGCTGTGAAAAGAAAACAAGAGGGCTAAGATGGCCCTATCTGCCCACCTGAGTGTAAGTATCATTGCCTTCACTGCAATCCAAAGCACTGATTAACATACATATATAATATTGCAATTGAAACCCATCTCATACAATCTGAATGATGTCAAAACAAGATTAAACAAAGACTAAAATATTCAGACCATTAAGTTTCATGAAGATTAGACCAAAAATATTGACAAATCAAAAGATTCGTCACAACAGCACATGCACAGAAAAGCCAAAAAAAAAAAAAAAATGTGAAGGAAAGCCAAAAAAAAGAAGAAATGGACCTTTATACTGAATAAACAATTACAGACACATATTCACAATTTTGAAGAGAGAGAAAAAAAAACTTTATGGGAGGGCCTCAGTTTGAGAACTGGCAATAAACGAGTTGTGTATAAACAGTTGAGTGTGATCCTGTTAGAGGAACCAACGCAACACCTCCTGCGATGGCCATGGCTGTACCCTACTCATCAGGATTGTTTACCATTAACCAGACCTTCCCAATTACCTCTATAGATCTACCCTCCTGCCTACCCAATAAATAAACTGTTAGCCAATCTCTGTATTCAGAAACACCCCTTCTCTGTTCAAATCTTTTCTGGAGAGGAGAATTTTGAGTATTATTTCTTTGATTTTTCTCATGCTTTTAGGAGATTGAAAAGTGGAAGCAGCCTCACAGATGAATGAGACCACTCAAGAATTCAAAAGCAGTGGTCTTGAGAATTCACTAATGAAGCATTTTCACTCTAATTTGTTTCATCTTGTTTACTAGTATCCAAAGACTTGGAATAAAGTTATATTTAAACAATCTTGTTGTACAGTAAATGGTTTTTACAAAGTTATTCCAGGAAACAACAAAATTAACTTTTGTTGCAATTCTTCTTGTTGTAGGATTATTAACTTGGCCATATTAACCTTTTACTTCATATAGACTATAGATCAAAAACTTTGTGGAAGGATCAGTCTGATAAAGTTCTTTCCTGTGTGTTCATACAATATTGTACCAACAGCAATAATATTGTAAACAAATATCCACTGCTTCATGTACCATTTAAGGTTCAGTATGAATATTTAAGGAGTAAAGATCTAGATAAATTCTCCAACACCCTTTTTTCTATTCATACAGTTTAAAACCGTCAATAATTATCTGATTTGAACTCATTCAGATTGGCAAAATAACATAAGACAGTTACCCATGCCAAGCATGACACAATCACCCATGACCAACCTGACACAGTTACCCATGACCAACCTGACACAGTCACCCATGATCAACCTGACACAGTTACCCATGACCAACATGAAATAGTCACCCATGCCAAGCATGACACAATCACCCATGACCAACCTGACACAGTTACCCATGCCAAGCATGACACAATCACCCATGATCAACCTGACACAGTTACCCATGACCAACATGAAATAGTCACCCATGCCAAGCATGACACAATCACCCATGACCAACCTGACACAGTTACCCATGACCAACCTGACACAGTCACCCATGATCAACCTGACACAGTTACCCATGACCAACATGAAATAGTCACCCATGACCAACATGACACAATCACCCATGACCAACCTGACACAATCACCCATGACCAACCTGACACAGTCACCCATGACCAACCTGACACAGTTACCCATGACCAACATGAAATAGTCACCCATGACCAACATGACACAATCACCCATGACCAACCTGACACATTCACCCATGACCAACCTGACACAGTTACCCATGACCAACATGAAATAGTCACCCATGACCAACCTGACACAGTCACCCAGGACCAACCTGACACAGTCACCCATGACCAACATGAAATAGTCACCCATGACCAACCTGACACAGTCACCCATGACCAACCTGACACAGTCACCCATGACCAACCTGACACAGTCACCCATGACCAACCTGACACATACCATGACCAACTGACACAGTTACCCATGACCAACATGACACAGTCACCCATGACCAACCTGACACAATCACCCATGACCAACCTGACACAGTCACCCATGACCAACCTGACACAGTCACCCATGACCAACCTGACACAGTCACCCATGACCAACATGAAATAGTCACCCATGACCAACCTGACACAATCACCCATGACCAACCTGACACAGTTCACCCATGACCAACCGACACAGTTACCATGACCAACCTGACAATATCACCCATGACAACCTGACAAATCACCCATGACCAACCTGACACAGTTACCCATGACCAACTGAAACAGTCACCCATGACCAACATGACACAGTCACCCATGACCAACCTGACACAGTTACCCATGACAACATGACACAGTCACCCATGACCAACCTGACACAGTCACCCATGACCAACCTGACACAGTCACCCATGACCAACCTGACACAATCACCCATGACCAACCTGACACAGTCACCCATGACCAACCTGACACAGTCACCCATGACCAACCTGACACAATCACCCATGACCAACATGACACAATCACCCATGACCAACCTGACACAGTTACCCATGCCAAGCATGACACAGTCACCCAGGACCAACATGACACAGTCACCCATGACCAACCTGACACAGTTACCCATGACCAACATGACACAATCACCCATGACCAACCTGACACAATCACCCATGACCAACATGACACAATCACCCATGACCAACCTGACACAGTTACCCATGACAAACATGACACAGTCACCCAGGACCAACATGACACAATCACCCATGACCAACCTGACACAGTTACCCATGATCAACATGACACAATCACCCATGATCAACATGACACAATCACCCATGCCAAGCATGACACAGTTACCCATGACAAAGTCACCAATGACAAGATTTTTGTGCCAGACACTTCCTAGCAGTGTACAACAGTCAGACAAGACTCAGACCTTTGTGATAGTACTTATTGCACATCATCATCATGTTGTTCATTCTTATCTCTCTCATCAGAATCTGATAAAACAACTAAGTCAACTTCTGATACCGTATTTTCCCTATTAAAACTTATTATAGGGAATTTACATATTTCTTAGAACAGAACCAGTTTTATAGGCAATTATGTTCCACATAATTCTAATGCCAGCATATTGATATTTGAAAATATTTCAAATAAATCTGAGGCCTTGGCATGCTGAGCAAACTGAAAAGATAATTCAGAATCTGAAAGGATCAAGTTTTAAATGCTATGGGGTTTGAATTACTTATTGAATACACCACCTTAAGTCAACATTGATCTTCATGTAAGACAGGATGAGATGGAATAGGATTGGACAGGGTGAGACATGACCATGTGACAAAGCTAATGTGACTCTTATAAACTTTCCCAAGTCACACAGGAAAGAAAAGGGTATAATTCACGGCATTTGGCATGAATTTATGTTCTTATGGGAAGGACTCCCTTGTTTGCGCTCAGCATGTAAGGGTAATGTAAGGGTGTCAGGATAATGTGACTGGGTGTGGTATCATGCTAAATGTCTATGGCGTGATACTGCAGTGTGGCAGCACTATATCTGTCTCAAGTAGACATAGTCTCCAAATGACTGAAATACTGTCAGTGGGACGTTAAACCCAACAAATAAACAAACAGAGATCTTATTGGAAGGGTGCTTTTATTAGAGGTAGCAATGAAACAGCTATACAGTTTTGACAATCTGTATGATAAATACTGGAGCAGGATATGTCAGAGGTTTTGCTTTATGCCTGTCTGTGCAATATCCCAGGAATACAAGTCATAAAGGTAATAAACAGTGTCTTACTGACACTAAATACCATTATTATAGTTTCAGTATTTACAAGAAATTACAGACTCTGAAACTGATGTATTGTTATTATGGATGATATTTTTAAATTACATAAAGGCAAGTTTGTGAAGCATTAAAAGGTTCATCAACCCAGCAAAAGACATGGTTGGGAAAGGAATGGTATAGTAGTGTGGCACAATATAATGGCTGCAATAACAAGGAATTGGATTTGACTTGACTGGAACTGAATGGTCCAAGTGTAATAATAAATAATATTGCTAACGGTGATCCTGTCTGCATTTAAGGTAAAGTCCCTGTAATGGTTCTGCTTATTTTGGACCTCATGGCCTTTACGGAGATAACCAAGGTTTCCTAATGTTTCATTAGGGTACCTTCGTTATCTTGGTAGAGGTTAAGTGGACCAAGACAGATCTATGAAGTGAGGATAACTGTAGAAACTGTTGAGGCAAAGATAAGTGATAGTCTGATAACACCTTTAAACCAAGGACAGTCATACCTGGACCAGGAAACCTTTGTCATTTCTAAATAATTAACAACCTTATATATGTACATATAGCAGTGTGATTTATTAACAACTTTGTTAATTTTGTTATTGGTAAGAATCAATATAATGACCTTTATGCTAAATGAAACACAGATGCTCCAGTATACCAGTACTGGTCAGAAATAGACACATTTCTCATTAATTTTCAATTAGGGAGATTTACTAACTAGGCTGCATGATTAAAGGTGTTTCTTGGTCACAAGCCCTTTGTTCTTGGAAATAAATAAGCGCTATGATCAAATGAACACAATGCCCTCATGGGGGACCTTAGACATTGGGAGTCAAGGTCATCTGAAGGTCATCTGAAGGTCAAGGTCACCTGGTGGGTAGAGCTAGTCAAGGTGCATACAACTGTGAAGTTTGGAGGCTGTAAGTGTCCATCCCAAATAAGCTAAACCCAGTTTAAAACCAGTTTAAGCTCAAGTTAAACCCTGTGGTATTGGCACCGGGTTTTAAGTGGGTCTTTTAGCTAATCAAGCAGGTTCTTTCTGGGCAAAAAGCAGGTTTAAATGATCGAAAAAAACAGTTTATTCTTACTTCTGCTTTTTTTCTTGCTGAAAAGCGGGTTTTAAAACCCACTTTTCCAAGAGTTGGTTTTTACGTAAGTGTGCTTTTTAAGTTGGTAAAAGCTGGTTTTTTACTCACTTTAAAGTGGGTCTTTCAGCTTACCAAGTAGTTTTTTTCTGGGTGAAAAAAGTTTTTGATTATTGAGTTTTTCTTTGCTGAAAAAGGGATTTAAAAATCCACCTTTCCAAGAGTTTTTTTTTTTTTCTGAGTTTTTTTCTTGCTAAAAAGTGGGTTTTAAAACCCACTTTTCCAAGAGTTGTTTTTTTCTGAGCAAAAAAAAACAAAACAGTAAATAAATGTAATATATTTTTTTAAAACCCACTAGTATGTGTTTGTTTTTTTCCTAGTTTTTTTTCGAAAAAGTCAAGCAAATTTTCATGGTCCTCATTTAATAGTTTAATGGTTCGTTTATACTTAATTATTTTTGAAGAGCTGCAAAACAGTTCACGGCCATTTTTCTAGCAGAGAGATTGTAATGTAGGAGCAGACTAAGAGGATGAAATTGAAAGAATTTCATTTGTAGCTTTTAGTTTATAGAAATAGACTGAAATAGCCTGATTTTCATTTGTAGCTTTTAGTTTATAGAAATAGACTGAAATAGCCTGATTTTCATATGTAGCTTTTAGTTTATAGAAATAGACTGAAATAGCCTGATTTTCATATGTAGCTTTTAGTTTATAGAAATAGACTGAAATAGCCTGATTTTCATTTGTAGCTTTTAGTTTATAGAAATAGACTGAAATAGCCTGATTTTCATTTGTAGCTTTTAATTAGTTTATAGAAATAGACTGAAATAGCCTGATTTTCATATGTAGCTTTTAGTTTATAGAAATAGACTGAAATAGCCTGATTTTCATTTGTAGCTTTTAGTTTATAGAAATAGACTGAAATAGCCTGATTTTCATTTGTAGCTTTTAGTTTATAGAAATAGACTGAAATAGCCTGATTTTCATTTGTAGCTTTTAGTTTATAGAAACAGACTGAAATTATAAGACTGATTTTCATTTGTAGGACTAATTAAATAAATTAACAGACTGATTTTCATTTAATGTAGCTCTAACTGTAAAGAAATTTGTAGCATTAACTATAGAAATTTGTAGCACTAACTTTATAAACAAGAGGGCCAAGATGGCCCTGAATCGCTCACCTGAGAAACATTACCTTCATTGCATATTAAAGTATTATGAGTCAAACTGAATAAATAATCCATGCAGAAGTACAGAAAGATCATCTAAATTTCACACAAAACCTGTACCTGCCATCAAAATTTTTAAGGTCACAGCTTTAAATCTTAATACCGGTAAGTCAATTTTGACACCAGGACCATGATTTGAACTTGGTTGAGGTCCACTGGTAAACATCTTAACTCCAGGCCTTGTTGTTTCTGAGAAGAAGATCTTTTGAGGGTTTTCCTATACAAGTCTATGTAAAATCAAGTGACCGCTAGGAATGAGCCAACTTTGACCCCAGGGCCATTATTTGAACAAACTTCTTAGAGGTTCACTAGGCATTTTTACACATCAACTATCTAAACTCTAGGCCTAGTGGTTTCTTTTCTAGTTTTTCATATATAATTAAGTCTGTGTAAAATCAAGTGACCCCTGGGGCAGGGCCAATTTTAACCCCAGTACCATGATTTGAACCATCTTGGTTAAGGTCCTTAAGACAATGCCACACACCAAATATCTAGGCTCTTGGCCCTGCGGTTTCGGAGGAGAAGATTTTTAAAGAAGTTTAAAAATCTATTTTGAGCTCCTGTGACCCAGATATGCAATGGACCAGAACCATTTGAACAACTTTGGTAGAGCTTTGCCCAAGGAACATTCCTGTAAAGTTTTATCAAAATTGGCCCAGTGGGTAAGGAGATGTCGTTCAAAGAAAATTTGTTGATGCCAGATGGACGCATGAACAATGGACAAAAGGAGATCACAATAGCTCCCATGAGCACGTTGTGCTCAGGTGAGCTAAAAAAACTGATTTTCATTTGCAGAACTAACTTGATAATAAGATATTGATTTTTAATTAATGTAGCAATAATCATAAGAAACTTGTAGTACTAATTAGATAGAAATTTTAATGTAGAAATTTGTATCACTGCAATACAGAAATGTGTGGGTGATTTTCATTATTGTACCCCTAGCTGGATATAACTGTTGAAAATTGGATTTTTGGAAACATTTCATGCTGTCTTAAATCTCTGCAGCAAATTTATCATAATTAAATCCTAGATTATTTAATAAGTAAAACCCAGATTACAGCAGTGTTGTATAACAAGGTATCCCTCCTAGGATCGACTATTGGCAAACTACACATTATAATTCCCATTCTAGAAATTAGAAACAACAATACAAGAAGCCATTATACCACTCCTCCTGTGTTTCTAAACAAACACCTGCATTAATATTACAAAACATCATCTGCTGACACATTCTTACAACATCTTTCAATGTTGACAACCGGGAAAGTAAAGCCTAATTATTTGGCTGATGAATTATTTGCAGACAAAATTTAAATAGATTTTCATTAAAATATGGGTAACATTGCCTGTCCCTCACCAGGAACAGGAGCAGCAAAAAGGTGTTGCACTTCTCTGAAAGATGAAGGAAATGTTTCCATATCTGTAAGGTTTTAAGGCAATAAACTGCATTCTTCTTGAGGGTTTGGGGACAAAAGGATGGAGGTTATCACTGAAAGAAATGTCAATAAAATAAAAATATTTACCAGTACTAAAAAGGTCTTAAGTGTCAAATCAGCTCACAATATCTTGAATTCAACAAAAGAATTGACAAAATTAAAGTCTGGAAATGATCATATGATATCATATAAAAAAAAGAAAAGATGCACAAGCTAACAAAACCCTCATGAAACAAATTAAATCAAATCCTATAGAGAGCTTGGAGTCTATCTTTTGTGTTACAACTTCTGTATCTATAATACATATTATGTAGTTATAATAATTATACACTATGACCTTGAGATGTATTATTTCACACATTCAGATGTAGCTTTATTCCCAGTAATTCCTGTTTTCTCAATTAACGCGAGATAGACCCCTGAGGTATCGTACAGTCTTTATCAAAATCTTCTTTGGGAACAGGAATCTGGAGCAGCACTTCACTCTAAATACAAGATGAACTTGGGAAAATATTGACACAAATCTTTGTGCTGTATCTTACAGGAACCCTTGTTGACACTGCAAACACCCTAACACAACAGATGGATAGTCAGGGTCTCTGATACTCAGGCAAGTTCACCTTATGCTTGACTTTTGTAAATATTTTGGATCCAGAAAAGGGGAAAATAACATGTATAAAATCAAAAAGTGGAAAATGTTAGCATTGAGATTATGGTTAAAGAAGTGTTTGAAAAACAATATGCCTCAGTCTAAGCAGGTCAGATGTCAAATAATTGATATCAATTGAAAGCCACTCATGAGTGGAGTCAGTTTGTTACAGTAATATTTTAGACTTTATTCCATAAAGTAATAAAGTAATGATCAAGACAAAAAAAAAAATCATTAAAAAAATAAAGGGAGATACATAATAAAGTTCTGTTTTGTAAATCATTACACTTCTGCTACTCACTATCTATTTATATTTAAAAAAAAAAAAAGTGAGATAAGAAAAAAATAGATTTGGTAGAGTTATGGTTCTTGTCCTAGTTGTCATATATATATGAAGTTTCAAGTCAGTAACTGGTAGTTTTTAAATATATCCTTGTGCACCTGTAACGTTGTGAAACAGGTAAAAAATATGTTGCTCAAAAACGGGCCAATCTTTACAGTGAATGCCTGTAGTGTATTTAAATGGGTAAAAGAATAATTGCCTCAAAAAGGGCCAATCTTGACAGTGAATGCCTGAAGCATATTTAAATGGGTAAAAAAATTATTGCCTCAAAAACGGGCCAATCTTTAAGATAAAAAATTTCTCTCCTTAAAACCTGAACCCATTTTAGTGTAGGAACCCTGAAAATAATTAATTTTAGAAAAGAAAATCACCAAATTGTTTAATTTAATTTAAAATTTTAATTTAATTTAATTTAAAAAGTTTTATTAAAATTAATTAAAATGTAATTTGATATTTGGATTTGATGTTCGTTTACATTTGTTTATTTAAAGTTTCAATTTTCCGAAGATATAGGATATATTGAATTAAATCAGAAAAAACTCAATAAAAACAAAATTTGCACATTTTAATCAAAAATTCAAATTACCTGAAATTTTTAATTGAATAAAATCATATTTAGCGAGCTTGAACGTTTTTTGCTTACCAATTGATAGATCATTAGAATAAACTATTAAAACTAATTGATTATATCGATTATCTTTGAATTATTGATCATTATTGATTGTCTTATTTTATGTCTTTATAAGCTACAGGTGTTTTGATATTAACAAAAACTGATTACATGTTTTACTGAACTACACACCTGTAACGTTGAAAAACGTATTTTTAACCATTTTCAAGTTTATCTTATTTTATGTTATAACAAAATATTTAACATCAGTAAGCTACCTGTATGGTGCATTATGACCTTTACATAGGTTTTCATATGCTGCAGTAGTTAAACTGTGTCCACAAAATTAATGAAGGTTAACATCTTCAGTGCTGAAAAACAGCAACAACCAGAAAAAAAATGTATTTGGGTTAATTTTAACATTGTCAAATGTATATTTTACTAAAAGTATATTGAATCTCGCATTCAGTTTTAAACCTGCAAAAAAGGCATCCATCTCATAACTGCAGGGAATTACTGTAAAGATTGGCCCATTTCTGAGGCAACCATCTATTGCCCATTTCGATATGCTACAGGCATTCACTGTAAAGATAGGCTCTTTTCTGAGGCAACAATTTTTTGCCCCTTTCAATACCCGCTACAGGCATTTACTGTAAAGATTGACCCAGTGCGCAAAGGATATAGGAAATAAGTTATTATTTGGACAGAAGTTCATTGTAAAATTAAATAAATGGAGATTATTCAAATTGGTCCAGGTAGAGTTACAGTTCTTGGTTAATGCACTTCCCAATCTCACCACATATTTATGTCAATACCTTCTATAGTGTTTGAGTTTTGCTCCTGACAAAATTTTTTTTTAAAAATTGGCCCAGGTTGAGTTATGGTTCTTAGTCATTGCATTTCTAAGAGTTGTATTCTATTCAAATATGAGGTTTCAAGTCAATACCTTGAATACTTTTCAAGTTATGGCGAATATTAAAGTTGCTAACAAGCCAACAAATAAACCAACAGACAGGGCAATAACAATATGCTCCCAATCACAGATCTCAAGGGCATAAAAACAGCATGTTATATTAAGTGATCCATTTAAGCTTTCATTTATAAGTGCTTTATCTGAATTCATACCACTGGGCATCATTCCATTTGCTTTTTATATTTTTATGAATACTTGGGTCCAGTAAAGGCTTCTGATTTTGATGAGAAAGAGAGAGAAGGTGACTATGTTTCCAATATTTAACGTGAAAGTATGATTAAATATTACAGATAATTGCTGTTTTGATTTTGTAAAAAGTCACCTTTGTATGGCATGATAGTGAAGTGCTTTAGCATGATACAGCAATCTGGCGTCAACGCTGACCCACCCGGCTGCGCATTAAGCCACCTGTCTGTGGCAAGATATATCAATCTGGCAGCCCACAGACCAACCTAGCAGCACATTTAGTCAACTGTCTGTGGCATGATACAGCAATATGGCAGCACACAGACCAACCTGGCAGCACATTTAGTCAACTGTCTGTGGCATGATACAGCAATCTGGCAGCACATAGACCAATCTGGCAGCACATTTTGTCACATTTATGCACTGTTGAAATTTTAGGCATGATCTAGCAATAAGGCAGCAGAATCAGTCTTTTTTCTAAGGAAAAATACTGCTGGGTGCAGCATGTCAGATAGATTTATATTCTTGCAGTACAATTAGTCACCTGTCAACTTAATGTTTGTGTATGTGATAGCACACCAAGACATTTGTAGATGATATGATCCTGCCATGTGACAGCCCATTACATTAAATCATTTGTCATCCTGCCATGTGACAGCCCATTACATTAAATCATTTGTCATAGATGATATGATCCTGCCATGTGACAGCCCATTACATTAAATCATTTGTCATAGATGATATGATCCTGCCATGTGACAGCCCATTACATTAAATCACTACTCAATGATATGATCCTGCCATGTGACAGCCCATTACATTAAATCATTTGTCATAGATGATATGATCCTGCCATGTGACAGCCCATTACATTAAATCATTTGTCATAGATGATATGATCCTGCCATGTGACAGCCCATTACATTAAATCATTTGTCATAGATGATATGATCCTGCCATGTGACAGCCCATTACATTAAATCATTTGTCATAGATGATATGATCCTGCCATGTGACAGCCTCCTGCCATGTGACAGCCCATTACATTAAATCATTTGTCATAGATGATATGATCCTGCCATGTGACAGCCCATTACATTAAATCATTTGTCAATATGTTGCACTCATATAAAAAATAAAGGAAGGACAAAAAGGTCCTATTAAAACCAAAATATTAAAAATAATGGACCAAAAAAAAAAAAAAAAGGTACACTAGGCATTACATAAAATCGAAAAATACCAACAATTACCATTTTGGAATGGTCATTCAGCAAGAGCGCCAAATGGGGTGCTTAAACCAGGTTTCAAGGGACTCCAAGTCAATAAGTGGTTGCAATAAAGAAGCCATGTGTCTGCCAAAAGACACAAACAGGAAATGCTGAAAATCTTAACTGCAGTTTCTCTCATCGCATCCATAATTACAACTGCTTAAGTAAAGGTTGGCTGAATCTCGGCTGTCCCAGAGCACTTATTGACTCTTCATTTAGGGAGGTAGACCAATAACTCAAGTTTGTTGGCCGCATGTCAGAAACAAGTTATGGTTCCGCACTAACAGCTAGTATTACAACCTGAACATCAGTATTAACGACAATAACAACGGCAATAAGTCCATGTGGGGAAGACAATTTCATTCCATCTTCATTATTCAGCACTACGTCACTGTGGTACAATGTGAACAGGAAGAGGGAAGAAATAACAAGAGTAACAACACCACGGAGGATTCCGTTTTTTGAGATGACAAAACTGTCCAGAAAAGTAAAAGGCATTAATTAATGAGACTGGTATTTGATTATGCACAAGTGGGTATGAGACCAAAAGACTGGCACTGCTATGTCACAGGAAAGGCTAGGATTGTTTTCAATGTGAGTTTTTTTGACTGAGTGACATCTTTTCATCTTCAAAGTCACTGCTCCACTAGGGAACTGCACCTTGCTGAAATATTTTGTGTTTACCTTATTATTTATCCTTTTCTCCCCAAGGATACGTGTCAAATATCAAAGAAAAGTAATAAAGGATGCATCAGATGGTATCATTACTGAAACACATTTTGTTAATATAAATGTCTGTCCATATATCATTTCATTGATTGCAAGTGCTTTTAAATTAAAAAAAATGCCAAAAGCTTTCCTCACAAATACCATGGATTTCAGCAAAAACATAAAACATACATCATCTCTCTACGATGGGAATGTCAGGATTTACTTGATTGTTTGTTTGTTTATTGGTTGACAGTATTTAAGTCATTTGGAAACCATGTCTACTTGAGGCAGATAAAGTGCTGCCACACTGCAGTTTAATCACACCAAAGACATGTAGCATGATATCACATCCAGCCACATTATCCTGACACCAGGCCAACCTGTCCTGGAAATATGAAATTTTTGAAGTAAAATTAATTTTAATTAGTAAATACTTACCTGTTATTACTTCAGGTATATGTCTATTTGTGCACAGCTTCCAAAACAGAGTCCGCAAAATAAACCATTCCCTAAACCCCCTAGTTACCGGAAGTGTAACCCCCGTTCTCCAATTGTATATGAAGCCATCGAGGGATACAACCACCAGCAAGCGGGGAGGGAGGTGGGACTCTGTAATAACAGGTAAGTATTTACTAATTAAAATTAATTTTACTTCAAAAATTTCATTTTAATAGCATAAATACGTTACCTGTTATTACTTCAGGTATGACTTCGTCGCTAAGGCGGGAGGTTGCTAACAAAGAACCTTGATTGCAGCGACACCCGAAGTAGAAAACGACCAAAGCCGCCGATGGTAAAACGCTCTCGAAAGAGCGAAAAACGTCAGACAGGATGATTAAACTACTGTCTGAGCTACTACAAGCGGACCCAAATCCGCAAGGTTTTGTGATTGGTTAGCCAGTGAGCGGAGATAAAAGGAAGAAAACGTAGTAGAAGACTTCCAAGAGGCCGCTTTAAGAATATCATCCATGGGGGATTTATTCAAGAAAGCCCAAGAAGCAGACAAAGCACGGAGCTCATGTGGTCTAATTCTTAAAAAGGATAGATCCCTGTCCGAAAGATCCGAATAGGCAAACTTGATAGTTGAGGCTACCCAACGAGATATTGATGCTGCCGAAACTTCGCCCCCCCCTTTTATTGGGAGGAAAAGACGAAGACGACGACCCCGTAAAGATTTAACCTTCTGAAGGTAAAACTTCAAGGCTCTAACCGGACAAAGAAGCCGATCAGGATCACCCCTAGCGCAAGACCTAGCAAGGCTCGGAATAACTACCGGAGGGGAACAGACCGAAGGGAGTTGGGTTTTCGCAAGGAAACCAGGTTGAAAGCTCAAGGATACAGAGCCATCAGATTTGTTAAAGCGTAAATAGCTATCCTCGGTAGAAAAGGCATGAATTTCACAACGACGCTTAGAAGACGCCATTGCTATGAGAAAGACCGTCTTCCATGTTACGTGCAGGAGTGAAGCCTCAGAAAGAGGTTCAAAAGGTGCCTTAGTAAGAGCCAGTAAAACACAAGAAAGATCCCACTTGGGAGTTAACGAACGAGAGACTGGCCTAGACAGTTCAAACGAACGAATAATTTCCAAAAGATAAGGATCCGAACCAAGGGAAGAGGATCTGTGAAACTTTAGAGTGTTCGATAACATGGACCTATAACCCTTGATAGAACTGACCGCAAGTTTTTTCTCGTTAAAAAGAAAAACTAGAAAGTTAGCGATTTCTCTGACAGGAGCTTTGACCGGATTAATCTGCCGTGCGATACACCAATCACGGAAGACCTTCCACTTTGCCTGGTAGACAGATCGAGTAGATTGTCTCCTGGCCTTAGAGATAATAGAGGCAACTGTTGCCGAAAATTTCTTCTGTCTAACTCGCTGTTGGATAACATCCAAGCGTGAAGACGAAGAGCGTAAGGATTTTCGTGTAGGACCCTGTTCCGACCTTGTGACAGAAGGTCCGGAACCTGGGGAAGTTCTACAGGATCGTCTATCAGAAGATCCAGAAGATCCACGAACCAAGATCTCGTTGGCCAAAGTGGAGCTACAAGGAGGATCCTGCACTGAGATCGCAGGATTTTCCTTAGAACTAAGGGAATCAGAGAAAACGGAGGAAACGCATAAGCAAATAGATGATCCCAGTTTACAGACAGAGCATCTATCGCCCAAGCCCTGTGATCCGATACCGGTGACACAAACAGTGGAAGTTGGTTGTTCAGCCTGGTTGCAAATAGATCGACAGACGGAGACCCGAAAATCGCAAACAGAGCTGTTGCGACCCGAGGAAGTAACTTCCATTCCGAGGGGAGAAGAGAATGCCTGCGGGATAGTTGGTCCGCTAAGACATTTAGATGACCCGGAAGATGTCTGACTTGAATGAGTACCGAAGACACCTGACACCAATGAAGAAGGTGCCATGCTTCCATGCACAGAGAAGGCGAGTGCGTCCCCCCTTGTCTGCGGATGTAAGAGACAACAGTCGTGTTGTCCGTAGATACTAGAACAGATTTGCCTCGAATGAGAGGAGAAAACTGTCGTAAGGCTAGTAGAACCGCTTTGAGTTCCAGGTTGTTGATATGAAGAGAACCGTCCCGAGGGGACCAAAGACCCGAGGTTGTGAGACCCAGAGGTTCCAGATGAGCACCCCAGCCTGACAGACTGGCATCCGAGAAGAGGAACAGTTCCGGTTGAGGAGGAGAAAGAGGAACACCCTCTCGGAGAAACGAGGGGGAATTCCACCAACTGAGATGATGAACCAATTCCGGGGAAACCGGAAGAATGGTCTGTAAATGGTCTCGACTGGGACGCCAGATCGAGAGTAGGATAAATTGAAGAGGTCGCATGTGAAGGCGGCCCAGCGGAACAAGATCCGCTGCTGCATTGAGTACACCGAGAAGCGATAGAAATTCGCGGGCTGAGATCGATTGCCGACGCGAAAACCCCCGAACCAGAGTTAGAAGAGCCAGAATTCTGGGTTCCGGAATTCTGATCCTGTTTAGGTCGGTCAGAAACTGCATCCCGACAAACGTGAAGTTCTGGGATGGGATCAACTCCGATATCTCGGAGTTGAGGATGAAGCCTAGCCGGAGAGCTAGGTCTGTCACCCATCGAAGTTCGTCGAGAAGAGCGACTGGGTCCATGTGAAGAAGAAGCCAGTCATCGAAATATGCCAGGAGGCGTGAGCCGCGAAAATGAACCCTGGCGACCAGAACCAAAACTATTTTGGTGAAGATTCTGGGGGCCGAAGACAGGCCGAACGGAAGGGCCTTGAACTGGTAGACAGTTCGACCATCCGTAAAGCGAAGGTACTTCCTGGAATGAGGATGGATAGATACATGGAAGTAGGCATCCGATAAATCCAGGGAAACAGCCCAGTGACCGGGGAGGACGGCTGCCCTGATCGACGAAGTTGTTTCCATTTTGAAGTGTTCCTTCGGAATGAAGGAGTTTAGATGAGATAGGTCTATGACCGGTCGAAAACCGCCGTCCTTCTTGGGAACCAGAAAGAGACGGCTGTAAAACCCCGGAGAGGTTAGAATCGAGACCCTTTCTACCGCTCCTTTTTTCAGAAGATCTGAAATAGCGAGTCCCAGACGAGGATGATTGGAGGAGAGATGAATGGGGGAGCGTGACAGTGGAGGGGGACGACTGAACGGAATCCGATAACCGTGTCTCACGATAGACAGGACCCATTGGTCGTCGGTGATTGTCTCCCATTGCTGAATGAAATGAGTGAGTCTGCCGCCTACTGGAAGGGGCAGAAACGCTCTTCCTCCTAATTGAACGTCTGGAAGAGGAAGCGGAAGAAAGGACGTACCCCTAGGGCTTACTCCTACCCCTTTGACTGGTAGAGGTAGAAGAAGGGGTGGGGGGAGATGAAGGAGGAAATCGTGGTCGCTGAGGACCAGATTGGCGAGCGCCCCTGGAAGAGGGATTACCTCTGAAAGGAGATTGAGGTTTACCCTTTTCCGAGTCCTTCGGGGATTTACCGGTAGAAGCCGAAGGCTTCTTCGGTATCCGGAATTTAGGGGGAGCCGAAGTAGGAGTGCGGGGTTGGAAGGCCACCGCTCCGTGCATTTGCTCCTCCCTGGAGGCATCTGCTACTTCCTTAATTCGGCCCCCAAACAGGGACGAAGAAGAAAGAGGGGCCGACCTAAGCTTTTCTCGAGAAGAGGAGAGAAGCAGCTTGTTGGGGCCATCCAGGATGGCATCCCGCCTGCAGCGAGTCATCTCTGAAGAGAGAGAGAGAGATAGCAAAATAGAATGTTTTGCAGTCGCTGCTAAGGCCTCTAAAAGAAGCCTGACGGAAGAAGATAAGGCATCTTTTTGCTGTAGTTTGACCGAAAGTGCCGCCACGAAGGAGTCAGCGTGAGACGAGATGCCGGAAAGAAAGCGGGAGCGTTGCTCCCAGCGATCCAAGACCTTCTGCTGAAGCGGTAAAGAGGAGGGGACCTTGAGCCGGAGCCGACTCGCATCTAGGTCCAGTTTCGGAGGGTGGATAGAAAAATCACCCTCCGAGAACTTGTAGGTCTTGGGGTTAAAACCCAAAGGCCGAAGGTCTGAAGTGGGAATAAACCAGCCCGGTCCTGGCTTGGAGGAGGAGGAAGATTCGAAATCCTCCAGAGCCGAACGGACGACCGGAGAGAAAGGGAGCAACTCCGGTTCGACTGATTTGGTGTCCTTAGGCTTACCGACGAGGTCGAGGTAACCTTCGCACCTCTTACGGGAGGGAGGAGGGGCCGGTTTGCACACCGATGCAGGTAGGGTAGCAAAGACCTCCTGAACAGCCCTGTCCATGGAAAAACAACTGTCGTCTGACTCCTCGTCCTCGTCAGAGAGAGGATTGTCAGTACGAGGTTCGGAAGGAGCGCTGGATCGGCGCGAGGTGGCCGAAAGAGGCACGTCCTCGGCAAATAAGGAGTCCTCCTCAGGAGCATGAAGGGAGATTTCATCCTCCAAGTGTCCGCTCAGAGCAGCCCCGCTGGTAGGAGGGTTGCGAGTAGAGGGAGGAGGGCCAGCCTCAGGACGAGATGGGGGAGCATCCTGAGGGGGAAAGCCCATAAAGGGAAATGGAGGGAAGAAGGGCCACATAGGGGGCTGTGCAGAAGAAGCGCCCTGTGGCCCCGAGGAGGGAGAAGACTGAAGGAACAGTCGGTGATCTAAGGTCTCTGGTGGAAGAGAAACCCGATCCCTCCTAGCATATTCCCCCATCATGCGGGACCACCACGTGGAAGGATCGAAGGTATGAGGTTGCGATGAAAAATCCGCACCTTGATCCTTCGAAGAGTGAGACGTGGTAGAGCGTAAAGGGGACCGGTCCCTAGGAGCAGGGCTAGGGGACCGGTGACCGGAAATGCCCGGAGAACGGTTGGGGGGCCGTTTCTTGGGCACCCTGGAACAGGGAGCAGGTGGCCGACGCGGAGAAACCGCAGGGCTGCCTGAGGAAGAACTCGAGTCCGAACTTTTTTCAGTTAGGATCGGCGAAGACCGGTGACCCACACGCCTAGAGTGGTGAGCCGACCTGGCCGTTGATCAGTGACGATCTTTAACCGATGACCGGTGATGACCGGTCTTGGGTCTCTGAGACCGATCACGAACAATAGATGTTCGACAATGACCGGTGACCGGTGATTGATGACCGGTGCCCGGTGATTGATGACCGGTGACCGGTGCCCGGTGACCGGTGACCGGTGACTTGTGGTCGGTGACCGGTCGCGAGCCTTGCTATGACTAACGTCAAGCAAATGACCGGTCATGCCCGGTGACCGGTCGGAGTAATCTCCTTGTCTGCTACCCTGGGGCTACAGCACTAAACCCCAGAGAAGGAGGAGGAAGATGAGGCCTTCCTATGAGGCCTTCCTTTTCCGGGACGAATAGGATCGACGTGAAGAGGCTTTCTTCCAGACCTCTTCGGACCACGAAACACAAACAGTGCAGGTGTTATCCCTGGAGCACCCCGAGCATGAAAGGCAGGACTGGTGGGAGTCCCAGGACGCCTTGACATGTCCGCAGGAACCCCTAGACTGCGACATTGAAAATTCAATACAAGAAAGAACAATGTAAGCAAAATAAAATGGGAAGACCGAAGGAAACCCGTACAAGAAAAATCTCGAAACGAGACAACAGTATATATATACAAAATCAAAATAATACCAGTGCCACGGGAGCCGAAGCACGGAAACCCGTGACACAAGGCAAAAAATCCCGATACGGGATGGGGAATGAAAATTCTACACGTAATAGAATAAACAAACTATATAAACAACACAGCCGAGGCTATGAAAAGAAAATAGGAGAGCTGTAGAGCACAGAAGCTATCAAGAAAGGTGACACGAGGTTACCCACAAAAACTCGATGGCTTCCAAAACACAATTGGAGAACGGGGGTTACACTTCCGGTAACTAGGGGGTTTAGGGAATGGTTTATTTTGCGGACTCTGTTTTGGAAGCTGTGCACAAATAGACATATACCTGAAGTAATAACAGGTAACGTATTTATGCTATTAAAACCCTTATATGCTGAGTGCCAAGCACGGGAGCTATACCAGTACCATTTTCTACGACTTTGGTATGTCTCTGCCGGGGATCAAACCCAAAACATTCTGGCTCTAACCACACTAAACACACGGCCAATAGGACAGGATTTACCCAAATTTATATAATTTGTCTACTGAACGCCTGGAGGGTTCATCATACTTCTTTTTACAAAAACTAGTGAGCCCTTTTGACTTTCAATGGTCATTTCAGATGCAATATATACACACATACATGCACAAATCAACAATATTAATGAGGATATTTTAATACATATATTGGTGTTGAATGGTTTTTAACCCTTTCCTTCATAGAGGAAACCATGAAAAGACCTATGCGAACAGCATAAAACCAGATCAGCCTGCGAGTAACTCGCAGGCTGATCAGGATTTATGCTGTTCGCTGCTCCTCAGTGGTCTGGAAATGAGGATTTTGTAATTAAATTTGGTAAGGTTTAACTGTGGTTTTCTGCAGATCAGGCTTTAATTATGTGGTACCTACTGAGTGCGTCAAAATGAGTCTATATGAGGGAAAGGGTTAATCCAACCATGCCAAAGATGGAAAAGCTAACCACCTAGCTACCACTGCCTGTCATCAGAAGCAGAGTTTGTTTACTATCTGCAGGTATAGCTAACTGATCATCACAGCCGAAAGTGTGTGAACCTAAGGGACTATTAGTTTCTAAACCTGTTAATGAGATCAAATTAGCACCAGAAAGCAGATGTAACATCACCTCAGTGACCCTGGCAAGTAATAACATTAGATTAACTGTAAATTTCACCAATGTAATCAATGGCCAGTTGTGAGTAACCTCAACTCAATCAACAGATGTCAGCAAAAACAACAACAGCAAAACAACATGTTTTGGTTTAGGGTTTAAGTACTGCCTGGTAGAAGCAATTATCCAGTCATTAACAGTCTATTCATTCCACTTGAGGTAAATCACTGATGTATGATACCACAGACAAGTGGCATAATACCCTCTTAGACAGATTATTCCTGACAATGGGCCGCTACCCACTGAATGTCAAGTAGGACCCACGGGAGAATCATCATCTGACTTGTCACACCTGATTACTAATCACATATTTTGCTTCAAATGAATTAGTTTATAACATCTCTAATGTTGTTTCTTTTACTTATAAAAAATAGAGCTGGATCGATTTCATCAATACATCGATATATTGCCATTTTTTGCTGACGATACCTAATCGTGATTCTAACCTCAAGAATTGATTCTCAAACAATACTTGAGTGGATGACAGTTGTTGGTGTAAACAACTGAACCAGCAAAATTGAATATGCCGCTTGGCCTGCAGCTTATACCTTCAGCATAAAATGTCTACTTCCGTCATTGTTACCTTTTTTGACTAAATTGACTGGTAGACTAAATTTCAAAATAAGATAAAAGAAGAATTTTTAAATTAAAAATTAACTTAAAAGTGCATTTTTCTATCATTTGTCCATGTGTTTAAGCGGCATAGCAACGTGGACACAGAAATCTAATTTACATCAGAAAAATATTGGTTGACCATGCTAGAACTACATTATTTATATATAATCAAGTATCGTGATACTGTATCGTATTGGGCCTACAATATCATGATACATTTTGATACTTTTTTGCTGGTGATACCCAGCCCTTATAAAAAAAAAATATCTTTTTTTATCATTCACCTTTTAACCCTTTCCCTCATAGAGGACACCATGAAAAGACCTATGCGAACAGCATAAAACCAGATCAGCCTGCGAGTTATCAGCCTGCGAGTAACTCGCAGGCTGATCAGATTTTATGCTGTTCGCTGCTCCTCAGTGGTCTGGAAATGAGTATTTTGTAATTAATTTTGGTAAGGTTTAACTGTGGTTTTCTGCAGATCAGGCAAAATGAGTCTATATGAGGGAAAGGGTTAAGCTGAGCAGTTTTCCAATGCCTGTGAAGTATATCAGTTTTATAGCAAGCTGAAGTCAACAAAATCTATCACTAAATGTGTATGGGAGGGGATATCTGCCAGTTCATTTCCTTTTCTAATTGAAGTTTTCACAATGCTTATTACATTTTCAAAATTCTTATTAGTGCCCCCTCCACCAGTAAAATACGATGTGCAGAATAACTGCAAGTAACATTCTAATATATGTTTGTAACATGACAATTCCATCTTTCACTGTTGTCTTTGTAGAATTGCTTTCCACGTTAAATGTCTGTGTGTCTTTGTAAAGTGGGGGAAAAGCATGATCTGTCAATACTAACAGACACTCTTATGTATCTCCCACAATGGAAAACCACCTCACCATCCCTTATACACACAAAAACATTAAATTTCAATTATTCAAAATTCAACTGTTATTTAAATCATCTATTTCTCCCTGTAAAAACGATGTTTTAACGCAGGATTGATATTTTTTCTTGCATGTTCACTAATCTCCATGCTTAATTAGACCTACCGTAATCGTATTACTATATTGTAGCATGGTAATTTACTATGAACTTCTTTGATTGGCTGAAAGATCTATGACGTCATAGCATGTGATCTTTCTTGTATATGGGGTACTGAATAGATTTGTCTACCACAGATAATCTAATTTTTAAGATATATGTGACACCCGATTTTTCTAGATTTTTTGAAAATCAGAAATGAGTGAAGGGCACACAACTCTACTATGAACAGTTTATTCAGAATCAAAGCCCATATGGGCATCTGACATAAAACAATATATATATATATATATATATATATATATATATATATATATATATATATATACATGAAAAGCTAAACAAAATGGCACAAATTACACAGCAAATAAATTTAAGATAAATATGGTGCTGTTTTCAACAAAGTAGTTTTATCATTGCTATTCATAAGTTCCGAAAATTTATTATAACTGGGATACTTATAAACATATTCAGCTAAATATTTCTGCCTATCTTCTGTAAAAAAAAAATACAATTAAAAAGATAATGAATTTCATCACCTAAAGTGTTACTTTTGCAGTGATGACAAACTCTTAATTCTCTTGCAATATTTTCATTTCTGCCTTTTTCTATAGGCAGCTTGTGATTTATACACCTAAATTTACAAAATGAAATGGCAAGATCAAAAGGTAGCAGATTAAAGTGATTTTCAAACACAAGACCTTGCTTATATAAATCCATACTTTAAACATTTACATGAATAGTAACAGTACTGCCCCAACTTTGTTTAAACTGATCATTAATTCTGGTCTAATTATACTCTTAAATACAGTTTCTGATGGAGTCTTCTGTTCTATCCAATAATTTGACATACCAAGATTATTTAAATTGTCTTTAACGTAACTAACCCTGTTAGATATGATATTCAACCTTTCTGAAAGAAAAAAAAATGTCCTATACATAATATTGCAAATTTTGTCCTCTTTAGAATTTAAAAGTTTGCACAAGTAATTTAGATTCTACTTGTAATAAGACTTGAGAGTGGTATGATACCATGGTCACCATACAACATGCAACTAAGTGTACTCTGTTTTAAATTCAAAATAAGTTTAAGATATTTCAACTGAAATCTGTCAATGATCTCTGTGTTCTCAATTTCCCAGACCTCTGATCCATGCATATAAAAGTATAGGGGTAACCATGGTATCAAATAAATGTAATTGCATATCAATAGGCAGAAGTAATTTCCTAGCCTGTTTAATAAAAGAGAACATAATTTACAAGCTTGATTGACTAAATGGATCTTAGTTTTATTAAATTTCCCATTAAATGAAAATTGAACACCTAGATAGGAAAAATGTTCAACAATATCTAAAATGTTTTCTTCAAACTGAAAGACTGGAGCATTACGTAAACCCTTTTATTTTTCCAAAATACAACCATTTTATTTCAGCTGCATTCATTTTAGATCCCATAGTTTACAGAACTCTGACATAGAATTTAAAGCTAACTGAAGATTATTTGCATTTTCTGCTAAAATAACTGTATCATCAGCATATAGCAATAAAAAAGCTTAAAGTAGACTTCTACATCATTATTTCTTAACATTTGTTTAACATTATCAGACAAAAACTTTAAGCCATCATATTTATTGGACATAAAATCGTTCAAGTCATTGAAATCTTTCAAATCATTAAAAAATAATGAGAACAACACAGGAGACAAGTTTTCCCCTTGTCTTACACCAGTCTGACTTGCAAAAAAAGTCAGATAATGTGATGTTTGATTTTACACAAGATTTGACTTTTTCATACATGTTAAAGATAAGTTTGAAGCATTTACCATCAATGTTATTATTATAACTTACGCCATAAAGCAATATGATTCACTAAATCAAATGCTTTATGAGAGTCAACAAAAGCACAATAAAGTTTCTTATTTTTAGCAAGATACATATCAAGCAATAGTTTCAATGATAGTACATGGTCAACAGTACTACAGTATGTGCTTTCTGAACCCAGCCTGCTCTTCACATAAAACATTGTTATTCTCTAAAAAAAGTGTTTAACCCTTTCCCTCATAGAGGATACCATGAAAAGACCTATGCGAACAACATAAAACCAGATCAGCCTGCGAGTAACTCGCAGGCTGATCAGGTTTTATGCTGTTCGCTGCTTCTCAGTGGTCTGGAAATGAGGACTTTGTAATTAAATTTGATGAGTTTAACTGTGTTTTTTTGCAGATCAGGCTTTATGTGGTACCTATTGAGTGCGTCAAAATGAGTCTATATGAGGGAAAGGGTTAATCTTATATCCAATAAAGATGTGAACAGTTTACCAAACCAACTAAATATTGTTATACCTCTATAGTTATCGGGATCATTGATATCACCCTTGTTTTTGTACAATGGCAGAATAATTCCTTTACTCC
Source organism: Solen grandis (assembly GCA_021229015.1). Classification (NCBI taxonomy): domain Eukaryota; kingdom Metazoa; phylum Mollusca; class Bivalvia; order Adapedonta; family Solenidae; genus Solen; species Solen grandis. The sequence continues at coordinate 12,394,367 of CM037786.1, read as the reverse complement.
AAATATCTGGAAAAATACCAGCATCTAATATAATGCTGAAAAATTTACAAAACACTGGTAACATATTTGTATGAACATTTTTGAGGTATTCATTCAGTATATTATCAAATATTGAAGATGACTTACTGTTTTTTAGCATTTTAATTGCTTTTTCGATTTTGATTTCAGTGAAAGGAGAGTTAAGCATTCCATTATGTTCATAGATGTTGTCTAAGTCAAAATTATCAAAACCACTTTCATCATCTACAATATTTGCGTTTAACTTGCTGAAATGATTATAGAATACTTCAGTAGAAATTTTATTAACAATGCTTTTTTTTTCTCTAATTAACTTTTATTCTAAACTTTCTCTTTTTTTTTAAATTTGCTCATTATATGCTTTCAACTTTTATTTATTTCTTTCTTATATTTCTTACTGCATGCAATCATAGCTTCTTTATTCACATCTGACTTATTACGTCTGGAAACATTTCTACTTTTATAGTATTCTTGCCTGAGATAATCTTACATTGACTTTAAAACCATGGTTATAAACTGATGAACCCGAGGTGCACAATTTTCCATTCCGTCACAGTTATATGATTCTGGCCCATACAAATATCGAGATATGGGACAGACAATTTTGTGACAGACAAACAAGGGAAAATCATTTTATATTTTACCACCCCCTTTCAAAAAAAGTGTGGGCATGGGGGAGGAATAACAATCGAAATAATATTGCAATAAGTAAGTATTGCAAAAGAAAGAGAAAAAAGCACATTATAAAAAATCTAGCAGCTAAGTTTACTTTCAATCCTGCACTTAATGGAAGAATGTTGTTGACATCTGGGATACAGAATTAACCTCCAATTTTATGATGAAGAAAATGTGGTCACAGGCCTACAAGGCCAATGGAAGAGAAAAGCACTTTATTGCACTGTGCTGAAACAATCCCGAGAGAAATTGGCACCTGGGAAGATTCCAGCTGCCATTGGATTTCCTTATCAATTTGCATACCATAAACTAATTTACGGGATATTAAATAAAATTATTTGCATAAGAAATGCATGTATATGTATCTCATTCCCATGACTTGGATAATTATAAAATCAATATTCTCAACAAAGGCAATATGTCCTAAAAGTGGTGAGTTTATCTTTTGTCCCACTAACGTATTTTAGCATATGGCTATTTCCACTTGAGATAAATATAGTGCTGCCCCCACTGCAATATAACAACAACCATACCACACCCAGTTACATTATCCTGATACCTCCACCTGGCATGTTGCATCCAAGGATCAAACTACCCTCCTGTCCCCCAGACAAATGCTCTTCTTACTCAGTAAAAAGGGACGGTTAATGGGCCTGTATACACAAACAGTACACCGGACCACGAACAGGAGGTTTTTAAAGTTAATTCTTTACAAAGTGACAGACTGACAATCCTGGCAAAAACAAGGTTTTTTCCTATACATGTTGAGATGTGGAGGTGGGGTGTGGGAGAGATATAGTAACTTTCAAGATATAAATTGACAAAACAATTGATATATCAATATGACTTGACATCAAATTTGTACTATACAATTTGATATAGATTTGAAAAAAGGACAATGCACTAATAAAATGCAATAACATGCATCTCAACCCTGCAAAGAACAATACTATGTGACAGAAATACCCCCTACTGTTTACTATTAAAACACAAAACATAAATCATGAATGTCCCACACAACTACGATTTATTCCTTGTGTTGTTTCCTAACTTGGCACAATTGGAAATTACTTGGCAATTTCCTTCTCTTTAATTTTTTTTCTTAATTGCAAAACTGTCCGGCTGGATAATGGATGACCGGCACTCCATCCCACTCAAAACCAGGGCAGACCGAGCTTGTGTCACTGCACAGTCAGAATGACCCACAGCCATGAATATTCAAAATTGATTCTTATCAGATGAGGAGCAAATTTCTGTCAAACTCACAAAAGAATAAAACACCTAACAATGTTCATACTGCCCCATGTAGTTTCTCAAGGTTTGGCTGAACACATCCTTGGTTCCAGTGGATGAGTGATATGAGTGTCCACCCAGTAACTAGGAGGATATAAGCTTGATCCCCGGCCCCAATAAGCCAAAGTTTTTAAAATGGTACTGGTATAGTTCCCTTGTGCTTGGCCCTCTGAAGCACATATGAGGGGTGAGAGCGTAACTATGCTAAGTGCTTATATATTTATATGCACTTAGCATAGTTTTGCTTTCACCCCTCATTATTATAAGGTAGTTCCAGGACAGGTTGGCTTCATGTCAGTGTAATGCAATTTGGTGTGGTAACATGTCACTTATAGAAATACATCAGTCACATGTAAACATAAAGAGATGTTCCTTGGAACACATGTGTCAACTGCTGTATGAAAAATGACAGAAAAAGTTTGACAGACAGACAGCACGGAGGCATCCAGGTAGAACCACCGACCTACCACAAGCCAGCTGGAAGGCTTCCTCACATGAAAATCTGAATGACCCTGCCAGGATTTGAACCCATGAGGTGAGTGAGTGTTAAAGTCAGTGACTTTACCCTCTTAGCCACACAAAAAAAATAAATAACTGAAATACTGCCAGTGGGACTCAAAATCTTGGTATGTAATAGATTTGAAATGCATGTAAAGCAAGATGGTTTGCAAGACTGCTTACATGGTGATTTCAGAGTGAAAAAAAAAAAATGAGAAAAGAAAACTGAACACTAAACAAACTCAGGCTATAACTGAAAGTCAAAACAAACAATTACAAAGAATGGCCTTAAATTTCATCTTGACATGCTGGGAGACAAAACTTCCCTTTAGTTACATTTATACAAGTATTATAAAAATGTAAATTTAATTGAATTTGAACACATTTCCAGAAGTCGTTAAAACACATTTACTGAATCGACATTGAAGTCTTCACTTCTGTTAACTGTGCCATGTACATCTGTAATTCTCTATTTTAAGACTTAGAGCCTTTCTTTGTCAAGCTGGAGATAGTTGAGCAAATTTTATTACAAACTACAGCAATCTGCAGATCTCTTGATAGGAATACCTTCGACATCATGTCACACAATTGTAGATGGTACAGTCCAAAATGAAGGAAAGAAGGCCAAGTCTGAATATGAGAAGGGGTAGGTAGGAACATATTTCATCATTATGGTTTTACTAAATACCAAAGTAAATGGCTAAAGCTGTCAGAAATAGAATATAACTGAATACCAACAATGTTCAAAACTTAACTATAAATTCTAGTATTTTGTAATGGAAACATGAAATTCTTTCCTAGGCATTTAAATATTACTTATTACACAATAGGGTAGGTAGAGTTGTGCCTGTTGGCATACTGCTAAAGTTCCGAAATAAACAGGGGCAATAACTCTTGGGAAAACCATTGATATATGTGCCCTTCTCTGGTGATGGACCCTTATACCAAATGATATCCGTTTTATTACTGTGTCTCAAAGCCTTACCTAGATGATGGACTTTTTTTTTTATAAAACACGATTGGACAAGACCGCCCCCATGTTTCCTATTAAACCAAAAAGAACTTGAGCATAAAGCTCAAACAATGAACCAATGTTGTTTCCTTTGGGTACAATAAAAAAGAAAAATAATCCTGCCCATAAACCAACCGGTCTTCAATTGCTTGAAACAAAATTAGCCACTTGAGGCAGACATCAAAGTACTGGACACGCCTCTCAGTGCAGCTGGAAACCAGGCCTGTTGTTTGTGGCTATCTGCTGGTTCCAAACATCCACAGCCTAACTGTTACCTAGAAGCTCTTGCTTATTGGCAAATATCTGCCTTGCACTTGTCTTTGGCCATCTACAAATACAACAATATGTGAGGCCGCTCTCAGTTCAAACAATGCATCAAAAAATTGTTTAAACAGATAAGAATGACAAGTCTGTAAGAATAAAATCGGGAATTCGAGCAGAAAGCCTATGAATGAGCCTGGTAGCTCAGCGTTAATTACCCATAATGCAGCTGCAGTAAGTGACAGAACAATTACAGCAGTAAAATGGCTGCCAGCACCCATAAAGTGCATACACATGGGAGGTACAGCAACAGTTTTCAAGAAATAATAGTCCTAGACAATGTAAGGTTCACTCAGGTTTATGCACACAAAGTCTCGTATACCTTATTCTATACTTTGTTTACTGGTTCCAGCTCTCAAAGGTTTCACATTCAGGAGGTGTTTAAAAGAGGTATTTTAGTTTGTAATTTCAGACAAATGCCAAAGTAAGATTAGACAAACAATATAACAATCCTAAGCAATAAAACATTTAACATATTAAAGGCTTTTCAAGGAATAAAATCACACACCTTTGCCATATCTAAAATACATTTTATTAGGTAAGGTCATAATATCTTACAAAAACATATTTTTCCATAAAGATGATATTTATTTGCGCTTCAAAAAAGTATTTCCATGATTAAATAGAAAATAAACCTGGGAGAATTTTATCCTTCTACATAAAATAACAAGATAATCAAAAATTCTGATCCCATTTAATGTTTTAGCAAATGTCAAAAGAGTTAATTCCAGACAGTCAATGTTACAATGAGAGAAAATAACAATGAAATAAAGAGAACTTGTACAAGGGGAACAGCCTGTAAAAGTCATTCAAGAAGTGTAAAATACTTGGGAGTCAGTTTCATCATAAAGATTGAATATTTTAAGTTTTCAAGTCAGAACTTTCCAGCATATCAGGACATTGTGGAGTTGACAACTTATTTGTTGGGTTGAATGTCACATCAACATTTGGAGACCATGTCTATATGAGACAGATATAGTGCTGCCACACTGCAGTATCATGCCATATATAAGTGGCATAATACAACTTTCTGCCACACTGCAGTATCACATCATATATAAGTGGTATAATACAACTTGCTGCCACACTGCAGTATCACATCATATATAAGTGGTATAATACAACTTTCTGCCACACTGCAGTATCACGTCATATATAAGTGGTATAATACAACTTGCTGCCACACTGCAGTATCACGTCATATATAAGTGGCATAATACAACTTGCTGCCACACTGCAGTATCACGTCATATATAAGTGGCATAATACAACTTGCTGCCACACTGCAGTATCACGTCATATATAAGTGGCATAATACAACTTGCTGCCACACTGCAGTATCACGTCATATATAAGTGGCATAATACAACTTGCTGCCACACTGCAGTATCACGTCATATATAAGTGGCATAATACAACTTGCTGCCACACTGCAGTATCACGTCATATATAAGTGGCATAATACAACTTGCTGCCACACTGCAGTATCCTCATAAGCGGCATATACATTCGCACACTGCATATCACATATAGTGGCATAATACAACTTGCTGCAACACTGCAGTATCACGTCATATATAAGTGGATAATACAACTTGCTGCCACACTGCAGTATCACATCATATGATAAGTGGCTATAATACAACTTGCTGCCACACTGCAGTATCACATCATATATAAGTGGTATAATACAACTTGCTGCCACACTGCAGTATCACATCATATATAAGTGGTATAATACAACTTGCTGCCACACTGCAGTATCACGTCATATATAAGTGGTATAATACAACTTGCTGCCACACTGCAGTATCACATCATATATAAGTGGTATAATACAACTTGCTGCCACACTGCAGTATCACATCATATATAAGTGGTATAATACAACTTTCTGCCACACTGCAGTATCACGTCATATATAAGTGGTATAATACAACTTGCTGCCACACTGCAGTATCACGTCATATATAAGTGGCATAATACAACTTGCTGCCACACTGCAGTATCACGTCATATATAAGTGGCATAATACAACTTTCTGCCACACTGCAGTATCACGTCATATATAAGTGGTATAATACAACTTGCTGCCACACTGCAGTATCACGTCATATATAAGTGGTATAATACAACTTGCTGCCACACTGCAGTATCACATCATATATAAGTGGCATAATACAACTTGCTGCCACACTATCCAGAGACTGGGCCAACCAATCCTGGATCTACACTTATATGCTGAGCCCTGCAAGGGATTATACCAGTACCATTTTTTATGACTTTGGTATGTCGCTGATGGGGATCAAAATTTTATCTACTTTAAATCGATCACTTTGTGTTATCATTTTTCATAAATAATACTTATATTTATCACAATTTTCATCTAACTGCATGAAGCTAGTTTAATCCTTTTCCTCATAGAGGAAACCATCAAAAGACCTATGCGAACAACATAAAACCAGATCAGCCTGCGAGTAACTCGCAGGCTGATCAGGTTTTATGCTGTTCGCTGCTCCTCAGTGGTCTGGAAATGAGGACTTTATAATTAAATTTGGTAAGGTTTAACTGTGGTTTTCTGCAGATCAGGCTTTATGTGGTACCTATTGAGTGCGTCAAAATGAGTCTATATGAGGGAAAGGGTTAAAAAAAAAAAAAAAATCAGACTGGCTGGCTTAAATAATATCATAATAGATCTAACCTCTAAGACCAAAAAAAAATAACTGCTAACAACATGGGTCTCCCCTTAAATTGTAAGTAACAAACCAGCTGTACCTTGGACACATGACAGAAAAAGTGTCACAAAGTGTGACAAAAAGACAATGCAGAAGTGATCCCTATGTGTCACTTAAACTAAGCAGGTGACACAAAAATTTCATTTTGATTTTTCCGAAAAGGAAAGCAGTTGAGACAATTAAGCGTTGTTTCCAATGTAAAATCATGTATCGAACATTTTAAGGGTACTTCACCATACCTCTCTAGCCAAAAATGCACCGAACAGCCAGGGGGAGCTGCCATCACGATATCTCATACTCAGTTGATTGCGTAATCACCGATTGCGAACATTTCTCTCGGCAATCAACCAGATCTTGAATCTTTAATTAAATCTGCACTGATATTTTCCGCTGTCATTCGAGACAACCACCAGAGGCCAGATGTCCTTCGAAAAATCTCTTTATCCACGCTTAGAGGTGAAAAAGAGGAAATTCTTGGCTAGTGGTTGTGGATTTTGTTTATAAATAAGCTGGTTATGAGTCTGAACCCTTGTATTACTGAATTTCCCAAGAGGACAAGACTCATAGGAACCATTTTAAAAGAGCTTGTTTCCTAATTGACACAAAGTAAGTCTATATTAATTGAAAAAAAATATAATAATGCACAGCTATATCCCCCACCAAAAATGGACATTTTACCAAAGTTTAATGAGTTACTGGAGACATGAAAAAGATATGAAATCAAGGTTTAAATTGGTTCTGTACATCTTCTAACAAAAATGAAAATCCTTCCAATACTGAGTGAACATGAAATTAATGGTTGAAACTAATGACCTTCAATTGTGACCTTGAGCTGGCACGGTTTCGACACGGGTTCTGTACATTGTTTCAGTCATGTGAACATTTTAAAAATTAAGTTTAATAAAAATCCTGCAAAGGATTTAGGAGATATGAAGTGGATAGGAAGGTGTCATGGACGGACAACAGCTGGACAGACAAGGGCCATTCCTATAATCCCCTCATCTTTTCGTGGAGGGAGGCAATGGTTAACCGAACCATCTATGGGAATATTAACCCTTTCCCTCATGTAGACTCATTTTGACGCACTCAATAGGTACCACATAAAGCCTGAACTGCAGAAAACCACAGTTAAACCTTACCAAATTTAATAACAAAATCCTCATTTCCAGACCACTGAGGAGCAGCAAACAGCATAAAACCTGATCAGCCTGCGAGTTACTCGCAGGCTGATCTGGTTTTATGCTGTTCGCATAGGTCTTTTCATGGTTTCCTCTATGAGGGAAAGGGTTAAATGACTGTTTCTGGCAGAAAATAATTTGTTGGCTGCTCAGTTTTGATGCGGCAGGTGACCTGTAAGGAGCACATTTAACTTTCAAATGTATTTGATTGTGGCTTAATTGTAGCTTCAACAAAATTTTGTAATAATTCTACATGCCATTTCTTCACGTAAAGAATTAAATTAACATTCACAACAGTGGCATATTGTTTAAGAATAATATAATAATCATTCTTCATATAGTTTACCAAGGAGACATTTCTGTAAACCATATCTGGCAATGTAATCCCCCATTTCACTGATGATGTTACCAGCTATACCTGTACCATCTGCTCACCTGACATTTCAACATTCCCAGAATAGCTGTCACCAACACATATAATGGATGTCTTCAACTTAGGATGATTGTAACTCAAACTGAACAAGAACTACCTTAAAACAACATTTGGACACAATCGTATAACTTGATAAAGACACAAGGTAAGAATTAAACTGAACAACACATCTAACATTGTTATTACCACCTCCCTTTATGGATGAAATTTCATAACAATCACTGATGTGGCATTGATTGACTTGAAAGAGCGGGTTTAACACATTCTAGTCCAATATATATACAAACCAATTTTGACCCCTCCCATAACACCAGCACCATAATTATCTTCACATAAAAACACAACCACGTGGGTTCGAATCCCAGCATGGTCATTCGGATTTTCATGTGAGGAAGCCTTCCAGCTGGCTTGTGGCAGGTCGGTGGTTCTACCTGGATGCTTCTGTGCATTCGGGGTCTTCCTCCACCTGTAATTAGCTGGACGTCGCTATATGACTGAAATACTGTCGAAGCGACGGTAAACTCAAATAGTCAAGTCATAAAATCCCAATTTTACCTACAACTCTGCTACCATAGTGACAATGTCAGCCCACACACACCTGTATATAAATTATGGATACGACTTTCCATGTTCAACTATAACAACACCTGCATTCACACGTTTCAATCTTTTTTTCTATTTCAGAACAAATACAAAAGTGTAAAACTTCCAGGTAGCAAATAACGACGTCCTCTGACAAAGTTGACACAAATTGTGCCAAGAATTCTCCACATTCTTTTCTTAAACCATAAAAACAGCCAGCCCCTGTGAGTTATTAAATGCTGTATTGCATATTTCAGTGCCTTTCTTATAGAAATGGGTTATTTTAAGAAACTCAGTTTGTCACTGTTATAAGAGACATTCTCACTTCTGCCCAAAATTGTCATAAATATTAGATTACCGAAATTGCAACTGTCAAATTTCACAAAGTATATCTGATGTAACTTCATATTTCTGTCACACATAAAAAATATGTCTAAAATTGTCCAGTGTTAAAAATATTGTCCAAGACATTCCTTCACAACTATCTAAATATCCCGTAACTTCCAAAGTAAACCATTCCATATTTGTTTATCATTTTCTGAGAGTTTACTTATATGATAGTGCCTTATAAAAGACAAACAAGATTTAAACAAAACAATAGGAAGGATTTTCTGGTGAAGTGAGGATCCATTATAATGCACTTTTTATAATGTGTTCAATTATAACAAACTAACTAACTCCATTATAACACAATTCATTATAATGAGCTCCATTATAACATGCCCCATTATAACACAATTCATTATAATGAGCTCCATTATAACATGCTCCATTATAACACAATTCATTATAATGAGCTCCATGATAACATGCTCCATTATAACACAATTCATTATAATGAGCTCCATTATAACATGTCCCATTATAACACAATTCATTATAATGAACTCCATTATAACATGCTCCATTATCACACAATCATTATTCCGAGCTCCATTTGAACATACTCAATTACAATTTGAAAGCCAATATAATGCTGTCCATCCATGGACCCAAAATCTTATTTTTATGACTTAAGTGCATTTATACAGTGATATGATAAGGTCCATTACAGTGCAGTATCTAGACTTGTAGCCAAAATATAGCATTATAATGGAGCTGCACCAAACTGTCATCATAACAGTTGATATTGATATTAGTTTCTAAATATTTAACTCTATTTGTCCTTTAGAATGTTGATGGCAAAAATAAGAGTTTGTTCATTTTACATAAATGTAGAATAAAAGTTCCATTTCCTGCTGGTTTGTTATATGTATTAACCCTTTCCCTCATATAGACTCATTTTGACACACTCAATAGGTATCACATAAAGCCTGATCTGCAGAAAACCACAGTTGAACCTTACCAAATTTAATTACAAAATCCTCATTTCCAGACCACTGAGGAGCAGCGAACAGCATAAAACCTGATCAGCCTGCGAGTTACTCGCAGGCTGATCTGGTTTTATGCTGTTCGCATAGGTCTTTTCATGGTTTCCTCTATGAGGGAAAGGGTTAAATAGAAATAACTTGTGCCAATGTTTTATGAACAACCGTCAACATATAAGTTTGGTATTATTTTACACAGAAGTAAAGATTCATATTAGAAAATTTTGCCATGTACTTCTTTTACAGATTTCAAAACAATCCAGACATTTATTAAAAAAACATCTGTTGCTCTACACTTTATGTTTAATATACACACAGACTTATTGTTGAGCATAGATAAACTTCATAAAGACTTTAATATCCATCTTGGGGACAAAAGCAATAGGCTTCATAGAAACTTTGGTACTAATCTTAGGCTTTATACTGACTTTCGGACCCATCTTGAAAACAATTAACAGCTAAAGGCTTTATACGGGCGTTAGTACCAATCTTGAAGACGACAGCTTCAGGATTCATATTATAGAATTTGTAAGCTTCATCAGCAATTCTAGCTTGAGAACACAGTGACAAACGAGCAGAAGTCAGGGATATTAATGGCTGACACCATGAACCAGACAGCCCTTATTGATTACACCCCATCATGTTTATTCAGACATTTATTTGCTTATCTTTATCTTCTAATAGAAGACACCATCTCCTTTCAGATGATAACAAAATAAATGCAGCAGATCTATTCATTCTCAAATAAAATTTAAAAAAATCTGATTACCTTTTTACCATCTTAATCAAGATATGTTCACATACTGTGTATCTAAAAGCTTTTTTTGGAGTTGTAAGTAAAACATGTTTTAAAAAGAAATGATTTCTTGGTATTCATTTAACAGAAAAAGATAAGGGTTTCTGCAGCTTCCAGACAGAACAGAAAACAATCTCCTAAAGAGGTAGACAAATCAAGGGCTTATCTGGGCTGTTCAGCTGACAGTGTAACCGTGGAAACAAATGTAGACACAGACAATTGCAGTTTTGCACGGCTGTTCAAAATTGTGCATTATCTGGTGGGAGATTTTATTCACTTTCTAGAAATATAAAATACTGAAAGAAATCTTTTGAAATGAAGAGTATAGAGGATGTGAGAGATTGTCCATGTAGTATATTCAGTATACTGTAAAACTACAAATAATTTTGCATTTTTTGGTAATTAATTTCTTTTGGTAGCCAATATGAAATTGTTTACATCAATTAATGCAAGCCTGTATTTATGATATTTTTTGGTCCACCAGAATGGAATTCTCACACTTTTAAAGGTAAAATAATGACCATTGGTTAAGTGCAAATACTGTCTGCAAATTTATATTGGTTTACAGTACTATAATGAAATAATGGTAATTATTTATACTTAATTATCGTTGTTATGTAAGAGACAGATACAGACGTCTACTGCAGGAGTTTTTCTCTGTAAATCCCTGTTCCATAATAAAACCAGTGTTTTCATGACATTATCAGGACAATGACTCAGTAATAGCAGTCTCAGGCAGGTGATATCAAGGCATTGTCAGTATAGCAAGCTATACTGTCAGGGTCCCCAGTGGTAAAAAAAAAATTAATAAGAATTTGTGCCAGATTGAAACAAGAAAATAATGGAAATGGGTTATGATCTTCAAACTGCACTGACCTGTCAAGTGTGCATATGGTTGATGCACGCAACACACCTCTGTGTTATGACAAACACTTCTGTAAAGTTTCATGAACATCCAAACATAGATATGGAGGTTATAGAGCAGACACGAAAATGTAGTCTATGAATACTGAAGACAATTTCTAACAATTCTTGTGACCTTGACCTTTCAAGCATACATATGGTTGGTGCATGTTACACATCTTTGTGTCGCAACAAATACTTCTGTAAAGTTTTATGAAAATCCAAACAGAGATATGGAAGCTATAAAGAGGACATGAAAATGTAACCTATGAATTCCAAAGACAATTTCTTACAACTCTTATGACCTTTACCTTTCATCAAGCACACATAAGTTTGTTGCAAAAACATACTTCATGTAATGACAAACAATTTTGTAAGTTTTAATGAAAATCCATCCATAAATGTGGAAGTTACAGAGTGGACAAGTCGATGTAGCCTATAAATGCCAAAGAGAATATCTAACAACACAGGTGACCCTGACCTTTTAAGCATGTATATGGTTGATGCGCTCAACACACCTTTGTATTATGACAAATACTTCTGTCAAGTTTTATGAAAAACCATCCATAGATATTGAATTTATAGAATGAACACAGAGATGTAGCCTATCAATACCAAAGAGAACTTCTAACAACGTCAGTGACCTTGACCTTTCAAGGACGCATATGGTCGATGTGCGCAACACAACGTTGTATTACGAAAAGCACTTCTGTAAAGTTTTATGAAAATCCATCAATATAAATTGAAGTTATAGAACAGACACAAAGATGTATCTTATAAATACCAAAGAGAATTTCTAACAACTGCAGTGACCTTGACCTTTCAAGAATGCATATGGTTGAAGAGCGCTACACACCTTGTTATGACAAACACTTATGTAAAATTATATGAAAATCCATTCATTAATATTAAAGTTATAGAGTGGTCATGAAGTTGTAGCCTATGTACACCAAAAAACACTTTCTAACAATGCCAGTGACCTTGACCTTTCAAAGGTGGATAAGGTTGATGTGCGAGACACACCCTTGGGTTATGAGGAATACTTCTGTGAAGTATTATTGAAATCCATCCATAAATGTCCAAGTTATGGAGTGGACACGAAAGCAGGACAGACGGACAGAATGATGGACGGAAGGACGTGCGCAAACCTAGTCCCTGACCATTTTAGTCCCGACCAGTTTTAGTCCCAGCCAGATTTACTGGTGGGGGACTAATAATCTGTCTATCATGTCATTAGACCTAACATGATCATGTCCATGTAATTTTTAAAATACAGTCAACATCATACATGCGACCACCTGTATTAAACAACTTTTTTATTAAACGACCTTTATAAATCCTGCCCGAAATTTTTTACTATATCAATTTATCCCATAAGTGACTTTTTTATTATGCAACTAGAGACCACATAAACCAAGTCCCAGCACGTAAGATTATGCACAAAATCAACTTTTTTGAGCGACCATGTGTGATTCCGTTGCTAATTATAAAGTACACTGGAGCATGTGTATATTCATCTTTAACACGTCTGAACAAACAAACAATTATCCCGATCATCAGTGCTCACCTGAAACCAACTTGTTTTGACCACGCATGACTGCACCATGTGCAACTAAATTCTAAATATTGTTCCTGGTTCCCGTTTCAACAGTTACTAAACATAACATAGGTGAAACCATCCCTCCAAATGCCGAATGCTTCGGATTTTGGTGAAAGAATATTTGGGAATAAGGTAAATTAATACTTTCGGATGCAATTCGTAACATTAATTACTAGTACCTATAAGTATGTACATTGTGTCTTATGATACGCTACTAGGGCGCACGGTTGAAATAAATTTATTGAGGGTTTCTGGATTTATGTTAGACCTGGATTTATGTTAGACAGAGACATAAAGAAAGCTCACTGCTAAATAATATTTTTTCTTGATCCATGAATTTGATGTCAAATGTGTTTTTCCACCAACAACCAAATGCAAACCTCAGCCAATGAACCAAGGTATTATTCCAACATAACAGCTAAAAAATCGAAAGATATGACAAAAAATAAACATGTTGATGTTTATTGGTATAAAACAACCAAACATTGTATAGTTTACATCATATTCATGTTGTAATATAATATAATACTATGATACCATTTAGCTTACAGTTTGTATAATTTATATATTTCCAAAAATATCTATTAAGAGACCATTTCATTAAGTGACCACTTTTTGGCAGTCCCTTGAGTGGTTTCTTAATACAATGTCGACTGTAAAATAAAATTTCAATAGGATTCTTTTCTTTATTTTAAACATTTCAAGCCTATTCATCTTCCTAAGATCAAATGTCAAAGACAATGAGACAATCTTAACAGGTGTTCCTGGCTCATTTCTAAACTCACCTTTTCTTTCATAAAATTCTGTGTATTCATGCATGTAGTGTAGGTGCTACAAATGACAAAATAAAACCATTTTTCAACTATAATACTCTTACATACCACAGCCAACCTTTGTATAAACTTGTCAGGGTGACACTTACCTGAAAATAGAAAATTATAGAATTTGGAACATCATTTAACAACATTAATTAAAGGCTTTCTTTTCTTCAACAGCATCCTTGAATTGTATTTTTTTCCCATCTATTTTGGGAAAAGTCTCAGTACCAATTAAATTGGGAAAATAAACATTAACTATATCATGTCAAGTGTGCATGGTTCCTGCAATTGTTTAATATTTCCAAGGTTTTCAAAAATAGATGTTGGGTCTCAAAGTAAAATTCTGATATATTTGTAATTAATCATTAGAATGAAGTAATCAAATGATGACTTTTTTCTTTTATCAAAAAACAAAAAACAAAAAAAAAAACACACAAATTGTAAGTTCTAATGATGTATTTGTAACATTTTAATTACTGGTGGTGGATTATAACTTCCTAATAAATCTTCACTGATATAAATATCATGAAATTCCATCTTTCTTATACATAAATAGATTTGTTACATAGCTATTTCTATATAATGTACAAAAATAATAATCCCTAATAAGTGTCTGGTCAGAATAGGATTTACATTCATTCATACGCAGATCAAGTGGGGAGGTTGGGGGTCATCCCGACCAATAGATCCTCCCTGGAAAATCTTAAAAATAAACAGAAAGTATGGAAGACGGTCCCATCCCATCATGACGATTATCATAGATTGGCTCAAGCACCACCACCCTCCTCCTGGACAGTGAATTTCAGAGTTGGCCAACATATCTGTCAGACCACCCCATGAGATAAATGGCTGGATCAGGGCATGTCTATACTCATACTGGATCCTTAATATTTTAAAAGTGAAATTTATATTTTCACTAACTCACTTTAATAACTTAAACTGACTTAAATTTGGATTTTTTAAAACCTAAATTTCGGAAAAAAATATATTTTTTCCATTTGGGATTAGGTCAGTTCTAATGATAACAAATTATATAAGAAAATGAAAATTTTCAAGTTCAAACTTTAGTATACTAATGGCCCCACATTTAAAAAAAATTGAAAAATTGGTTTAAAAATGCACAGTTCAGTCATTTTTTCAGTCCTATTCCATCTTAATCAAATCTATATATACTTCCTTAATACCTTTTTATGCCAATATGTGACTGTTTTTAATAAAGATACCTTTTACCCCCCCCCCCCCCCCCCCCAATTGCCTTGTACCTTCAAAATTAAAGAGCCTTTTACTTGTGGAGATACAAAATTTAGAAAAACAGGAAACTGTTCCACCAATATATCAACAAATGCCAACTAAAATACTTCTCACTTTTCTAGATTAGTTTTTAACAACTCCAGCATCATCAGGCAACACTTTATACTTGATACCACTTGATACCATGCTAATATCCTTCCTCCTGGTACAAACTGTGACCCAAGGAAAAGAGCGATGCTATGGCAGTAGCTCTGGGTATAAAAAGGCCATAATGTGCCCGATTTATTTGGTGATCATCAACACAAGCCATGGCAGGGCGGCCAATATGTCGGGGAAACCGGAGCGCTAACCTGAATGACACTTCATTTTGTCCATTGATGGATTAATTCAAATATAATATCAATACCACAAAATGCTGACCCTTCTATGGATCTCATCAAAATTGTTTGTTTTTTCGCTTGCTGTGTGCTTATTTCCCTCTCCCTGTACAACTGTCCACAATTCAAACATGAACAAAAGATATAACCGTCACGTCAAAGATTTGCATAGTTCTCTATGGTCTATCTGCTTACCATACCGGGTTTCCTTAATAAATTAAGTATGCGCTATCCTATGAATAATTCATCACAGATGATTTTCCTTCCTTCATCAGTGAATAGCTCTAATCTTTCCTCCAACTCTAAAGAGCAGTATGATTATGTCTTCTTGTGAGGCCCTTGTGATAAAAGGTGGTGATTTCTTCTTTATTGTCATGTAAGTAAAGACAACTGGATCTGGAGCAATGTTTTCATGGTAATAATATCTGGTAGTTTATGATTCTTCTTTGGAGCTATGATATCAGGGTAACAGTAATTATATTTAGTTATTTTATGGTGTCTTGCAATTTTTCCACTGTGCTGATGCTGAGACTTCTGGCATGTATTTTCTGGAATCTTCATAAAAGACAAATTAAACTAGTAACAGCAGTGCGTTCAGTTACGCGAACAAAAGCGAACGTTCGAGAAAATTTTGAGGGTTCGCGTTACTGAACGATTTGTTCGTCACGAACGTTCGGACCAATCGCTAACATACTTTTGACATAGCTCACTCAGTGAACAAAATGGTGGAAAGGTAAACAAACAAGAGGGCCATGATGGCCCTGTATCGCTCACCTGAGTACCATTGCTCTAAAGGCACCATATAATGCTACACACTAAATATCTTAACTCTTGATCTTGTGGTTTCTGAGAAGAAGATTTTCCTTTCTTCCTCTATATAAGCCTATGTAAAATCAAGTGACACCTGGGGCGGACCCAATTTGGACCCAAGGGCCATGATTTGAACAACTTTGGTAGAGATCCACTAGACAATGGTACAAGTCTTATATCTAAGCTCTAGGCCATGTGGTGTCTGATAAGAAGATTTTTCTAGTTTTTCCCTATATAAGCCTTTGTAAAATAAAATGACCCCTGGAGCGAGGCAATTTTGACCCAGAGGTCATTATTTTAACAACTTTTGTAGTAGTTCACAAGACAATTCTACATATCAAATATCCAAGCTCTAAGCCTTGCAGTATTTCAGGAGATGATTTTTCTATTTTTCCAATGTAAAATCAAGTGACCCCTAGGGCAGGGCCAATTTTCACCCAAGGGCCATGATTTAAACAACTTAAGTAGAGATCCACCAGACAATACTACATACCCAATATCTTAACACCAGGCCATGTGGTTTCTGATGAGAAGATTTTTCTAGGTTTTCCCTATATAAGCCTATGTAAAATAAAGTGACCCCTGGGGCAGGACAAATTTTGACCCTAGGGCCATGATTTGAACAATTTTTGTAAAGGTTTATAAAACAATTCTACACGCTGTAGGCCTTACAGTTTTGCAGGAGAAGATTTTCTAAGATTGCATTTTAAAATCTATTTTTAGCTCCTTTGACCTACTTTTCAACCAATCATAATAATTTGTACAATTTTGTTAGAGGACATCATAAGGATGATTCCTGTGAAATTTTGTCAAAATCCCTTCAGCGGATTAGGAGGAGATGTTGTTTAATGGAAAAAGTTGACGCAAGACGCACGCACACACGGACAGATGGACGGACGACAGACGCCGGACAAAAGGCAATCATAAAAGCTCACCATGAGCACGTTGTGCTCAGGTGAGCTAATTATCTAAGCTCTAGGCCTTATGGATTCATAAAAGAAGATTTTTAAGATTTTCCTATATAACTCTATGTAAAACAAGTAACCCCTGGTGTGGGGTCATTTATCACCATAGGGCTATGATTTGAACAATCTTGGTAATGAACCATTAGATGATGCTACATACCAAATATCTTAGCTCTAGGCCTTATAGTTTCATAGGAGAAGATTTTTAAAGTTTTTCCTATATAAGTCTATGTAAAACAAGTGACCCCCGGGGCAGGGCCAATTCTAACCCCAGGGTCATAATTTGAACAACTTTTGTAGAGATTCACTAGACAATGCTACACGCCAAATATCTTAGCTCTAGGCCTTATGATTTCATAGAAGAAGATTTTTAAAGTTTTTCACTATATAAACCTATGAAAAATAAAATGACCCCTGGGGCGGGGCCAATTTTGACCCCAGGGTCATGATCTGAACAACTTTTGTAGATGTTCATAAGACAATTCTACATACCAATTATTAAAGCTCTAGGCCTTACAGTTTTGCAGGAGAAGATTTTCTAATATTGCATTTTAAAAATCTATTTTTAGCTCCTGTGACCTACTTATTCACCCAATCAAATTAATTTGAACAACTTTGATAGAGGTCATGATAAGGATGATTCCTGTGAAGTTTGGTCAAAATCCATCCAGTGGTTTAGGAGGAGAAGTCGTTTGAATGAAAAGTTGACGACGGACGCACGCACGGACGCAATGGCGCACGGACGCACGGACGATGGACGACGGACAACGGGCGATCACAAAAGCTCACCTTGAGCACTTTGTGCTCAGGTGAGCTAAAAACAGACGATAATTTTGATTTTTTTTTTAAATGTCAGCAGCCATCTTGGAATTGTTCCGGTGCGTTCAATAAGCTAACCCGTGATGACAAACGTTCTCCGTTCTTCGCATAACTGAACGCAGGGCTGGTTTAGATTGTCAGTTTTATGATGTTCAACACTTGATTAAAACATTAAGCAAGGTAAGGCTTGCTTGCTCAAAGTCTGTTTTATCTGGCCTGGAGTTAGTAAAATAGATTTATCACTTAAAGGAATTAATATCCCCACATTCCCATCCCACCGTGTCTTCATGTAATGTGAGTATACTGAAGATGCGACAAGCTTGATACCTATATTTAACAGCATCCACTCCTGTGAAGTGGATTACAACATATGATCAACAAGAAAAAAAAATCTTCTATTTATTTTACTGTCTTTTTCCTTAGTTTTCCATACTTTTCCATTTCAGATGAAAGTACCAGCTCTCTTCAGAGATGACGTTTCATCTTTATTTCTAAAAATTTGATTTTCTTCTGTGTTCAATTGTCAAACTTTTCACCAAAAGCATGAAATAAATCTATGTCTTCCTAAATTGCTACATTTGAGGTATGAAAGATAAGTGCAGCACACTTTTTGTGAGTTCTCTTTCAGCCATTTTCCACATTTAACCCCAATGAACAGGGACAGTGCACAGATAAATCTGCCAGACTGGGGAGTTTTCCTACTGATAACCAGCAAACATTTGTTAATGAAACTGGAACTTGGAACTTCTAAAACAGTCCCCTCGGAAATAAGACATATTTCTGAACAGGAGACAGTTAAACAGAGCTTGGTGGGACGGTTACAGGCACCTGATATATATCTGACACTGCCCGTGTCGTGCCATTACATCTCGTCTGGCTACGCGTGGTGTCACATTAAACCATGTAACCTCCCTAAAGACCACTTTGCAAAATGATGACAAGTAAGTCAGCGTCAACTATTGATTCCTCCTCCATAAATTGCTTCATATTATTTATTGTTACTTGTTTTCTCGACCCGACCAGTTGCCTCTCAGTCATTCTAATGTTACAACATGCTGAAAAGATCGGCATTATATAGTATGACACAAAAATAAAGGTACAACATACAAAATACTTTATTTCATTGGCCTAATTGTTCCTCAGAAATAAACGTAATTAAGTTTTCTACCTACTGGAACCTAGAATAAAACATATTCTAATTCCTTTTATTCTTATAATACATTTTAGAAGCTTAAAAATTATATTTTTTTATATTGATTTAACTTGGTGATAGGGTTTAGAAAAAAATATCACACAATCTACAAGCTGATCAAGTTTTTAACTAATGTTCAAACATACGTTTTCATGGGACACTAATTTTCAGTGATTTTGTAGAGAGAATATTTCCACAAATATTAAACCCCAACAAAAACTGTTCATTTAAGGTAAAATCCTTGTAATTGTTCCACTATGCCTTGGACCACTTAACCTCTACCAAGATAACCAAGGTACCCAAATGAAACATTGGGAAACCTTGGTTATCTTCGTGAAAGGTCAGGAGGTCCGAAATGTAGCAGAACCATTACAGGGACTTTACCTTAATAGAGATCATGAATCCACAAATCAATGTAGCCAAGAACTTCCCATTTGTACATGATCAACAAAACTTAATGTCAAAGACAAGTGATGATTTTATTGTGACCGTAGCACTTAGACATGTTTAACCCTTTCCCTCATAGAGGACACCATGAAAAGACCTATGCGAACAGCATAAAACCAGATCAGCCTGCGAGTAACTCGCAGGCTGATCAGGTTTTATGCTGTTCACTGCTCCTCAGTGGTCTGGAAATGAGGATTTTGTAATTAAATTTGGTAAGGTTCAACTGTGGTTTCCTGCAGATCAGGCTTTATGTGGTACCTATTGAGTGCCTCAAAATGAGTCTATATGAGGGAAAGGGTTAATCATGGTGTATGTTATGCTATAAATATAAAACATACCCTCATTTACAAAGTGACTTGTCATTAATGCTATGACAAATAGTTAAATAAACAGATTCTTCAGTGCCACTAATTAAATAGTTATGTGCCAATAGTCTGTAAGGTTAAAGGTCACCAACTATAGCAGCATCCAAACTGTAGTGAGTTTTGAAACAAACAGCAATCATCCTTATTTAAAAGCGGTTAAAACACCGTATCTTAACAGTGATTTTAACAATCCTTCATCTTTTTGAATGCTTTAAATTCCGCAAGGGTCAAGGTCACTGATCAAAACTATGGTACAACTGAAGTAGTTGCAGTGATAGTAGGGCTGTCCCACTCACAGACTTACTGTTTTGTGATGAGGAATTGGCACAAATTGCTATATTGCATTATGGCGGAAGCCCAGACAGGTTGACAGAATGACGAACGGTTATAAATGGCTAAATACACTTACAGCTATTTTTCAGCTTTCTCATTGGAAACCTGTGGTTTCAGAAATATTCAATATATTATGTCCAAGCCTGAAGGCTGTACTCCATGGTCTGATGATCTTAAACAAGATTGGTCTACAACTAAAAAATAGATGGCATTGTGAAATTTCTTTGCAAAAAAAAAAAAAAATCTGCAAGATTTATTTAGGGAACACACAATATCTGATATTTCTTTCACTACTCTTTAGCATATTAAGAGCTAAGCTACAAGGTATATATTTATTAAAATAATTAATGGTCAATAAAATGTTAATAATGCACAACTTCTTGAAAAAAAAATGTTTTGTATGACATATTGCTTGTTTGTTGGGTAATACATCAAAACCACAGTATTTCCGGTATTTAGATTGACCTATGTCTACTGGAGAATAGACATACAGTATTTCAAGCTGTAGACATGTGGCATGGCACCACACTCTATCAACATCAGTATAATACCTGACCAACAAGCCCTGGAACTTCCCATTTATTTATGGTGAGCATCAAGCATAGTGCTACTACTTTATTAATGAGCTTGGTATACCAAAGCTTGGGCTCAAACCTGTTACCTCCCACTCCCAAGGCAGATACTCAAACCACTCAGCCACTGGGGACAGATAACATTAACTTGTGAGTACTTGGGAAGGAATCACTAGTACCATCTTAGTAATTAAGTATCTAAACTGCCTTGGATTTATGGGGTCAATCCCTTGAAATCCATTACCGATTTCATCCCAGAATTTTCATGTCCTAATCAAAAGGTTCTTTTACAAATTTGTCAACATATACGAAGAGAATGATTTTGAACTCCCAAAATACCTTGCAGAAGGGCTGCTTTTGAGATTAACACTCAAGACTTTTAAGCCATCGCAAACTATTACAAACCCTTTAAAGGCCATAAATGCTGATCTCATGCCATATATGTAAATGACCTATCCGCACATTGTCCAAGCCGTGTCTATCAGATGCTTTAATGCTTGATATTTTTTATATTGGGACGACATGAAGAAATCCTTTTACATCCATTATCATACAGACAGCAGCAGACTGCAGGCTAAGTTGTTCCCCTCTGACCCGGACTTAATGCTCTGACAACACAAATCAGACAACGAAATGTCCACCGTGAGCCCCATATCTTTAAGACCTCCTCATTTCAGACCCCAGAAGCTGGCAAGGCCCCAACCGTGGCTGGACACCATCACAACTCCCAGTCACTTTCCTCAGCTGTTGATCGGCTATTGTCACCATCTGTCCATTACAGATGCCAGACAATGTGTACTTCTAGCAGTTTCAGCACCTTCATTTGACTTGCATCACGCCCTTCAGGGCTAACCACGTCACTCATATTAAAATGAATGTTGCTTGGTTTTGGCACAAGTACTAATTTTCGTTCAATAAAGGCGCCAATGTCTGTCTGTCGGGGCATGCAGAACTTGCACCATGGGAGAAGGTATTTCAACGAAGGTCACAACTTTACAATATCAGACAGTGTTAATTTGTTCATATTCACAGACTTAAGGCACTAAAAGCTTTTCTAATATTTGTATTCAAGCTTGTTTGCTGTAGAAAAGACAGAATTCATGAATTCAAACATATTACACAGATAAATGAAATCTGCTGAGCGACACATCAAATTTCCAGCCTACTATTTTCTCTCATAAAGCCCCCAAATATACACATAACCACAAATGAAATGCTCAGTGATTTCAGTAAGAATGAGAAACATTTTATCAGCGAGGATCTGTTAAAGACAAAATAAATTTAATAGGAAGAATATGGTTTCTGTAAGACAATAAAATCACCTGCTCTGGTTCCAGAGATGTATGGTATTAACTTAATAGGAAGAATATGGTTTCTGTAAGACAATAAAATCACCTGCTCTGGTTCCAGAGACATATGGTATTAACAGGGGTTTTCTTAAGTGGACGCCCACTTGCCCATGCCGGGTTAAAATCACCATGGGCAAGTGATTTTTCCAAGGAGATAGCCCTTTGGGCAAGTTTATTTTCGTAAATGAAATTTTTCGTTTTTTTAATTTTATTTTCTACATTATATAGGGGGTGAGTTGCTTGCAAATTGTGTTTGATACATGTTAACTAAAATTCATCTTAATACTACACATATTTAGTTTTAAACATTAACAAACACTAACGGACAAGCTGTTCAAAGTAACTTGCCCCCTGGGCAAGTGAAAGTCAAATCCTTAAGGAAACCCCTGATTAACTTATTAGATTATAAGTGATAGTTTTAAACTTTCTTTATGTTACAATGGCTGGACACAGAAATTGCTTAGGAAAATGTTCTCCTAGCCACTGGTGGTGGCTTTGTATGGAACTTGTCATGGGGAAAACCAGAGGAAACGGGTCAGATACTCTCTCACATTCAACATCAGAAAGGCCAAGGATTGAACCCAGGTTGTTTTGGTGAGAAAAACACTGTGTTAAACACTATGCTATCTGGAAACCCTCATGTGATACAAATATAGTTGATATTATATTCATGTCACTAGATAAAAATGTACAAATCATTTATCCTTTAATTACCAGAACATAAAGCAATGGATTTTTTTGACAAAATTATTAAAGCTTTTTAACCATTCTTCAGCCTTCTTCTGCCACACCCTGCCTTTTTCATACCTCCACCCTTCATATAAATACTAACAAAATATCAATATTATAAATAAACAACAGTAATTGTTGGGTTAAATGTCTCACAGACAGTATTTCAGTCATTTGGTGACGATGTCTACTTGAGACAGATATAGCGCTGCCACACTGAAGTATCAAGCTGTAGACATATGGCATGATACCACATCCAGTCACATAATCCTGAAACTGGGCCAACCAGTCCAGCAACTACCCTTATAATGCTGATCAGTTAACAACAGTAATTAACTCTATAGCAATGCTAAAATTCTTAACTGAACTTGTCTTTTCTTCATTTTGGACTGTACAATTAGTTGTTTATGAGAGTGCTTGCTGAAAATTTATTGGTTGAATAGTAAACAGTGCAGTTCATGATCAGACTGCACCTATGTGAAACCTGATCTTGGTCTGCACTGGTCACAGAGGCAATCAGAATATTTGAAGTGCCCACAGTGTTAAGTAAGATTTTCCCTTTTTTGAAAACAATCAACTGCATTTGTTAATCCTCTATATATAAACCCAATATTTACACAATATAATATTCCCTAAGATGCATTACAGAAAACTATTTTGACCCTATTAAAACCGTTTGGTCATAATTTTCAATTAACAGATACCTTCTTTGCTACAGAACACTGCTTAGCTATTTTAATGTAAGTGATTTTGATAATAAAGTATTCCGTATTTAATAGAATATAATTATGCATGTACAATGCACAAATTGATAAGCTTTTAGAATAACATCTTTACAACTCTGATTTATATTTATTACCAAGTATACAGCTTATTAATAATGTTTAAATTAATCCTTTTAAATTATTGTAAATGAACATGCAGCTTTAAATAAAAGTATCAAAATTCTCACTTCTGAAATAATTCCAAGCTTCCATTAATAATGTATTTGAATATCCATTACTTCTTTTAAACACTTATACAAACAAAAACACTTGAGATTCCAGGCTTACAATGATGTGTTTCTTAAGATCTTGAAATCTCTCCAATATTTAGGTCTCCCATTATAATACCTATAACTGGAAAATTTAAATCAAGAAAAGAATCTGTTGTAAGTAAAAAAAAGTTATCAATTACTCTTTAATGTACTTCAATCTGTGTCACTTTATGTAACCCTTTACTATAGACTATACAGATCCATTTTGATGCATTGGCAAACAGAGCAGACCTATATCAGACAACACCTAGAAAATCCAGCTCCTAGCAGACCCATATCAGACAGCAAGCTCCTGGTAGATCCAGATCAGACAGCTCCTAGCAGATCCAGATCAAACAGATCCTAGCATACCCAGATCAGACAGCCTAAGCTCCTAGCAGATCCAGATCAGACAGCCTAAGCTCCTAGCAGATCCAGATCAGACAGTCTAAGCTCCTAGAACAGACAGCCTAAGCTCCTAGCAGATCCAGATCAGACAGTCTAAGCTCCTAGAAGACTCATATCAGACAGCCTAAGCTCCTAGCAGATTCAGATCAGACAGCCTAAGCTCCTAGCAGACCCAGATCAGACAGCCTAAGCTCCTAGCAGACCCAAATCAGACAGCCTAAGCTCCTAGCAGACGCAGATCAGACAGCCTAAGCTCCTAGCAGACCCAGATCAGACAGCCTAAGCTCCTAGCAGAACCAGATCAGACAGCCTAAGCTCCTAGCAGACCCAGATCAGACAGCCTAAGCTCCTAGCAGACCAGATCAGACAGCCTAAGCTCCTAGCAGACCCAGATCAGACAGCCTAAGCTCCTAGCAGACCAGATCAGACAGCCTAAGCTCCTAGCAGATCCAGATCAGACAGCCTAAGCTCCTAGCAGACCCAGATCAGACAGCCTAAGCTCCTAGCAAACCCAGATCAGACAGCCTAAGCTTCTAGCAGACCCATATAAGACAGCCTAAGCTCCTAGCAGACCCAGATCAGACAGCCTAAGCTCCTAGCAGACTCATATAAGACAGCCTAA